>CM033474.1:151312537-151905867 GCA_019447015.1 Hymenochirus boettgeri
TCTCTCTCACACACCTCTCTCTCTCACACACACTCTCTCCACACACACTCTCCTCACCACACACACTCTCTCACCACTCTCTCCACACAACACTTTTCACACACAACCCACATCTCCACTACAACACCTCACACACACACCCCCTCACACACACACACACTCTCACACACACTCCCACTCTCACACACACACCACTCTCTCACACACACCCTCTCACACACACACTCTCTCACACACACTCCTCACTACACCCACTTCACACCACACACACTCTCACACACACACACACCACCACCAACACACTCACACACCAGCACACACTCCACACCACACTCTCACACAACACACACTCTCAACTACACACACTCTCACACACACACTCCTCTCACACACACTACTCTCCACACCACTCCTAACACACACTCTCTCATCACACACACCTCTCAATCACACTCTCTCACACACACTCTCTCCTCTCACACACCATCTCTCACACACACCCTCGCTCCACACACCTCTCTCTCCACCACCTCATCACACCCTCTCTCTTCTCCTCCACACCCTCTCTCACACACACTCTCTCTCCCAACACTCCTCTCTCACACACACTCTCTCCCACACACTCAACGACACTCTCTTCTCACACACACTCTCTCTCTCACACACTACACTCTCACACACACACACTCCTCACACACACCTTCTCTCACACCACACACTCTCTCACACACACACCTTGCTCTCACACACACTCTCCACACACGACAACCACAACTCTCTCATAACACTCACACACACACTCTCCACACACACTCTACATCACACACCTCTCTCTCACAGCACCTCTCTCGCCCTTTCCCAACCACCACACTTCTCTCACACACTCTCATCTCACACACTCTCTCTCCCACTCTCCTACACACCTACACACACCACACACACCTCTCGCTCAACACACACAACACCACAACACACACTCGCTCATCACACACTCTCTCATCTCACCACTCTCTCTCATCTCCACCTCTCTCTCACACACTCTCCTCACACACTCTCTCTCCACACTCTCCTCTCTCACACTCTCTCTCTCACCACTCTCTCACTCTCTTACCTCTCTCTCTCACTCCCACACACCTTACTCCTCTCACACACACACTCTCCACCCACCATCTCTCACACACACACACCACATCACACTCTCACACACCCCACCCACACACACACACTCCGCTCACACACACACACTCTTCACACGCAGTGGCGATCAGTGCCCAGCACCCTGTAAACCACCAGAAAGCTCCCACCAGCAGCAGCACACTCTAGACTCTCCCCACCTGCTCCTAGATACCCCCTCCCAGGCTCCCAAGCAAAAGCACACGGCTCCAGCTCAAGCTCGCTTGCCCAAACCAATACTGCCCTCCTCTCACCAGGCCCAGGCCGCGTCTTTGACTAATCCACGCCGCGCCCCGCCATTTTCCCCCCTCTCTTAAATAGATCGCGTTACCCTCCCTGGGCGCGGCGACGCAAGTCGGTGAACGTCACTACGTACGTACGTCAACTTACTCAAATCGCGCGGAGACCTTTCTGGCCAATCAGAAAAGTGCAGGGAACAATTTTAAAAAAAAAACTATTTCCAGCACTCCGATTGGTCCGAACTTCCCGGGTATTCCCCTCTCTCTTCACTTACCGCTTATGGTCTGGCCGAGCTCTAACCGAACTCATACTAGAATGCCATCCTATGCTCCTACGAGGGGGCATCGTATTATTAACTTACATTATTTTGCAACACGTGTGATCTACAATGTAACACTACCATTAACAAGTGTTTCTACAATGTACACGTACAATTACAACACGGTTGTTTCTACACTGTAACAGTACACAATGTACACCACAGTGTTATCTACAACTGTAGACATACAAATTACACCAGTTTATCTACACTGTACAGTAAATTACACCGTGTTATCTACAACGTAACAGTACAATTACAACACGGTGTATCTACAATTGTACAGTACAATTCAACACTGTGTTTTATCTGACAACCTGTAAACTGTAACACAGTTACAACACTGTGTTATCTACAACTGTAACGTACAATTACCAAACACGTGTTATCCTACAACTGTAACAGTACAATTACAACACTTTTATCTACAAACTGTAGCCAGTCAACTTACAACAGGTTATCTACACTGTAACAGTACAAATTACAACACGTGTTATCTACAACTGTACAGTAAAATTAAACACAATGTGTTATCTACATCTGTAACAGTACAATTACAACACTGTGTATCTACAACTGTAACCGTACAATTAACAACACCTTGTTATCTATCAACTGTAACAGTACAATTAACACTGTGTTATCTAACACTGTATACAGTACAATTACAAGCATGGTGTTATCTACAACTTAACCAGTCACAATTTACAACACTGTGTTATCTACAACTGTAACAGTACAACAACAACACTGTGTTATCTACAACTGTAACACTATCAATTACAACACAGTGTGTATTCTACAACTGATTAAAACAGTACAATTACAACATCGGTGTTATCTACAACTGTAAAGTAACAATTACAACCCTGTGTTATCTGACAACCTGTCGTACAATTACAACACGGGTGGGTATCTACAACTGTAACATACAATTACAACACTGTGTTATCTACAACTGTAACTGTACAATTACAACACGGTGTTATCTACAACTGTAACTGTACATACAACACAGTGTTATCTACAACTGTAACAGTACATGTACAACAGTGTTTCTACACTGTAACAGTAAATTACAACCAGTGTTTTATCTACAACTGTACAGTACAATTACAAACACATTGTTACTTACAACTTGTAACAGTACAATTACGGTCTATCTACAACGGTGTTTCTACTGTTAAAAAATCCACTGCACTCAAGCACTAAAAACTTCATTGAGCGAGGAGAGGAGCAGAACCTTTACCATATGGAACTTATCATTTTATATTATACAAATGCTCTGTACATACACCTGGTAAAAAAAAACAGTTTGTGCACTGTTTAAAGTACTCGTTTATTTTTGTATTTAAGAAAGGACAATGAAAAAAAGTTGTTAAACATGAAAATAAAACATCACAATGTATACCACATAATATAAACCGGATGCGGGGACAACGAACCCCGACCCTAAGTATCCTCTTATATGCAACAATCACATACTTGTCAAACACCCTTATTCCATAAAACCTCTTACAATGTAATGCCTTAATATTAGTTGTACAGGTTGTGTTCCGTGAACAACATACCTTAGCCCATTATTTGTTTTGTACTTTAAAGGCACTGTCCACCCCTCTTTATAAATTGATATAATGTAGATAACCCCCCAAAACCTTAACTTCGTTTTAGTGACAATTTAGAAATCAGCTCCCACACAGAGATATTATACTCAACAGCTCCTCATTCCACCACGCGCTTCCGGGTTCTTCTCCCAGTCTCCACTGTGGCTGCTCTGTTCTTTTGTGTTCTTGAGCAGCCCAGTGGAGACTGCTCCGGGAATGGCTTCAGTGATTGGCCGTGACGTCACAGTCACGACCGACACTGACTGCCTTACCCGGAATTGCAGAGCCGCGGGGTGGAGCGAGGAGGAGCTGTTAAGTATAATATCTCTGTGTGGGAGCTGATTTCTAAATTTTACTAAACGAAGTTAAGGTTTTGGGGGTTATCTACATTATATCAGTTTGTGAAAAGAGGGGTGACATTCCTTTAAAGTATGGGACCCCTGCCATCTTTTGGATTTTTAAACAGCACTATTTATTGATCATAGCATTGTATCATATTATATGACATAAAAGTTTCTTTTTGCACAGGTGGTGAGGGTTTGTAATTCTACATTATCCTTGGTCGAGGGTTCTTTCTTGTCTCCCGCTTTTTATATTGTTTTGGAAAAAATGTAGCTGGCAGTCTTGAGGTGAATCAAACAAATTTACTGTGACAATTTCGTCGGCACTGTGCAAGTGCCTTCTTCACACAAACTTTATATTGTTTGGTATTATTGATTGTGATCCCAAGCGCCGCCCTATAAAGGGTATTACCATCCCCAATTTGGTAGTGCAACCTTTGTATTTATAAAATTAAAATAAAACAATGAACATGAATGTTCTTACTTGCTAGTCTTGATATTTGGGATTTTGAACTTGGCTGAATTACAGAATAGAACATTTGACAAATTGTGAATTGTGAATCCATCTTAAAAAGGTAATTAGACTTCGCAAAGAATTTTATGATTTAAAACATTTGTATATTAACAAGAGCATGATAAATCTTTTTTTCTTCCCTCTTCTATTAATGTTCCAAGCAAGTAAAATTTTAATCGCTCAAGGGGAAACAATATTTCCTTCCTTAGGTCCACCATTGCCATTCACAAAATGTCTTTCATGAATCATTCCTTGAAATAGATTGGCTGAAGCTTCCTGTGCTTGTATAACAACATAATGAATGCATCCAAATAAAACACCAATAAGATTTGCACAATAGCATAGACATTTTATCAACATTTTGTGCTTATTTGAGCTGTATTCATTTTTTAACGTTGATGAATAATAGATTTTATTTTTTTTTCTATGTAACGTAAAGTGTAATTCACACTCATGTTACATTTTTAAGGACTGTCAGAAAACTTTTTTCCAAAATATATGAATTAAGTTATTTGTTGGCTTTAAAGAAACAATGCCCCCTGGTGGCCTGATGAGTAGGCAGATAAAAATAATATTGCTTTGTAGTAAGCAATAGAATTGAAAAAAAGTTTATTTTCCTTGGAGAAAATAAAAACTATATGGAAAGATTTTTGAATTGGTATAAAGTCTCAAGAGTAGGGTTCAAATAGAAAGGTCTCTGCCGGTGCCTGCCAACTTTTATACATTCTATGCGGAAGCGCACCCAAAATTAATACACTTTGAGGATGCCCCCTTGTCAGTGCTCACTATAAGCACGTGGTCCCGCTTACAGGGGCTTGTACTCGTCTACTTCAATAGCAGTGGGTGCTTGCCAGCTACAGTTGAATTTTTGAGCATTTAATGGAAGCAGCATCCTTTATATCTGTTTGTAATTGAGCAGACCTGAACCTGCTTGTACCTCACTGATAACACCTTTTTGTGGGGGATTATTTATTAATTTGGGGCATGGTTACAGAATTGATTAATACTACCACATATAATAAAATTTTATATAATCTATTTTGTATAAATATTACTCCTATGTATTGTTCTAGGGATATAGTGCTCACTATTTAATGCAATTTGTGTTCCAGTGAACAGGCAGGGACATGGAATTCCTGATTCCCCCTTCGGTTTCATTCAAATCCATATGTAATTATGACCGAAGTTTGTTATAACAAAAATTTAGAGTAAACGTACAGCTGCTGCCGTCCATTTATGAACGCTGTGTAACTTAGCGATAACGCCTGTTTATGAATATGACCCATGGTCTCAGTTCCTTAGAAACTGGGAACTGTCCATCTATTGTTAATGTGTGCACCTAGCTTTAGGTACTTACAAGCAATGCATCCTTACGCTACACTTAATCTGGTTTTGTTGGTTAGCTTGGACTTTAAGATGGGGTTTGCATCGGTTTCAACAGGTATCTCAGAGAGCACCCTGCAGCCACCACAAGCGATGTTATATGCCCATGTGGTGTAACTAGGATCACTGGGCCCCCACAAAAACTATGATGGGGGCCCCTCTCCGTGCTGCACCACAGTGATTTTCAGGGAGGAGGCTATATCTGTCATAGGCAAAATAAGAAGGCTCCTGCCCCCCCTGATTTGCCCCCCTTCTCCCCTATATGTTTATACATCTGAATAGCCAATAGCAGAAACTTTTTAATGTCAGCTAATGACAGTATTATGGTCTGCAATGTTTTCCCTGTTTTTTAATCGGCTTGTGGGATTAAACTATTGTTTGTTGTTAAAAACTGAATCAATTGCAGAAGTACCCAGTAGACTAGATATTATTTAATTAAATTAAGTTATTTTAACTGATATCTAGTCAGTGGCACATGCTTGTTAATGTATCAAACAGAAATGATCTTATATCTCAGATACAGCTGAATTTTTTAAATTTATCTGCCTTTGGATCTGTAGATTTTTTAATAATTAAAGAATAATCGCTTTCTGATCTCTCAACAATTATTAGAGACAGTGGTTGGGGCAGGTCACACATTAGGGGCTTGATATCACTAGACAAAGGCAAAGATAAGGTATTTCTGAACCAACTGGAAACGATAAAATTTGTACTTAAAGGGCAAGTCCAGCCCAAAATGAAAACTTATTACAGGTAAATCGCCCCCAAAACCAAATGGTAATAGTTTGAAATCTGAAATATAGAAGTCTAACACTGAAATCCTGCACAATGTCCTGTTCCCCTGTTTTCTGCTTGGCTGTTTCTCTCAGTTATGGGATTTGACAGTTGACATCACAGCCAATGACTGAATTTTAATTCCCTGCGCCCTATTCTGAGCATCCCAGGCTCAGTACAGGTTTCTAAAATTGCTCAGTTTCCATGAGGCAATCCAGGAGCATAACAGCCATACAGTAATGAATTCATAGGACAATATGATACTCAACATAGTTTAAAGGGCCATTCTTTCTAAAGATGTTCTTTGAGGGTGGAGTTGTCATTTAATCTTATACCCCCCCCAAACCTAAACCTTGCATGTTTTAAAGGGAACAGTTCAGTGGAAATTATCATATTTGTTAAATTGTTAGTTTGTGTAATGCCTTCTTAGTTATTCTACATATTCTCTCCCATTTTGAAAAATCAGTTGATTTCATATCCTTTGCTATTCCCTGCTGTTGACATTAGTGAGCTGACATTTAAGGCTCTAACGATCTTTTCTTCTTCCCAGAGAGCACACTCTCCCTTGGAAGTTCCTAACAGTATTTCACTGATTGGCTGTTGTTGGTCAAAGATGCTCAGTATTTCTACTGAGCAACTGAATCAACCCAGGTCGCTGGGTCAAGGGCAAGACCATAACTGTCTCTCCTAGGGGTCCTGCAAACAGGAAGTAAGTATTTTGTTGCATTTATTTTATATATAGAATAAAATGCTGAATTGGCAGAATTAAGGTCATGGTATGAAAAAATGCTGCTCCTTTTTTCTGAAAAGCATATGTATATGCTGAACTGCTCTTTAAACCTTGACTGTCTTTCTGCGTCTTTTCGGTGACAAAGGCAGCAGAAGGGTCCTGGAACGTCAACAGCCTCATGATTGGCTAAAACATTCCATTTCCCCCAATTACTAACACCGCTACAGGTCTGGCCCCTTTGAGGGACCATTCAAGTAAAAAGTCAGAGTCAGGGCAGGTGACAACAGAAAATAAGTGAAGCAGGGATAGGAACCAGAAATTCAGAAGACAAAAATCACATCACAACTAGCACACACAAGCTATAATGGGCAAAGCCTCTTGAGAAAAGGAACTAAAATAGGATGATAGGCTAAACAAATTAGAATTTTCAGCTAAACATAAGATCCAATGACAAGAGTGCTGCACAACAAAGAAGCTGCTGTGACCGATGAGAAGACGGAACAGCATAGGAAGGAATTAGAGTTAAAGGGTATGTCCACCCCCCAAAAATGTTGGTAGGGTTTTAAGTACTGCCTGAACCGTCAAGTTATTTTCCCCAAACCACCCTTTGTTCGCTCAGATATGGGGTCCGTTCTTCTGTGTAGGCTGTGCAATCCTGCTCTTTTCCATTTTTCAATGCACGTAACCAGTATGTTGTGTGACCCCGCTCGGCACCAGGCATACAGCTTTTCACATGCACACTGATTACAATTACCTCCTTAAATACCTCCAAAAATATCGGACAACTGCTAGCAAATTGTAAGTTACTGATATTAGTGCTAATCCCCACAAACTGTGCCTTCAGAAGTAATGAAAGAGCTGCAGTAAAGAAAGTTAGTTTTTTCAATTACATACTTCTGTAATCAAATGGTTGCTAGGCACTGATTGGACAGTGGATGTATAGTCGTAGTAGCGATGTCATCATACGAGTTCCTGTATGTCTGCCCAGAACTACGATCAGGCTGCGTGGTAACGATAAGGCGCAGGTGACGTATACGACTTGAATTAGATGCAGAGGCTCCTTCGCTCCAGAATGATTATCAGAAAATCATATGTAACTTATGTTTCCCAGAACGATTTAGTGCAGTTTGCTTTGTTTGAAAGCAAAAGACGGCCAATAACATATTCAAATTTAGTTTTTGGGATGGACATTCCCTTCCTTTGGGCAATACTGACATAACCACACCACCGCCTCCGACCCTTATAACAGGGTTAAGGAGGGGGGGAAAGAAAGAAAAAAGGAATGCAGAAACTGAGAAATAATTGTACCCCCCTGTCAAATACTATATTCTCTCGGGGATAACATGAGACGAAAAATGTGCATAACAACAACCGAGACATTTTTTTGGCAGAGGGAGTTGGAAGAGGGAATGAAATGAGCCATTTTACTGAACCTGTCAACCACCAACCAAACAACTGGTGACCCTGAAGAACGATAAATATTTCCATAGAAATATGGGACCATGGTCACCACTGGATAGAAAGTGGCATAAGGGTACCACATGGACTTTCTAGGCTTTACTGCAGCACAGACAGCACAAGTGTTAAGGATGCCCATAAAGTTTGGACTCATGAAACTGTTGGAAGACCTGTAAATGAAAATTTAAAGTACAATAAAAGATTGGGTGGTTTACCATGCGGAACATCTCTCTGGAAAGGCTTTAAACTTTTAATTAGATTAGGGGATAAGGGAATGCAGTGAGAACCCCAAACACAATTTGTAGGTCAATAATTTCAGGAGAAACATCAGAATAGGAATAGACCGGCACAAGTCCCTCCCCCTCCTGCCTGTGTGAAGTGAGATCCTCACAGTGAAGGTAAGGGAATCTTTAGCTCTACTCTCTCACTATGTGAAAGAGAGTTTCTTACTCTGCCTGAAAAGGCTGTTTTCACACGTTTTTCTGTAGGGGGGTCTGAGCATCCCATGGCACCTGCGAGTGGCGGGTCCACGGGACATGCAAGTGGGCGGGTCCATGGCACCTTGATGAGTGGAGGGCTCCATGAGTCGGAGGGGATAAGTTGGCTTACAGAGGAGTGGGGCTGCAAGGGGAGGAGGAGACACAGGGCAGATTGACTGTCATCCATTGACATACTTCAGAGCAGGAAGTGCAGGACCTGGTGATGGCTACTCAATATCACACACAAAAATGTAACATCTTCAAAACTATGCAAATAAACAATGACATACTTGCAAAATTCTCAGAGAGCAATTCCTATTAATCTACCTAAAGTCATTTTTGATCACAGTTCACCTTTAATTGAAAGAATGGGAGGTAAAGCCATAGCTACCTTTACCTCCTGCCTTCAATAACAGATTTAAGGAATAGTTAACTTTTCTAGTTAGCTATTAATTTAATGTAAACAGAGTGAGAATAGGCCAATGGGTTTATGCTTAATAGTAGGTTCATCAATAGCTAAAATGGGCTGATTTGGGCAACCTCTCTTCCAGAATGATTAATGTTACCATCTACCCGCTTTTCCAAAAAGGCCTGAAAAAGTTTTGTAGCTAAAGAACCCAAAATAAATTAATGGTATCAACACCTTGGAGAGAATTAACGGATTGAGGAATTAACCTGCCTTATTATCTGCAGATGACTTCTTCTATCTACTAGGCTCTGAATTTTCCCCGCACCTTTTCTGGAACAGCAGCAAGCTGAAATGGCTAGGAGCCCCAAGCACAGACAAGCCTCCAAGTGTCTTTTGGCTTTCTCAGTGGGGGTTAATTTACACATTCTTCTCAGGAGGTTAGTAGAGATAGAAGAAAGGGAAAGAAAGTTGGAGAAAAAATGAAGACTCTGATGGCAAGCTTGATCGCTTTGTCCAGGGAACCAGTAGACAATAATTTATATAATACATCTTAAATTGACTGTTTTGAAGATCACTTTCACAAGGTATTCACTGCCCACCTGTCACAACCTGCAGGCATTTCCCTCAGCTGATCTCCTTTCCAGATGAAGGTTCTCAGCTTAGATTTGTCAGTTAATAGCAAGGTCATACAAAAAGCCATAGCTTTAAAGAACTCATTAACTGAGGTCATGGCTGGGTTGT
This sequence comes from Hymenochirus boettgeri, assembly GCA_019447015.1. Classification (NCBI taxonomy): domain Eukaryota; kingdom Metazoa; phylum Chordata; class Amphibia; order Anura; family Pipidae; genus Hymenochirus; species Hymenochirus boettgeri. The sequence continues at coordinate 151,322,703 of CM033474.1, forward strand.
CTAACCCTAGCCCAAAGGCCCATGTTTAGGGATCCCCTGGAGTAGGGAGATACGTATCGGCATACAATGCTGGGGGTGAAACACGCATTGGTGTGGAGGTGGAAGTCCAGCAGATTTGGGCTTATATTTGAGAGGTATTTTGACTGCTTTGGAGTGGAACCATTACATTTTGCTTCTTTTCGCACTGTGACTGGTTGGTCTGTATATCTGAGCCAGGTAAAGATTGTGGCCTTCCAAGAGTTTTGTGTACCCAAGGAACTAGGCTTTCACGTAAGTCCAGGAGAAAGCTGACACCAAGTAAAACAATCTTGCCAGCACACTGTAGTGATAGTGAGACATAGATGTTGTGATTTGTCTGGATACATACATACAAACCCGGCTTGCTTCTAGGTTGTGGGCACTCGAGTCAATCTTTTTTGGAAAGGCGCGTCGCGTGGGTTGGCTAAAAAAAAATGGTTAGATATTTTCAGTCGCAAAAAAGCCCCACCATCCTTTGCAAAACATTTTGGTTTTGGTTTTACCAATTTTTAAACCCTTGCACTTTGTCAGGCGAAATGGGAAGTGAGGCTTGTTTTCTCTTTGAAATCGGTGGACGCATAATCTGTTCACATGATTATATCCAGGAATTTTTGTGCAGCATGGGCAGTTTTGAGCAGCTTGGAAAAGGGCATAAAAAAAGAAAGGTGTGTGTATCACTTTACTTTTTCTTAACATTCCAAAAGAATATCATCTTTTCCCTTTCACCGCGGGGCACTGCCTCACTCTGCCTCATGGGAGAAACTCTACTATGGGTTGTTGAATATTTCTGAGATCTTATTCATATTGAGTAAATGTAGGGTCATTTTCTAAGATTCATATCAAAGACCCTATATACTTTTATTAGCTTCACGTAACATGGGGCCAACCCTGCTAGGGACAAGATTTGTTGGGGATGCCCAATATTTTTATCAAGATAAATGGTGTTATTATTTGCACTTCACCTGACTACAATTGTAATATCTGTGATGTAACTGTTTTGTTACATGATAGGTATGTTATGGAATAAAACACACTTTTTGCATTTTGTGACCGTTAAAGTATTGTGTTGTTTTATGGGGATTTTGGATAGGGGTTTTTATTTGTGATTCCTTGCATGTGACATATGTAAAACATCCAAAAAGTAAATACACACCATATGTTTTTCACACATTATGCTTGTACTTCAACAGACTTAGCTTTACAGCATTGACAGACAGCAATGACTAGAGCTAGCAAGATATTGTATTGTATAAATAGGGGATTAGATTCAAGGGAGAAAAATATTATCTCCCTCTTTCAAAGCACTGTTAAGGCTCATTTGGAATATGCAGTAAGTTTTTGAAATCTCACATATAAAAGGGACATCTTGGAAATAGAATAAGTTACGATAAGGAAACTAAATAAACAAGGGGAATAGAGGAATAGGTTATCATGATGCAGTAATCCCTTAGTGATGCATCACTGTTATTACTGTTCTTGTAAAATGCAGCAGGTCCTACATATTAGAGCAATGTCATGAACCTAATATATACATCAAGTACCATGGGTTTATCTCTAATTTATATAGAATGGGATATTATGCAGTACGCAGAGATTAATTCAAAACAACAAAAATTAGAAGCCTAGTGCACATCCAATTAATTTGCTTACATTTTACTTTAGCATTGTATTGCGACTTAAAAAGCCTGCCCTTCTTCTCTGGATAAATTAAAGCAATTACAGGGAATTCAATAAAGTTCTATCATCTTAAAATGGTGCTAATTTTGCCCCAACCAATCAGATCTTGATTTACATTTGAAAGCTAACATCTGATTGGTTGTGGCAAAAATAGCACCATTTTAAACGATAAGAACTTTTATTGAATAGTACCCTGTAGGCCAAATTATTCTTAAGCCCAGCAACCACTTTTCTAACTTTTAACCTTCTTAGTAGACGTAATTCCCAAACCTTGTCTTTATATCAGTACCTGCCTTTTATCTCTCATTGGCCACCCCTTTCTGCATATTCCCCCTTTGGAAAATAGCACATTTATATAGATCCTTAGGACCATTTATTTTATTTTGGCCTCCTATCATTTGGTTTAATTTAGATCCCCTCTTCTCAGTGTGCAAAGTACTGGGGTGGGTGGTGGATGTGGTATTTGGGGTGGTGGGGGTTGTCCTGTCTGCATATTGGGAAATGTAAATTAAGAGAAATTTTATTCACTTCTGGCAGTCAGCGTCTAGTAATTTAGGAGACATATGTGTCATCTTAATTAAAGGACATTGTTTCCATCCGTGATTCTCCTGTATTGATTATGTTTATAAAACACTGCTTCCTGCATAGGTCATGTGTATAACAATCTGCACTCATTTTAATTGCAATAAATGGGGCAGCTGATTCCCTGTGACCTAACACGTAAGAGACTGGCGTGTTTTACATTCTCAAGGTAAAACAGTAACACATTCATCTGTAGACATCTGGTAAGCCCAGCCTACTTTGTGCACCACTTTATAGAAAAGGGCTCCTTATACAACCGCACACTTTAAATTAAAAACCCCCTTTAATATTATTAAGGAAACTACTGTAGAAAGGTCAAAGAAGCAATTAAAACACCCAGTGCAAAGCGAAGGACCTAGTCTCTTTCTAGAAAGTGTGATGTACAATGTATTTGCAGCTATTTTGTACCTTTCTGATTCCCCTTGGGTATTTCATCTGATAAAATATAGCTTATCAAAGGAACCTGAGTTATTTAATTGGTCTTGCTAATAACACTGCAAACTAGCTCTGTAACTCAAATTGGTGTGCAACATTACTAATAAGGGCAATTTCCCTTTTGGTCTAAAGAGATTGGTATTTATGGGGTGCAACTACCTAATTTTTAATGCACACATACTTTAGTACAGGCGTCGGTATTGACTGCTGGCCCCCTCGTACGGTGTGTACCCAGGTCTGTAGCAATAATGAAGACTTATTCCACGAATTGTCTGCCATGGCTATTAATCTGGAGGTTGTATACTCCAGCTTTACTCATGGCCGTTAGTGTGATTAGATCGCAATCCAGCCAATCCCATGGCATTAAAAGCGCAGTAGTGTGGCCTAATCCTCCAAGATTATTGGCATTAACACTTTCAGTGCCAGCACTTTCCCAGAGTATTGCCATTAACCCTTCTGTGCCAGCAGACATCCTTATAGTTTGCCATTACACTTTCAGTTCCAGCAGAGTATTTACATTAACCCTTTAGTGCCAGCATTGACCTGATATACAGTATGTACCATGCTTTCCATGTTTTCTTCTCCATTGATTGTTAACAGAAACACTGCAGCAGGTTTTGCATGCCATTTTAGAACTACTCTCCTCTGTTCATCCTTCCTTTCCTTCCTTCTCCTTCAGTTCATCTGTACATTGTATCCAAGTAAGGTAGTTAGTTCAGGCCCTCTCTTAACTACAATGTTGCAAATTAACGCAACACAACAAGGAGACCATTTTCTAACACAGCAATACATCAGCTTCACATGTGCAACAACATTTCAGGTTCATGGCTCTTCCTCAAGTGCATCATAATGAATCAAACACATTTATATTGCAGTGTGCGTTCTCTATGTATTATGCAACACAGTCAATAGGCCTTGGCAAAATCTAAGTATATGAATTGCTATTCCATAATCGCCCATGTGTACAAACCTTTAGGCTAGGACAAACGGGCCCAGAATTTTTAGGCCTGCAACTATTTGTCACTACTACCGGTTGGCTAAATTGGAAGTGACAAAAGTCAACCATGCTGACAGTTCGTCTGACCGACCGTGCAGTCCATAGCAGACTGCTAATCAAGCCATGATTAACCAACATGTCCGTCTTTATTTTGTTCCTTTTTTTTTCCATTAGGGAAAATACCACCAATATTTTGAGCCAAGCAACCGAAATATTGGTATCACAACCAAAATCAGGGATGTGATAGACAGTATGGTGCCCAGGCAGGGCCTCATTATGAGACTCCTTTTCTTGCTACATATATTGCGTGGCTAAAATATTGTTATTCGGTTTCTGAAGCTGGGCGCCCCAGGAATCTCCTTGGCATAGCAGGTGCGAGGGTTGCCTTGTGGATAATAACCTGCTTTGCCCAAAATATTTGCTCATTGTGGCTAGACACACAACAGATATTTTTTGGGCCAGCTTCTTTCAGTCCGAGTAGATTTTTTATATTTAATTATTTGCACATTTTGATATACATGATCTATTTCAACCTGTTCACTTTGCTTCTACCCCAGTTGATATCCACAGTTCCTTCCCTCTCTACCTATTTAAAATTACTCTGAGCCTCCTGCCATCCCCCCCCCCCCCCCCCAAAAAAAAACACTGTTTTTTTTTTTCCCCCCCATCAATCACCTTGTGCAGCCCATCCTTCTAAGGGTCTGTAGAAAAGTAGAAAAGTCTGCACAGTTGTCTAAAAACGCAACCGCCTCTCCAAACATCTAGCCATGCATTAACACTTTAAGCTCCGTTTTGCCCCTCCCTAAAAGAAAAACTAACACATTGAATGCAGTAGTCATAATAAAATAACTTCCCTGAAGTTTCTTTTGCTTTTAACTATTTGTTATAGGAGGCCTCTCCTCCAAACCGTTAAGGTTATGTACACTGGAAAAATATTTTTTGTTTAAATTGCCTGTTCTGAAAATAATAATTCCATTCACACGGACACATACACACACACGGACACATACACACACACACGGACACATACACACACACACGGACACATACACACACACACGGACACACACACGCACACACACACAAACACACGGACACACACGGACACACACACACACACACGGACACACACACACACACGGACACACACACACACACACGGACACACACACACACACACGCACACACACACACACACACACACACACACACACACACACACACACACACACGCACACACACACACACACACACACACACACACACACGCACACACACACACACACACACACACACACACACACACACACACACACACACACACACACACACACACACACACACACACACACACACACCCACACACACACACACACACACACACACACACACACACACACACACACACACACACACACACGCACACACACACACACACACGGACACACACACACACACACACGGACACTAACGTACGTCCCACTTACGCAATGGCGCGGAAGACCTTTCTGGCCAATCCAGAAAGGTAGAGGGCTTAAAATAAAAAAAACTATTTCCAGCATCGTTGGTCCGAACTTCCCGGGTTTCCCCTGCTCTCTTCCCCGATTTCGGCCGAAACCTTTACATACCATTACCTACAAACACTGTGTTATCTAAACTGTAACAGTAATTACAACGGTGCAACACTAGTGTGATCTACAATTGTAACACTACAACATTAACAACCGTTGTTTTCTACAACTGTACAGTACAATTACAACACGGTTGTTTCTACACTGTAACATAATACAACCCGGTGTTATCACAACTGTACAGTACCAACACAGTGTTATCTACAACTGTAACACTACAATTACAACACCAGTGTTATCTACAACTGTACAGTAAATTACCACCTGTGTTATCTACAACTGTAACAGTACAATTACAACACCCGGTGTTATCTACAATTGTAACAGTACAATTACAACACTGTGTTTTATCTACAACTGTAAACTGTAACAGATTACAACACTGTGTTATCTACAACTGTAACAGTACAATTACAAACACTGTGTTATCTACAACTGTAACAGTAACAATTACAACACTGTGTTATCTACAACTGTAACCAGTACAATTACAACACGGTTTATCTACAACCTGTAACAGTACAATTACAACACTGTGTTATCTACAACTGTACAGTAAAATTAACACACACTGTGTTATCTACATCTGTAACAGTACAATTACAACACGTGTTTATCTACAACTGTAACGTACAATTACAACACTGTGTTATCTATCAACTGTAAACAGTACAATTACAAACACTGTGTTATCTACACTGTAACAGTACAATTACAAACACGGGTGTTATCTACAACTTAACGTACAATTACAACACTGTGTTATCTACAACTGTAACAGTACAACAACAACACTGTGTTATCTACAACTGTAACAGTACAATTACAACACAGTGTTATCTACAACTGTAACAGTACAATTACAACACGGTGTTATCTACAACTTGTAAACGTAACAATTACAACCCTGTGTTATCTACAACTGTCGTACAATTACAACACGGGGTACTACAACTGTAACTACAATTACAACACTGTGTTATCTACAACTGTAACTGTACAATTACAACACGGTGTTATCTACAACTGTAACTGTACATTACAACACAGTGTTATCTACAACTGTACAGTACATTACAACCAGTGTTATCTACACTGTAACAGTAAATTACAACCAGTGTATCTACAATGTACATACAATTAAAACACATTGTTACTTACAACTTGTAAACAGTACAATTACGGTCTACTACACGGTTTTCTACCTGTTAAAAAATCCACTGCACTCAAGCACTAAAAACTTATTGAGCGAGGGAGGAAGCAGATACCTTTACCATAATGGAACTTATCATTTATATATGATACAAATGCTGTAAAACCTGGTAAAAAAAAACAGTTGGACTGTTTAAAGCTGTTTTTTTTTGTTTTAAGAAAGGACAATGAAAAAAATTAAACATGAAAATAAAACAATGTATACCACATAATATAAAGAGCGGGGAAACGACCCCGCCCTAGTATCCCTTATATGCACTCACTACTTGCAAACACCCTTATTCCTAAAATTACAATGTATGTAATATAGTTGTACAGGTTGTGTTCCGTGAACACATACCTTGCCCATTATTTGTTTTGTACTTTAAAGGGACTGTCCACCCCTCTTTATAAATTGATATAATGTAGATAACCCCCCAAAACCTTAACTTCGTTTTAGTGACAATTTAGAAATCAGCTCCCACACAGAGATATTATACTCAACAGCTCCTCATTCCACCACGCGCTTCCGGGTTCTTCTCCCAGTCTCCACTGTGGCTGCTCTGTTCTTTTGTGTTCTTGAGCAGCCCAGTGGAGACTGCTCCGGGAATGGCTTCAGTGATTGGCCGTGACGTCACAGTCACGACCGACACTGACTGCCTTACCCGGAATTGCAGAGCCGCGGGGTGGAGCGAGGAGGAGCTATTAAGTATAATATCTCTGTGTGGGAGCTGATTTCTAAATTTTACTAAACGAAGTTAAGGTTTTGGGGGTTATCTACATTATATCAGTTTGTGAAAAGAGGGGTGACATTCCTTTAAAGTATGGGACCCCTGCCATCTTTTGGATTTTTAAACAGCACTATTTATTGATCATAGCATTGTATCATATTATATGACATAAAAGTTTCTTTTTGCACAGGTGGTGAGGGTTTGAATTCTACATTATCCTTGGTCGAGGGTTCTTTCTTGTCTCCAGCTTTTTATATTGTTTTGGAAAAAATGTAGCTGGCAGTCTTGAGGTGAATCAAACAAATTTACTGTGACAATTTCGTCGGCACTGTGCAAGTGCCTTCTTCACACAAACTTTATATTGTTTGGTATTATTGATTGTGATCCCAAGCGCCGCCCTATAAAGGGTATTACCATCCCCAATTTGGTAGTGCAACCTTTGTATTTATAAAATTAAAATAAAACAATGAACATGAATGTTCTTACTTGCTAGTCTTGATATTTGGGATTTTGAACTTGGCTGAATATACAGAATAGAACATTTGACAAATTGTGAATTGTGAATCCATCTTAAAAAGGTAATTAGACTTCGCAAAGAATTTTATGATTTAAAACATTTGTATATTAACAAGAGCATGATAAATCTTTTTTTCTTCCCTCTTCTATTAATGTTCCAAGCAAGTAAAATTTTAATCGCTCAAGGGGAAACAATATTTCCTTCCTTAGGTCCACCATTGCCATTCACAAAATGTCTTTCATGAATCATTCCTTGAAATAGATTGGCTGAAGCTTCCTGTGCTTGTATAACAACATAATGAATGCTCCAAATAAAACACCAATAAGATTTGCACAATAGCATAGACATTTTATCAACATTTTGTGCTTATTTGAGCTGTATTCATTTTTTAACGTTGATGAATAATAGATTTTATTTTTTTTTCTATGTAACGTAAAGTGTAATTCACACTCATGTTACATTTTTAAGGACTGTCAGAAAACTTTTTTCCAAAATATATGAATTAAGTTATTTGTTGGCTTTAAAGAAACAATGCCCCCTGGTGGCCTGATGAGTAGGCAGATAAAAATAATATTGCTTTGTAGTAAGCAATAGAATTGAAAAAAAGTTTATTTTCCTTGGAGAAAATAAAAACTATATGGAAAGATTTTTGAATTGGTATAAAGTCTCAAGAGTAGGGTTCAAATAGAAAGGTCTCTGCCGGTGCCTGCCAACTTTTATACATTCTATGCGGAAGCGCACCCAAAATTAATACACTTTGAGGATGCCCCCTTGTCAGTGCTCACTATAAGCACGTGGTCCCGCTTACAGGGGCTTGTACTCGTCTACTTCAATAGCAGTGGGTGCTTGCCAGCTACAGTTGAATTTTTGAGCATTTAATGGAAGCAGCATCCTTTATATCTGTTTGTAATTGAGCAGACCTGAACCTGCTTGTACCTCACTGATAACACCTTTTTGTGGGGGATTATTTATTAATTTGGGGCATGGTTACAGAATTGATTAATACTCCACATATAATAAAATTTTATATAATCTATTTTGTATAAATATTACTCCTATGTATTGTTCTAGGGATATAGTGCTCACTATTTAATGCAATTTGTGTTCCAGTGAACAGGCAGGGACATGGAATTCCTGATTCCCCCTTCGGTTTCATTCAATATCCATATGTAATTATGACCGAAGTTTGTTATAACAAAAATTTAGAGTAAACGTACAGCTGCTGCCGTCCATTTATGAACGCTGTGTAACTTAGCGATAACGCCTGTTTATGAATATGACCCATGGTCTCAGTTCCGTTAGAAACTGGGAACTGTCCATCTATTGTTAATGTGTGCACCTAGCTTTAGGTACTTACAAGCAATGCATCCTTACGCTACACTTAATCTGGTTTTGTTGGTTAGCTTGGACTTTAAGATGGGGTTTGCATCGGTTGCAACAGGTATCTCAGAGAGCACCCTGCAGCCACCACAAGCGATGTTATATGCCCATGTGGTGTAACTAGGATCACTGGGCCCCCACAAAAACTATGATGGGGGCCCCTCTCCGTGCTGCACCACAGTGATTTTCAGGGAGGAGACTATATCTGTCATAGGCAAAATAAGAAGGCTCCTGCCCCCCCTGATTTGCCCCCCTTCTCCCCTATATGTTTATACATCTGAATAGCCAATAGCAGAAACTTTTTAATGTCAGCTAATGACAGTATTATGGTCTGCAATGTTTTCCCTGTTTTTTAATCGGCTTGTGGGATTAAACTATTGTTTGTTGTTAAAAACTGAAATCAATTGCAGAAGTACCCAGTAGACTAGATATTATTTAATTAAATTAAGTTATTTTAACTGATATCTAGCAGTGGCACATGCTTGTTAATGTATCAAACAGAAATGATCTTATATCTCAGATACAGCTGAATTTTTTAAATTTATCTGCCTTTGGATCTGTAGATTTTTTAATAATTAAAGAATAATCGCTTTCTGATCTCTCAACAGTTATTAGAGACAGTGGTTGGGGCAGGTCACACATTAGGGGCTTGATATCACTAGACAAAGGCAAAGATAAGGTATTTCTGAACCAACTGGAAAGATAAAATTTGTACTTAAAGGGCAAGTCCAGCCCAAAATGAAAACTTATTACAGGTAAATCGCCCCCAAAACCAAATGGTAATAGTTTGAAATCTGAAATATAGAAGTCTAACACTGAAATCCTGCACAATGTCCTGTTCCCCTGTTTTCTGCTTGGCTGTTTCTCTCAGTTATGGGATTTGACAGTTGACATCACAGCCAATGACTGAATTTAATCCCTGTCGCCTTTCTGAGCATGCCCAGGCTCAGTTACAGGTTTCTAAAATTGCTCAGTTTCCATGAGGCATCCAGGGCATAACAGCATACAGTAATGAATTCATAGGACAAGTATATACATCAACATAGTTTAAAGAGGCCATTCTTTCTAAAGATGTTTTATGAGGGTGGAGTGTCATTTAAATCTTATACCCCCCCCAAACCTAAACCTTGCATGTTTTAAAGGGAACAGTTCAGTGGAAATTATCATATTTGTTAAATTGTTAGTTTGTGTAATGCCTTCTTAGTTATTCTACATATTCTCTCCCATTTTGAAAAATCAGTTGATTTCAATCCTTTGCTATTCCCTGTGTTGACATTAGTGAGCTGACATTAAAGCTCTAACATCTTTCTTCTTCCCAGGATGCCACACTCTCCTTGGAATGTTCCTAACAGTATTTCTACTGATTGGCTGTTGGATTGGTCAAAGATGCTCAGATTTCTACTGAGCAACTGAATCAACCCAGGGCTGTGGTCAAGGCAAGACCATAACTGTCTCTCACTAGGGGTCCTGCAAACAGGAAGTAAGTATTTTGTTGCATTTATTTTATATATAGAAAAATGCTGAATTGGCAATTAAGGTCATTGGTATGAAAAAATGCTGCTCCTTTTTTCTGAAAGCATATGTATATGCTGAACTGCTCTTTAAACCTTGACTGTCTTTCTGCGTCTTTTCGGTGACAAAGGCAGCAGAAGGGTCCTGGAACGTCAACAGCCTCATGATTGGCTAAAACATTCCATTTCCCCCAATTACTAACACCGCTACAGGTCTGGCCCCTTTGAGGGACCATTCAAGTAAAAAGTCAGAGTCAGGGCAGGTGACAACAGAAAATAAGTGAAGCAGGGATTAGGAACCAGAAATTCAGAAGACAAAAATCACATCACAACTAGCACACACAAGCTATAATGGGCAAAGCCTCTTGAGAAAAGGAACTAAAATAGGATGATAGGCTAAACAAATTAGAATTTTCAGCTAAACATAAGAGTCCAATGACAAGAGTGCTGCACAACAAAGAAACTGCTGTGACCGATGAGAAGACGGAACAGCATAGGAAGGAATTAGAGTTAAAGGGTATGTCCACCCCCCAAAAATGTTGGTAGGGTTTTAAGTACTGTCCTGAACCGTCAAGTTATTTTCCCCAAACCACCCTTTGTTCGCTTAGATATGGGGTCCGTTCTTCTGTGTAGGCTGTGCAATCCTGCTCTTTTCCATTTTTCAATGCACGTAACCAGTATGTTGTGTGACCCCGCTCGGCACCAGGCATACAGCTTTTCACATGCACACTGATTACAATTACCTCCTTAAATACCTCCAAAAATATCGGACAACTGCTAGCAAATTGTAAGTTACTGATATTAGTGCTAATCCCCACAAACTGTGCCTTCAGAAGTAATGAAAGAGCTGCAGTAAAGAAAGTTAGTTTTTTCAATTACATACTTCTGTAATCAAATGGTTGCTAGGCACTGATTGGACAGTGGATGTATAGTCGTAGTAGCGATGTCATCATACGAGTTCCTGTATGTCTGCCCAGAACTACGATCAGGCTGCGTGGTAACGATAAGGCGCAGGTGACGTATACGACTTGAATTAGATGCAGAGGCTCCTTCGCTCCAGAATGATTATCAGAAAATCATATGTAACTTATGTTTCCCAGAACGATTTAGTGCAGTTTGCTTTGTTTGAAAGCAAAAGACGGCCAATAACATATTCAAATTTAGTTTTTGGGATGGACATTCCCTTCCTTTGGGCAATACTGACATAACCACACCACCGCCTCCGACCCTTATAACAGGGTTAAGGAGGGGGGGAAAGAAAGAAAAAAGGAATGCAGAAACTGAGAAATAATTGTACCCCCCTGTCAAATACTATATTCTCTCGGGGATAACATGAGACGAAAAATGTGCATAACAACAACCGAGACATTTTTTTGGCAGAGGGACGTTGGAAGAGGGAATGAAATGAGCCATTTTACTGAACCTGTCAACCACCAACCAAACAACTGGTGACCCTGAAGAACGATAAATATTTCCATAGAAATATGGGACCATGGTCACCACTGGGATAGAAAGTGGCATAAGGGTACCACATGGACTTTCTAGGCTTTACTGCAGCACAGACAGCACAAGTGTTAAGGATGCCCATAAAGTTTGGACTCATGAAACTGTTGGAAGACCTGTAAATGAAAATTTAAAGTACAATAAAAGATTGGGTGGTTTACCATGCGGAACATCTCTCTGGAAAGGCTTTAAACTTTTAATTAGATTAGGGGATAAGGGAATGCAGTGAGAACCCCAAACACAATTTGTAGGTCAATAATTTCAGGAGAAACATCAGAATAGGAATAGACCGGCACAAGTCCCTCCCCCTCCTGCCTGTGTGAAGTGAGATCCTCACAGTGAAGGTAAGGGAATCTTTAGCTCTACTCTCTCACTATGTGAAAGAGAGTTTCTTACTCTGCCTGAAAAGGCTGTTTTCACACGTTTTTCTGTAGGGGGGTCTGAGCATCCTCATGGCACCTGCGAGTGGCGGGTCCACGGGACATGCAAGTGGGCGGGTCCATGGCACCTTGATGAGTGGAGGGCTCCATGAGTCGGAGGGGATAAGTTGGCTTACAGAGGAGTGGGGCTGCAAGGGGAGGAGGAGACACAGGGCAGATTGACTGTCATCCATTGACATACTTCAGAGCAGGAAGTGCAGGGACCTGGTGATGGCTACTCATATCACACACAAAATGTAACATCTTCAAAACTATGCAAATAAACAATGACATACATTGCAAAAATTCTCAGAGAGCAATTCCTATTAATCTACCTAAAGTCATTTTTGATCACAGTTCACCTTTAATTGAAAGAATGGGAGGTAAAGCCATAGCTACCTTTACCTCCTGCCTTCAATAACAGATTTAAGGAATAGTTAACTTTTCTAGTTAGCTATTAATTTAATGTAAACAGAGTGAGAATAGGCCAATGGGTTTATGCTTAATAGTAGGTTCATCAATAGCTAAAATGGGCTGATTTGGGCAACCTCTCTTCCAGAATGATTAATGTTACCATCTACCCGCTTTTCCAAAAAGGCCTGAAAAAGTTTTGTAGCTAAAGAACCCAAAATAAATTAATGGTATCAACACCTTGGAGAGAATTAACGGGTTGAGGAATTAACCTGCCTTATTATCTGCAGATGACTTCTTTCTATCTACTAGGCTCTGAATTTTCCCCGCACCTTTTCTGGAACAGCAGCAAGCTGAAATGGCTAGGAGCCCCAAGCACAGACAAGCCTCCAAGTGTCTTTTGGCTTTCTCAGTGGGGGTTAATTTACACATTCTTCTCAGGAGGTTAGTAGAGATAGAAGAAAGGGAAAGAAAGTTGGAGAAAAAATGAAGACTCTGATGGCAAGCTTGATCGCTTTGTCCAGGGAACCAGTAGACAATAATTTATGTAATACATCTTAAATTGACTGTTTTGAAGATCACTTTCACAAGGTATTCACTGCCCACCTGTCACAACCTGCAGGCATTTCCCTCAGCTGATCTCCTTTCCAGATGAAGGTTCTCAGCTTAGATTTGTCAGTTAATAGCAAGGTCATACAAAAAGCCATAGCTTTAAAGAACTCATTAACTGAGGTCATGGCTGGGTTGTCTAACCCTAGCCCAAAGGCCCATGTTTAGGGATCCCCTGGAGTAGGGAGATACGTATCGGCATACAATGCTGGGGGTGAAACACGCATTGGTGTGGAGGTGGAAGTCCAGCAGATTTGGGCTTATATTTGAGAGGTATTTTGACTGCTTTGGAGTGGAACCATTACATTTTGCTTCTTTTCGCACTGTGACTGGTTGGTCTGTATATCTGAGCCAGGTAAAGATTGTGGCCTTCCAAGAGTTTTGTGTACCCAAGGAACTAGGCTTTCACGTAAGTCCAGGAGAAAGCTGACACCAAGTAAAACAATCTTGCCAGCACAGTGTAGTGATAGTGAGACATAGATGTTGTGATTTGTCTGGATACATACATACAAACCCGGCTTGCTTCTAGGTTGTGGGCACTCGAGTCAATCTTTTTTGGAAAGGCGCGTCGCGTGGGTTGGCTAAAAAAAAATGGTTAGATATTTTCAGTCGCAAAAAAGCCCCACCATCCTTTGCAAAACATTTTGGTTTTGGTTTTACCAATTTTTAAACCCTTGCACTTTGTCAGGCGAAATGGGAAGTGAGGCTTGTTTTCTCTTTGAAATCGGTGGACGCATAATCTGTTCACATGATTATATCCAGGAATTTTTGTGCAGCATGGGCAGTTTTGAGCAGCTTGGAAAAGGGCATAAAAAAAGAAAGGTGTGTGTATCACTTTACTTTTTCTTAACATTCCAAAAGAATATCATCTTTTCCCTTTCACCGCGGGGCACTGCCTCACTCTGCCTCATGGGAGAAACTCTACTATGGGTTGTTGAATATTTCTGAGATCTTATTCATATTGAGTAAATGTAGGGTCATTTTCTAAGATTCATATCAAAGACCCTATATACTTTTATTAGCTTCACGTAACATGGGGCCAACCCTGCTAGGGACAAGATTTGTTGGGGATGCCCAATATTTTTATCAAGATAAATGGTGTTATTATTTGCACTTCACCTGACTACAATTGTAATATCTGTGATGTAACTGTTTTGTTACATGATAGGTATGTTATGGAATAAAACACACTTTTTGCATTTTGTGACCGTTAAAGTATTGTGTTGTTTTATGGGGATTTTGGATAGGGGTTTTTATTTGTGATTCCTTGCATGTGACATATGTAAAACATCCAAAAAGTAAATACACACCATATGTTTTTCACACATTATGCTTGTACTTCAACAGACTTAGCTTTACAGCATTGACAGACAGCAATGACTAGAGCTAGCAAGATATTGTATTGTATAAATAGGGATTAGATTCAAGGGAGAAAAATATTATCTCCCTCTTTCAAAGCACTGTTAAGGGCCTCATTTGGAATATGCAGTTAAGTTTTTGAGAATCTCACATATAAAAGGGACATCTTTGAAATAGAATAAGTTACGATAAGGAAACTAAATAAACAAGGGGAATAGAGGAATAGGTTATCATGATGCAGTAATCCCTTAGTGATGCATCACTGTTATTACTGTTCTTGTAAAATGCAGCAGGTCCTACATATTAGAGCAATGTCATGAACCTAATATATACATCAAGTACCATGGGTTTATCTCTAATTTATATAGAATGGGATATTATGCAGTACGCAGAGATTAATTCAAAACAACAAAAATTAGAAGCCTAGTGCACATCCAATTAATTTGCTTACATTTTACTTTAGCATTGTATTGCGACTTAAAAAGCCTGCCCTTCTACTCTGGATAAATTAAAGCAATTACAGGGAATTCAATAAAGTTCTATCGTCTTAAAATGGTGCTAATTTTGCCCCAACCAATCAGATCTTGATTTACATTTGAAAGCTAACATCTGATTGGTTGTGGCAAAAATAGCACCATTTTAAACGATAAGAACTTTTATTGAATAGTACCCTGTAGGCCAAATTATTCTTAAGCCCAGCAACCACTTTTCTAACTTTTAACCTTCTTAGGAGACGTAATTCCCAAACCTTGTCTTTATATCAGTACCTGCCTTTTATCTCTCATTGGCCACCCCTTTCTGCATATTCCCCCTTTGGAAAATAGCACATTTATATAGATCCTTAGGACCATTTATTTTATTTTGGCCTCCTATCATTTGGTTTAATTTAGATCCCCTCTTCTCAGTGTGCAAAGTACTGGGGTGGGTGGTGGATGTGGTATTTGGGGTGGTGGGGGTTGTCCTGTCTGCATATTGGGAAATGTAATTAAGAGAAATTTTATTCACTTCTGGCAGTCAGCGTCTAGTAATTTAGGAGACATATGTGTCATCTTAATTAAAGGACATTGTTTCCATCCGTGATTCTCCTGTATGATTATGTTTATAAAACACTGCTTCCTGCATAGGTCATGTGTATAACAATCTGCACTCATTTTAATTGCAATAAATGGGGCAGCTGATTCCCTGTGACCTAACACTAAGAGACTGGCGTGTTTTACATTCTCAAGGTAAAACAGTAACACATTCATCTGTAGACATCTGGTAAGCCCAGCCTACTTTGTGCACCACTTTATAGAAAAGGGCTCCTTATACAACCGCACACTTTAAATTAAAAACCCCCTTTAATATTATTAAGGAAACTACTGTAGAAAGGTCAAAGAAGCAATTAAAACACCCAGTGCAAAGCGAAGGACCTAGTCTCTTTCTAGAAAGTGTGATGTACAATGTATTTGCAGCTATTTTGTACCTTTCTGATTCCCCTTGGGTATTTCATCTGATAAAATATAGCTTATCAAAGGAACCTGAGTTATTTAATTGGTCTTGCTAATAACACTGCAAACTAGCTCTGTAACTCAAATTGGTGTGCAACATTACTAATAAGGGCAATTTCCCTTTTGGTCTAAAGAGATTGGTATTTATGGGGTGCAACTACCTAATTTTTAATGCACACATACTTTAGTACAGGCGTCGGTATTGACTGCTGGCCCCCTCGTACGGTGTGTACCCAGGTCTGTAGCAATAATGAAGACTTATTCCACGAATTGTCTGCCATGGCTATTAATCTGGAGGTTGTATACTCCAGCTTTACTCATGGCCGTTAGTGTGATTAGATCGCAATCCAGCCAATCCCATGGCATTAAAAGCGCAGTAGTGTGGCCTAATCCTCCAAGATTATTGGCATTAACACTTTCAGTGCCAGCACTTTCCCAGAGTATTGCCATTAACCCTTCTGTGCCAGCAGACATCCTTATAGTTTGCCATTACACTTTCAGTTCCAGCAGAGTATTTACATTAACCCTTTAGTGCCAGCATTGACCTGATATACAGTATGTACCATGCTTTCCATGTTTTCTTCTCCATTGATTGTTAACAGAAACACTGCAGCAGGTTTTGCATGCCATTTTAGAACTACTCTCCTCTGTTCATCCTTCCTTTCCTTCCTTCTCCTTCAGTTCATCTGTACATTGTATCCAAGTAAGGTAGTTAGTTCAGGCCCTCTCTTAACTACAATGTTGCAAATTAACGCAACACAACAAGGAGACCATTTTCTAACACAGCAATACATCAGCTTCACATGTGCAACAACATTTCAGGTTCATGGCTCTTCCTCAAGTGCATCATAATGAATCAAACACATTTATATTGCAGTGTGCGTTCTCTATGTATTATGCAACACAGTCAAAGGCCTTGGCAAAATCTAAGTATATGAATTGCTATTCCATAATCGCCCATGTGTACAAACCTTTAGGCTAGGACAAACGGGCCCAGAATTTTTAGGCCTGCAACTATTTGTCACTACTACCGGTTGGCTAAATTGGAAGTGACAAAAGTCAACCATGCTGACAGTTCGTCTGACCGACCGTGCAGTCCATAGCAGACTGCTAATCAAGCCATGATTAACCAACATGTCCGTCTTTATTTTGTTCCTTTTTTTTTCCATTAGGGAAAATACCACCAATATTTTGAGCCAAGCAACCGAAATATTGGTATCACAACCAAAATCAGGGATGTGATAGACAGTATGGTGCCCAGGCAGGGCCTCATTATGAGACTCCTTTTCTTGCTACATATATTGCGTGGCTAAAATATTGTTATTCGGTTTCTGAAGCTGGGCGCCCCAGGAATCTCCTTGGCATAGCAGGTGCGAGGGTTGCCTTGTGGATAATAACCTGCTTTGCCCAAAATATTTGCTCATTGTGGCTAGACACAGCAACAGATATTTTTTGGGCCAGCTTCTTTCAGTCCGAGTAGATTTTTTATATTTAATTATTTGCACATTTTGATATACATGATCTATTTCAACCTGTTCACTTTGCTTCTACCCCAGTTGATATCCACAGTTCCTTCCCTCTCTACCTATTTAAAATTTACTCTGACGCCTCCTGCCATCCCCCCCCCCCCCCCCCAAAAAAAAACACTGTTTTTTTTTTTCCCCCCCATCAATCACCTTGTGCAGCCCATCCTTCTAAGGGTCTGTAGAAAAGTAGAAAAGTCTGCACAGTTGTCTAAAAACGCAACCGCCTCTCCAAACATCTAGCCATGCATTAACACTTTAAGCTCCGTTTTGCCCCTCCCTAAAAGAAAAACTAACACATTGAATGCAGTAGTCATAATAAAATAACTTCCCTGAAGTTTCTTTTGCTTTTAACTATTTGTTATAGGAGGCCTCTCCTCCAAACCGTTAAGGTTATGTACACTGGAAAAATATTTTTTGTTTAAATTGCCTGTTCTGAAAATAATAATTCCATTCAATACTGCTCCTCTCACCAGGCCGCTCTGTGACTAACCGCCGCGCCCGCGCCATTTCCCCTCAGCTTAAATAGGCTCGGTACCTCCTGGGCGCGCGGCGCAAGTCAGGTGACGTCACGTACGTAACGTACGTCACTTACGCAAATCGCGCGGAAGACCTTTCTGGCCAATCAGAAAAGTAGCAGGGCGAAATTTAAAAAAAAAAACTATTTCCAGCACTCCGATTGGATCCGAACTTCCGGGTTCCCCGCTCTTCAACATTGACAGCTGCAGTGATGGGTTCTGGGTCCCGAGCTTCCACCGGAACTCATTGGCAACTATTAGGATGCGCTCCTAAGGTAATGCTGCGCTTTACAAGGGGGGAAATGCCGCCTATTATTTATTTATTTATTTTGGGTCTGGAGTGCCGCCATGAGCAACTTTTTCAGGTTGCGTCATGGTAGGAGCGGCGCTGCTCCTAGTGGGATATGTTTCTGCTCTCTCTCTTGACACCCAGCTTGTGATCTAAAGGGTGGTGGGAGTCAACATCAAATATTGGTCTGTGTGGGTTGGTTTTCTGTAAACCTCTACTTCCAGTTTACCATTCTCCCTGACTTCTACCAAGCAGTCAGCCTGCTGTAAGCCTGCCACCACTTCAACCTTCATTTTTGCTTCAATATCCCCCGTGCCTGGGTGCCATTAACATGGTGTAAACATTACCATAGATAAGGACAGAGGGTGTGTCAGAACATTAATCAAAGCGGTTCAGCCACGCTCCAGGCTGGCGTCATTGTCATGGTTCCCTTCTAATCTGCTACTTTACAATGTCAGACACTCCCAACATAGGGTAACCCAGCTGCTGCTGACTCCCTATTCTTTAACAGGAGATGACCAGGGCGAGGAAATTTACGGACATTTCTGAACGATCCTGAGTCCGAGAAAGTACTCAGAAATGCGCTTCACATAGAACAGAATTGTCCCTTTCTCGTTTTTGTGTGTATACACCTTTACTGATATTAAATAAAATTGCCCAGCGGCTCAGAGAAATGAGGCTAATACCAATTTACAGCTTCAGCTCCCCTGCTTCATATGCAAATAAGCATAGTGGCGACAAGCAATTATTCTGGATATTTAAAAGCAACCATGAGAGTGTAGCTCTCTAAATCTTCTCTATCTCTATCATGCATGCATATGTTGGGAGGAGGGAGGCAAACTGAAAAACAAGTAGGACAGCTGTCAGCTGAGGCCAACATGGCTGTTGGATAGCTTATTGTTTAGATTAGCAATCAGAATAGGAGGTAGGAGTACATTTTCCTACCTCTCTGAGAAGTATAAGATTTTTGGGAGAACTGTGGTTTTGCCCACTATACTTGCTTTTGCTTGGTAATGGCAAGTTCATTGAATAGCTAAAAGTGAGCTAGATAGATAAGTTTCTAAAACGAAAGAATATTAAGAATTACTGGTATTAATACATAAACTGCAGTTCTGGTTGATCCAAAGATACTTTCTGGTTGCCATTTGGAATCAGGAGGGATTCCCCCTCCCCCATTTTTTTGGCTGTTTTTTTTTGTCTTCCTCTGCATCAGCTGTTAGGTAAGGGTTAAAAGGAGGGTGGAAAGTTTGATCTTGATGGACGTATGTCTTATTCCACCTCAATTACTATTACTATGTATTCTAAAACAGGAAAATTATAGAGTGGCACACAAACCCAACTGATGGCAAAGGATCAAGAAATGCTAGTAAATAAGCTTGGATTTAGCAAACTATCAGGCGCAATAGGTAAAACCAAGAAGACCTTTTCTTGAGATATTGTTGGAACTAACAGCAGGCATTAGTTTTTTCTGTGATAACACAGAGCATATTGTTTTTTAATTTAATTTGGTAGGCATTTAAATGGTTAATGTATCATGTTGCATATGAGAGCAAATTATCAAAAACAGTTTAAATAAAAGGACTTTGTTGTTTTAAACACACCTGGCACTATTTGCCTAATTTAATTCTGCAGGTGGGGCACAAGCAGCAGTGCAGTATGTCAGATGGTAATGTGCTATTGAGAAAGATGAAACTTGCTGGGTTATTCAATAAAAGTTCTTATCGTTTAAAATGGTGCTAATTTTGCCCAACCAATCAGATGTTAGATTTCAAATATTCTGATTGGTTGGGGCAAAATTAGCACCATTTATGATAAGAACTTTTATTGAATTTCCCTATGGGTTACAAGACAAATAGGAATATCATAAAATTGCTAAATCCAAGTTGGATGTTAATTTAGATCTTACAGAGGCGCATAGCATGTAACAATGTGCCGTACTGTGCGGGTCTTTTCGTAAAAGTGTACAGGAAGTTAAAAAAAACTCTAAAAGTTAAAATAACTGTTATATTCATAACCATAAATGTTGATACAAACCTACATACTAATAAAATATATAGCAGGGGTCTTCAAACTGCAGGCCTCCAAATGCCTGAAAACTAAACCCCTAGCATTCCCTGGTTACCTTCTGATATTGTGAGTTCTGTAGTAAAATGCTGTAGTTGTATTTTCAAACATGTAGATAGGTCCACATGTGAGAGATTCTTAGTATAGAGTGCAATGTACAGTACAGAGCAGGCAGGGTTATCCCCCTCCCATCAACAGCTAGTTATTTTCTTTTTTATTTCTACATAATATATCTCTGTCGTCCCCAATTCTACATGCCCAGGGGCCTCTGCTCCAACTTCTACTAACCATGATTCCGATGGTTTAAAACTACATACACAGCAATCCTCTACAAACGTCTATAGCCAAGGAATGCTGGGAATTATAGGTTTCAAACTTCTGGAGATCTACTGTATTTATCTGTGGCTTTATAACTATGTCCTGCCGGTTATTCTTATTTCTTAATTTCTCAAAGACCACTCTTACATATGGGATGACCATGTTCTGTCTCCTGTGCTTTCCCTTCACGTGGTATTCTGTTCCTTTCCTTCCATCTACCCCCTTTGACAAAGACCCAGTCCGGATATCCAACACGTTTTAAGGGCTCCTAGTCAGGGGTGTCCCTAGGGTTTTTGGCACCTGAAACAACTTTGAATGTGCCCCTAGACTGAGTGGGCGCGCCGCGGGGCCGCCGCGCGGGAAATGGGCGTGACTTAGCGTGTGGGCATGGCTTGGTGTGTGGGTGTGGCTTGTTGCGTGGGCGTGGCAAATTCATATTTGTTTTGAAAATGGTTATTTATACGCTTCTCTATTTTTAGAAAACACTAAAAACATGTTGTGCAACTGGTACATTACATTAGAAAGCCCTACCATACTCTGTAGAATAAAAGATGTTGGCCAAAAGATTTGTAAGCTCCCTGCACCACGTCAAGGTAGACTCTTTCAGCAGGGCCCTAACTATATCTAGATTATTTTTTATATATAGATTATATATAATTATAAGATTATTTATCTATCTTCTATCTGTCTATATATCTATCTCTGCTATCTGTCTATCTCTGCTATCTGTCTATCTCTGCTATCTGTCTATCTCTTGCTATCTGTCTTATCTCGCTATCTGTCTATCTTGATTTATCTATCTATATATCTATCTACTCTGCTATTTATCTATCTATCTAACTCGCTATCTATCTAACTCTGCTATCTATCTAATCTGCTATCTATCTAACTCTGCTATCTATCTAACTTGCGATCTATCTAACTCTGCTATCTATCTAACTCTGCTATCTGTGCTATCTATCATCTATCTACCTACCTACGATCTGTCTGTCTTCAACCGACCTACCTTTCTATCATCTATCTATCTCTGTGTGTCTATCTATCTTCTACCTACCACCCCATGTAGAAAAGCAGGCCAGTCTGACCCTGCTGTCAGGAAGGGGTTTCAGCACTCCTAAAACAATTTAGCTGCCAACTTAATTTTTTTAAAAATTCCCTTACTGTAACCGACCGTGGATGAGACAGATGAGGAAACACCAGCATGGCAAGGAGTACAGCAAAGCTGGTGTAGAAACACACACACACACACCCCGGTGCTGCTGAGTCCGAGTCGAGTCCCGCTTGCCTTACCCGAACTTCCGGCGCTGCTGAGTCTCGCGGCCGGGGGAAAATGCTGCCTTTCTTTTTTAAAAAACACAGACAGTTCCACTTACTTCCAGCGCTGCTGTGTCTCGCGGCCGGGGGAAAAGCCGCCTTTTTTTTCAAAAAACACAGACAGTACAATGCCGCCATGAGCAACTTTTTCAAGTTGCGTCATGGTAGGAGCGGCGCTGACCTAACCGAAACAAACCGCTAAAGCTAGCCTAGCCATATGAAATTCCTTTTAACAATATCCAACATATCTTTAGTCAAGAGACTAAAGAGAAATATTTAAAAAATATCTGCAGCAAAATATATGTTTGGAAGAGCAATCTGTTAAATACTGGTCCCCATCCATCGTATCTGTTACTTAGGCAAAGACAACAGTATTTAGTTATTTTTTTTGGTCAAAACCCTTCAATACCTTGAAACACGGAATTATCTGGTGCCATCTTCTCTTTATTCAGCAATAGGGCTGAAGTAGGTAGGTAGGGTGCGCACAAAATTGATAGGTAGGTCCCAGCCCCCAAGTAAGTAGGTAGGCCCTAGCACACTAGTAGGTAGGTAGACCCACAGCAGACAAGTAGTATGTAGCCAGCCCCAAGTAGGTAGATCCCAGCCCCCAAGTAGGTAGGTAAGCCCCAGCACACAAGTAGGTAGCCAGCCCCAAAGTAGGTAGGTGAACCCCAGCACACAAATAGGTGCCCCCTGAAATGCACTCTCACAAACACAATAATTACGCTTACAGTATGTCCCACCCCCTCCCCCAAAACCTGTTCTAGCGGCGCTGCGCTGTCTTACTTTGTTGATCGTGGCAATTCAAGCAGAGTGTCAGTGTCTGGACTCCGCACCAATTACATCAGGAATCAGGATGCACTGATTGGTCCCAGTCCACAGCTGTCAGTGGCAAGGGGCATGGTAGGAGCTGTGCAATTGTATCGCTGGCTACGTCAGGATGGGCCAACAAGATGGGCCCCCACACACACTTCAACACCCCCACACACCCACACACACACCACACACCACACCCACACACACACCCACACACCCCAACACACACCCACACACACACACAACAACACACCCACACACACCCACACACCCACACACACACACACACACACACACACACACACACACCACACACACACCCACCACACACACACGCACACACACACCCCCACACCACACCCTCGCACACACACACCCCCACACACCACCCCCACACACACCCCCACACCCCACACCCCCACACACACACACACACACCACACCACACACCTCCACACAACACACACACAACACACACCGTCACCACACACCACACAACGCACACACACACACCGCACACACAAACACACCCACACACACAGCGCACACAACAACACGCCCACCCACCGCGCAACACACCACGCGCCACACACACGCGCCACACACACACGGCACACCACACACACACACGACACACACACACACACACACACACACACACGCCACACACACACACCCCACACACACACCCCCCACACACACACCCACACACACACCCACAACACACACACCCACACCACACACTCCACACCACACCCCCACACACACCCACACACACACCCCCACACACACCCCCACACACACCTCGCACACACACACACCTCCACACACACCGACACAACACACGCCCACACACCCACCCACCACACCCCACACCGCGCGCACTACACACGCGCGCACACACCACACGCGCGCGCACACCACACGCGCGCACACACACAGCGCGCCACACACCGCGCGCGCACACACGCCGCGCCACACACGCGCGCGCTCTCTCAACACGACACACAGCCACACACACACGCGCGCTACACACACACGCGCGCACACACACACGCGCACACACACTCGCCACACACACACACACACACACACACACCTGCCACACACACACACCGCACACACACACACACACACACACACGCGCGCACACACCACACACACACTGCGCACCACACTCTCGCTCACACACTCTCCTCACACCCACTCCCTCACACACCGCGCACCACACACGCTCCCACACACCCCACACACACACACACACACACACCCCCACACACACACACACATCTCTCACACACACTCTCAACTCCTCTCACACCACCCTCTCACACACTCTCTCTCACACACCTCCTCTCACACCTCCTCCACATCTCGCCCCTCTCTCTCACACTTCCTCTCACATCTTCTCTCACAACACCTCCACACACACACACTCTCTCACACCACACACACACACACTCTCACACACACACACACCACCACACACACACTCTCACACAACACACTCTCACACACAGGTGGCAGGCCCAGCACACTGTAAACCACCAGAAAGCCAGCCAGCAGGCAGCACACTCTAGACTCTCACCCACCTGCTCCTAGATACCCCTCCCAGGTCCCAAGCAAAAAGCACAGGCTCGCTCAAGCTCGCTGCCCAAACCAATACTGCTCCTCTCACCAGGCCGCTCTGTGACTAACCGCCGCGCCGCGCCATTTCCCCTCAGCTTAAATAGGCTCGTACCTCCTGGCGCGCGGCGCAAGTCAGGTGGAGTCACGTACGTAACGTACGTCACTTACGCAAATCGCGCGGAAGACCTTTCTGGCCAATCAGAAAAGTAGCAGGGCGAAATTTAAAAAAAAACTATTTCCAGCACTCCGATTGGATCCGAACTTCCGGGTTTCCCCGCTCTTCAACATTGACAGCTGCAGTGATGGGTTCTGGGTCCCGAGCTTCCACCGGAAATCATTGGCAACTTAGGATGCGCTCCTAAGGTAATGCTGCGCTTTACAAGGGGGGAAATGCCGCCTATTATTTATTTATTTATTTTGGGTCTGGAGTGCCGCCATGAGCAACTTTTTCAGGGTTGCGTCATGGTAGGACGGCGCTGTCCTAGTGGGAGATGTTTTTCTGCTCTCTCTCTTGACACCCAGCTTGTGATCTAAAGGGTGGTGGGAGTCAACATCAAATATTGTGGTTGTGGGTGGTTTCTGTAAACCTCTATTCCAGTTTACCATTCCTGACTTTACCAAGCAGTCAGCCTGCTGTAAGCCTGCCACCACTTCAACCTTCATTTTTGCTTCAATACCCCCGTGCCTGGGTGCATTAAAATGTGTAAACATTACCATAGATAAGGACAGAGGGTGTGTCAGAACATTAATCAAAGCGGTTCAGCCACGCTCCAGGCTGGCGTCATGTCATGGTTCTTTCTAATCTGCTACTTTACAATGTCAGCACCTCCCAACATAGGGTAACCCTCTGAGAGTGTACCTCACCTGAGTAAAAGTAGGAAACGCTGCCATCCCCCCACCTGTCCCATGCCCCCCCCCACTTGTATCTGTATGTGTTCCCATCCACTTAGATTGTAAGCTCTTCAGGCAGGGATCTCATTCCTAATGTGACAAGGCATGCTGCACTTAATATATTATTATATATATGTATTCTTAACTGATGTATGAAATTGCATATAATTTTATCTATCTGTATAATGACAGCTTGCACTTATCCCCTTGTTTGTATACTCTATATTATATAACATATAGCGCTGCGTACCCAAGTGGCATTTAATAAATAAAAGTATACATACATACAAATGGTTATGGGGTCATTACCCTGAAAAATAAAATGCAAGAGCAAAGGCAACACAGATACAAAAACAGCTGGCCTTATTTGTTATATGTCTCATTTAATATCTTTTGGTACAGAAAGAGATTACAATCAATGGCAAGGACCACACAATTACAAAAACAGTGTTATCTAAAACTGTAACAGACAATTACACACAGTGTTACTATAACTGTAAAGGGATCCTGCCTGACCGGCCGTTTGGGCGGTACATGGGCGATTGCCGAAACCTTTACAGTACAATTACAACACTGTGTTATCTACAACTGTAACAGTACAATTACAACACGGTGTTATCTATAACTGTAAAGGGGATCTTGCCTGACCGGCCGTTTGGGCCGGTACAGGGCCGATTATCGGCCGAAACCTTTACAGTACAATTACAACACTGTGTTATCTACAACTGTAAACAGTACAATTGCAACACAGTGTTATCTACAATTGTAACAATACAATTACAACACGGTGTTATCTACAACTGTAACAGTACAAATACAACACGGTGTTATCTACAACTGTAACAGTACAATTACAACACAGTGTTATCTACAACTGTAACAGTACAATACAACACAGTGTTATCTACAAACTGTAACAGTACAATTACAACACTGGTTATCTACACTGTAACAGTACAATTACAACACGGTGTTATCTACAATTGTAACAGTACAATTACAACACTGTGTTATCTACAATGTAACTGTACAATTACAACACTGTGTTATCTACAACTGTAACAGTACAATTACAACACGTGTTATCTACAACTGTACAGTACAATTACAACACTGTGTTATCTACAACTGTAACAGTACAATTACAACACGTTTATCTACAACTGTAACAGTACAATTACAAACACTGGGTTATCTACAACTGTAACAGTACAATTCACAAACACTGTGTTATCTACAACTGTAACAGTAAAATTACAACACTGTGTTATCTACATCGTAACAGTACAATTACAACACTGTGTTATCTACAACTGTAACAGTACAATACAAACACTGTGTTATCTACAACTGTAACAGTACAATTACAACACTGTGTTATCTACAACTGAAACAGACAATTAAACACGGTGTTATCTACAACTGTAACAGTACAATACAACCCAACGTTATCTACAACTGTAACAGTACAACAAACAACATGTTATCTACAACTGTAACAGTACAATTACAACACAGTGGTTATCAACTGTAAAGTACAATTACAACACGGTGTTATCTACAACTGAACAGTACAATTACAACATGTGTTATCTACAAACTGTAAACAGTTTACAAAAATTCAAACACGTGTTATCTACAACTGTAACAGTACAATTACAACAGTGTTATCTACAACTGTAACTACAATTAAACCGGTGTGATTACAAACTGTAACTACAATTACAACACAGTGTTATCTAAACTGTACAGTACAATTACAAACAGTGTATCTACAACTGTAACAGTACAATTACAACACAGGGTTATCTAAAAACTGTTACCGTGTACAATTACAACACAGTGTTATCTACAACTGTAACAGTACAATTACGGTCTAATACACGGTTTATCTACCTGTTAAAAAATCCACTGCACTCAAGCTACTAAAAAACTTATTGAGCAGAGGGAGGAAGCAGATACCTTTACCATAATGGAACTTATCATTTAATATCTGATACAAATGCATGTAACAACCTGGTAAAAAAAAACAGTTGGGACTGTTTAAAGACTGTTTTTTGTTTTAAGAAAGGACATGAAAAAAATTAAACATGAAAATAAAACAATGATACCAAATAATATAAAGAGCGGGGAAAGAACCCCCGACCTAGTATCCCTTATATGCACTCACTTACTTGCAACACCCTTATTCCTAAAATATACAATGTATGTAATATAGTTGTACAGGTTGTGTTCCGTGAACACATACCTTGCCCATTATTTGTTTTGTAACTTTAAAGGGACTGTCCACCCCTCTTTATAAAAATTGATATAATGTAGATAACCCCCCAAAACCTTAACTTCGTTTTAGTGACAATTTAGAAATCAGCTCCCACACAGAGATATTATACTCACAAGCTCCTCATTCCACCGCAGCTTCCGGGTTCTTCTCCCAGTCTCCACTGTGGCTGCTCTGTTCTTTTTGTGTTCTTGAGCAGCCGCAGTGGAGACTGCTCCGGGAATGGCAGTCAGTGATTGGCCGTGACGTCACAGTCACGACCGACACTGACTGCCTTACCCGGAAGTGCAGAGCCGCGGTGGTGGAGCGAGGAGGAGCATGTAAGTATAATATCTCTGTGTGGGAGCTGATTTCTAAATTTTTACTAAAACGAAGTTAAGGTTTTGGGGGGTTATCTACATTATATCAGTTTGTGAAAAGAGGGGTGGACATTCCCTTTAAAGTATGGGACACCCTGCCATCTTTTGGATTTTTTAACAGCACTAGTTTATTGATCATAGCATTGTATCATATTATATGACATAAAAGTTTCTTTTTGCACAGGGGTAGAGGGTTTGAATTCTACATTATACTTGGTCGAGGGTTCTTTCTCCGCTTTTTATATTGTTTGGAAAAAATGT
Organism: Hymenochirus boettgeri; assembly: GCA_019447015.1. Taxonomy (NCBI): domain Eukaryota; kingdom Metazoa; phylum Chordata; class Amphibia; order Anura; family Pipidae; genus Hymenochirus; species Hymenochirus boettgeri. Next base: position 151,351,424 of record CM033474.1, read on the forward strand.
AGCTGGGCAGTCTTGAGGTGAATCAAACAAAATTTACTGTGACATTTCGGCACTGTGCAAGTGCCTTCTTCACACAAACTTTATATTGTTTGGTATTATTGATGGTGGATCCCAAGCGCCGCCCTATAAAGGGTATTACCATCCCAATTTGGTAGTGCACCTTTGTTATTTATAAAATTAAAATAAAACAATGAACATGAAATGTTCTACTTGCTAAGATCTTGATATTTGGGATTTTGAACTTGGCTGAATTACAGAAATAAGAAACATTTGACAATTGTGAATTGTGAATCCATCTTAAAAAGGTAATTAGACTTCGCAAAGAATTTTATGATTTAAAACATTTGTATATTATACAAGAGCAGTGATAAAATCTTTTTTCCTTCCCTCTCTATTAATGTTCCAAGCAGTAAAATTTTAATCAGCTCAGAGGGGAAACAATATTTCCTTCCTTTAGGTCCACCATTGCCATTCACAAAATTGTCTTTCATGAATCATTCCTTGAAATAGATTGGCTGAAGCTTCCTGTGCTTGTTATACAACATAATGAATGCATCCAAATAAAACACCAAATAAGATTTGCACAATAGCATAGACATTTTAGTCAACATGTTGTGCTTATTTGAGCTGTAGTCAATTTTTTAACGTTGATGAATAATAATGATTTTATTTTTTTTTCTATGTAAACGTAAAGTGTAATTCTACACTCAATGTTACATTTTTAAGGACTGTCAGAAAACTTTTTTCCAAAATATATGAATTAAGTTTATTTGTTGGGCTTTAAAGAAACAATGCCCCCTGGTGGCCTGATGAGTATGCAGATAAAAATAATTATTGCTTGTAGTAAGCAATATAATTGAACAAAAGTTTATTTTCCTTGAGAAAATAAAAACTATATGGAAAGATTTTTGAAATTGGTATAAAGTCTCAAGAGTAAGGGTTCAAAATAGAAAGGTTCTCTGCCGGTGCATGCCCAACTTTTATACATTCTATGCAGGGAAGCAGCACCCAAAATTAATACACTTTGAGGATGCCCCCTTGTCAGTGCTCACTATAAGCACGTGGTCCCGCTTACAGGGGCTTGTACTCGTCTACTTCAATAGCAGGGGTGCTTGCCAGCTACAGTGAGATTTTTGAGCATTTTAATGGAAGCAGCATCCTTATATCTGTTTGTAATTATGAGCAGAGCCTGAACCTGCCTTGTACCTCACTGATAAAGCACTTTATTGTGGGGGATTATTTATTAATTTGGGGCATGGTTAACAGATAATTGATTTAATACTGCCACATATAATAATATATTTATATAAATCTATTTTGTATAAATATTACTCCTATGTATTGTTCTAGGGATATAGTGCTCACTATTTAATGCAATTTGTGTTCCAGTGAACAGGCAGGGACAGTGATCCTGATTCCCCTTCGGTTCATTTCAAATCCATATTGTAAATTATGACCGAATGTTTGTTAATTAACAAAAATTTAGAGTAAACGTACAGCTGCTGCCGTCCATTTATGAACGCTGTTGTACATTAGCGATAACGCCTGTTTATGAATATGACCCATGGTCTCAGTTCCTTAGAAACTGGGAACTGTCCATCTATTGTTAATGTGTGCACCTAGCTTTAGGTACTTACAAGGCAATGCATCGCTTACGCTACACTTAATACTGGTTTTGTTGGTTAGCTTGACTTTAAGATGGGGTTTGCATCGGTTGCACAGGTATCTCAGAAGGCACCCATGCAGCCACCACAAGCGATGTTATATGCCCAGTGGTGTAACTAGGAATCACTGGGCCCCCCAGCAAAACTATGATGGGGCCCCTATCCGTGCTGCATCCACAGTGATTTTCAGGGAGGAGACTATATCTGTCATAGGCAAAAATAAGAAGGCTCCTGCCCCCCCTGAATTTGCCCCCCCTTCTCCCCTAATAGTTATACATCTGAATATGCCAATAGCAGAAACTTTTTAATGTCAGCTAATGAACAGATTTATGGTTCTGCAAATGTTTTCCTGTTTTTAATCGGCTTGTGGGATTAAACTATTGTTTGTTGTTAAAAACTGAATCAATTGCAGAAGTACCCAGTAGACTAGATATTAATTTAATTAAATTAAGTTAATTATTAACTGATTATCTAGCAAGTGGCACATGCTTGTTAATGTAATCAAACAGAAATTGATCTTAATATCTCAGATACAGCTGAATTTTTTAAATTTATCTGCCTTTGGATCTGTAGATTTTTTAATAATTAAAGAATAATCGCTTTCTGATCTCTCAACATTATTTAGAGACAGTGGTTGGGGCAGGTCACACATTAGGGGCTTGATATCACTAGAAAAGGCAAAGATAAAGGTTATTTCTGAACCAAACTGGAAAAGATAAAATTTGTACTTAAATGGCAAGTCCAGCCCCAAAATGAAAACTTATATACAGGTAAATCAGCCCCCAAAACCCTAAATGGTAATAGTTTGAAATCTGAAATATAGAAGTCTAACCTGAAATCCTGCACAATGTCCTGTTTCCCCTGTTTCTGCTTCCTGGTTCTTCAGTTATGGATTTGACAGTTGACATCACAGCCAATGACTGAATGTTAATTCCCTGTTCGCCTCTTCTGAGCATGCCCAGGCTCAGTACAGGTTTCTAAATTGCTCAGTTTCCATGAGGCATCCAGGAGCATAACAGGCATACAGTAATGAATTCATAGGACAAAGTATGATACATCAACATAGTTTAAAGAGGCCATTCTTTCTAAAAGATGTTCTTATGAGGGTGGAGTTGTCATTTAATCTTATTACCCCCCCCAAACCTATAACTTGCATGTTTTAAAGGGAAACAGTTCAGTGGAAATTATCATATTTGTTAAATTGTTAGTTTGTGTAATGCCTTCTTAGTTATTCTACATATTCTCTCCCATTTTGAAAAATCAGTTGATTTCATATCCTTTGCTATTCCCTGCTGTTGACATTAGTGAGCTGACATTTAAGGCTCTAACGATCTTTCTTCTTCCCAGGATGCACCACTCCCTTGGAATGTTCCTAACAGTAATTTCTACTGATTGGCTGTTGGATTGGTCAAAGATGCTCAGATTTCTACTGAGCAACTGAATCAACCCAGGCGCTGGGTCAAGGGCAAGACCATAACTGTCTCTACTAGGGGTCCTGCAAACAGGAAGTAAGTATTTTGGTTGCATTTATTTATATATAGATAAAATGCTGAATTGGCAGATTAAGGTCATTGGTATGAAAAAATGCTGCTCCTTTTTTCTGAAAAGCATATGTATTTGCACTGAACTTCCTCTTTAAACCTTGACTGTCTTCTGCGTCTTTTCGGTGCACAGAAGCAGCAGAAGGGTCTGGAACGTCAACAGCATCAGTGATTGGCTAAAACATTCCATTTCCCCCAATTACTAACACCGCTACCGGTCTGGCCCCTTTGAAGGGACCATTCAAGGTAAAAAGTCAGAGTTCAGGGCAGGTGACAAACAGAAAATAGAGTTGAAGCAGGGATCAGGAACCAGAAATTCAGAAGACAAAAATCACATCACAAGCTAGGCACACAACAAGCTATAATGGGCAAAGCCTCTTGAGAAAAAGGAACTAAAATAGGATGATAGGCTAAACAAATTAGAATTTTCAGCTAAACAATAAGAAGCCAATGACAAGAGTGCATGCACAACAAAAAGAACTGCTGTGACCTGATGAGGAAGACGGAACAGCATAGGAAGGAATTAGAGTTAAAGGGTATGTCCACCCCCCAAAAATGTTGTAGGGTTTTAAGTACTGGCCTGAACCGTCAAAGTTATTTTCCCCAAACCACCCTTTGTCGCTAGATATGGGGTCCGTTTCTGTGTAGGCTGTGCTAATCCTGCTCTTTTTCCATTTTTCAATTGCACGTAACCAGTATGTTGTGTGACCCCGCTCGGCACAGGCATACAGCTTTTCACATGCACACTGATTACAATTACCTCCTTAAATAACTCCAAAAATATCGGACACTGCTAGCAAACTTGTAAGTTACTGATATTAGTGCTAATCCTCCACAAACTGTGCCTTCAGAAGTAATGAAAGAGCTGCAGTAAAGAAAGTTAGTTTTTTCAATTACATACTTCTGTAATCAAATGGTTGCTAGGCACTGATTGGACAGTGGACGTATAGTCGGAGTAGCGATGTCATCATACGGAGTTCCTGTATGTCTGCTCAGAACTACGATCAAGGCTGCGTGGTAACGGATAAGGCGCAAGGTGACGTATACGAGCTTGGAATTAGATGCAGAGGCTCCTTCTCTCCAGAATGATTATCAGAAAATCATATGTAACTTATGTTTCCCAGAACGGATTTTAGTGCAGTTTGCTTTGTTTGAAAGCTAAAAGACTGGCCAATAACATATTCAAATTTAGTTTTTGGGATGGACATTCCCATTCCTTTAGGGGCAAATACTGACATAACCACCGCCTCCGAACCCTTAGAACAGGGTTAAGGAGGGGGGGAAAAGTAAAGAAAAAAGGAAATGCAGAAACTGAGAAATAAATTGTACCCCCCTGTCAAATACTATATTCTCGGGGATAACATGAAGACGAAAAATGTGCATAACAAACAACCGAGACATTTTTTTGGCAGAGGGAAGTTTGAGAAGGGGAATGAAATGAGCCATTTTACTGAACCTGTCAACCACCAACCAAACAACTGGTGACCCTGAAGAACGATAAATATTTCCATAGAAATATGGGACCACGGTACCACTGGGATAGAAAGTGGCATAAGGGTACCACATGAGACTTTTCTAGGGGCTTTACTGCAGGCACAGACAGCACAAGTGTTAAGGATGCCCAGAAAGTTTGGACTCATGAAACTGTTGGAAGACCTGTAAATGAAAAGTTAAAGGTACAATAAAGAATTGGGTGGTTTACCATGCGGAACATCTCTCTGGAAAGGCTTTAAACTTTTAATTAGATTAGGGGATAAGGGAATGGCAGTGAGAACCCCAAGGACACAATTTGTAGGTACAATAAGTTCAGGAGAAACATCAGAATAGGAATAGACTCGGCGAGCAAGTCCCTCCCCCTCCCTGCTGTGTGAAGTGAAGATCCTCACAGTGAAGGTAAGGGAATCTTTAGCTCTACTCTCTCACTATGTGAAAACAGCCTTTCCAGGCAGAGTTCTTACTCTGCCTGAAAAGGCTGTTTTCACACAGTTTTCTGTAGGGGGGTCTGAGCATCCCATGGCACCTGCGAGTGGGCGGGGCCACGGGACATGCAAGTGGGCGGGTCCATGGCACCTTGATGAGTGGGAGGCTCCATGAGTCGGAGGGATAAGGTTGGCTTACAAGAGGAGGGGGGCTGCAAGGGGAGGAGGAGACACAGGGCAGATTGACTGTCATCCATTGACATAGCTTCAGAGCAGGAAGTGCAGGGGACCTGGTGATGCTACTGCAATATCACACACAAAAATGTAAACATCTTCAAAACTATGCAAAATAAACAATGACAATACATTGCAAAAATTCTCAGGAGAGCAATTCCTATTAATCTACCTAAAGTCATTTTTGGATCACAGTTCACCTTTAATTGAAGAATGGGAGGTAAAGCATAGCTACCTTTACCTCCTGCTCTTCAATTAACAGATTTAAGGAATAGTTCACTTTCTCAGTTAGCTATTAATTTAATGTAAACAGAGTGAGAATAGGCAATGGGTTTATGCTGTAATAGTAGGTCATCAATAGCTAGAAAATGGGCTGATTTGGGCAACCTCTCTTCCAGAATGATTAATGTTACCATCTGACCCGCTTTCCAAAAAGGCCTGAAAAAGTTTTAGCTAAAGAACCCAAATAAAATTTAATGGGTATCAACACCTTGGGAGGATTAACGGGTTGAGGAATTACCTGCTTATTATCTGCAGATGGACTTCTTCTATCTACCTAGGCTCTGAATTTTCCCAGCACCTTTTCATGGAACAGCAGCAAGCTAAATGGCTAGGAGCCCCACAGCACAGACAAAGGCCCTCCAAGTGTCTTTTGGCTTTCTCAGTGGGGGTTAATTTACACATTCTTCTCAGGAGGTATAGTAGAGATAGAAGAAAGAGGAAAAGAAAGTTGGAGAAAAAATGAAGACTCTGATGGCAAGCTTGATCGCTTTGTCCAGGGAACCAGGAGACAAATAATTTAGTAATACATCTTAAATTGACTGTTCTGAAGATCACTTCACAAGGTATTCACTGCCCACCTGCACAACACTGCAGGCATATTCCTCAGCTGATCTCCTTTCCAGATGAAGGGTTCTCAGCTTAGATTTGTCAGTAATAGCAAGGTCATACAAAAAAGCCATAGCTTTAAAGAACTCATTAACTGAGGTCATGGCTGGGTTGTCTAACCCTAGCCCAAAGGCCCATGTTTAGGGATCCCCCTGGAGTAGGGAGATACAGTAATCAGGCATAAACATGCGTGGGGTGAAACACGCATTGGTTGTGGAGGTGGAAGTCCAGGCAGATTTGGGCTTATATTTGAGAGGTATTTTGACTTGCTTTGGAGGTGGGAACCATTACATTTGCTTCTTTTCAGCACTGTTGACTGGTTGGTCTGTATATCTGAGCCAGGTAAAGATTGTGGCCTTCCAAGAGGTTTTGTTACCCAAGGACTAGGCTTCTCACGTAAGTCCAGGAGAAGCTGACACCAAGTAAAAGCAATCTTGCCAGCACATGTAGTGATAGTGAGACATAAGATGTTGTGATTTGTCTGGATACATACATACAAAACCCAGGCTGCTTCTAGGGTTGTGGGCACTCGAGTCAATCTTTGGAAAGGCGCGTCGCGTGGGTTGGCTTAAAAAAAAATGGTTAGATATTTCAGTCGCAAAAAAGCCCCACAATCCTTTGCAAAACATTTTGGTTTTGGTTTACCAATTTTTACCCTTGCACTTTTGTCAGGCGAAATGGGAAGTGAGGCTTGTTTTCTCTTTGAAATCGGTGGACTACTAATCCTTGTTCACATTGATTATAATCCAGGAATTTTTGTGCAGCATGGGCAGTTTTTGAGCAGCTTGGAAAAGGGCATAAAAAAAGAAAGGTGTGTGTATCACTTTACTTTTTCTTAACATTCCAAAAGAATATCATCTTTTCCCTTTCACCGCGGGGCACTGCCTCACTCTGCCTCATGGGAGAAACGTCTACTATGGGTGTTGATATCTTCTGAGATCTTCATTCATATTGAGTAAATGTAGGGTCATTTCTAAAGATTCATATCAAAGACTCCCTATATACTTTTATTAGCTTCACGTAACATGGGGCCCAACCCTGCTAGGGACAAGATTTGATTGGGGATGCCCAATATTTTTATCAAGATAAAATGTGTTATTATTTGCACTTCACCTGACTACAATTGTATATCTGTGATGTACTGTTTTGTTACATGATATGTATGTTGATGGAATAAAACACACTTTTTGCATTTTGTGACCTTTAAAAGTATTGTGCCTGTTTTATGGGGATTTTGGATAGGGGTTTTTATTTGTGATTCCTTGCATGTGACATATGTAAAACATCCAAAAAGTAAATACACACCATATGTTTTTACAGCACATTATGCTTGGTACTTCAACAGACTTAGCTTTAGCAAGCAGTGACAGACAGCAATGACTAGAGCTAGCAAGATATTGTATTGTATAAATAGGGGATTAGATTCAAGGGAGAAAAATATTATTCTCCCTCTTTCAAAGCACTGTTAAGGCCTCATTTGGAATATGCAGTATAGTTTTTGAAATCTCACATATAAAAGGGACATCTTGGAAATAGAATAAGTTCAGATAAGGGAAACTAAATAAACAAGGGGAATAGAGGGAATAGGTTATCATGATGCAGTAATCCCTTAGTGAGATTTACTGCATCACTGTTATTACTGTTCTTGTAAAATGCAGCAGGTCCTACATATTAAGAGCAATGTCCATGATAACCTAATATTACATCAAGTACCATGGGTTTATCTCTAATTTATATAGAAATGGGATAGTATGCATGTACGCAGAGAATTAATTCAATACAAACAAAAATTAGAAGCCTAGTGCACATCCAATTAATTTGCTTACATTTTACTTTAGCATTGTATTGCGACTTAAAAAGCCTGCCCTTCTCTCTGGATAAATTAAAGCAATTACAGGGAGATTCAATAAAAGTTCTTATCGTTTAAAATGGTGCTAATTTTGCCCCAACCAATCAGATCTTATTTAACATTTGAAAGCTAACATCTGATTGGTTGTGGCAAAAATAGCACCATTTTAAACGATAAGAACTTTTATTGAATAACCCTGTTAGCCAAATTATTCTTAAGCCCAGCAACCACTTTTTCCTAACTTTTAACCTTCTTAGGAGACGTAATTCTCAAACCTTGTCTTTATATCAGTACCTGCCTTTTATCTCTCATTTGGCCACCCCTTTCTGCATATTCCCCTTGGAAAATAGCACATTTATAAATAGATCATTAGGACCATTTATTTTAATTTTGGCCTCCTATCATTTGGTTTAATTTAGATACCCCTCTTCTCAGTGTGCAAAGTACTGGGGTGGGTGGTGGGATGTGGTATTTGGGGTGGTGGGGGGTTGTCCTTGTCTGCATATTGGGAAATGTAAATTAAGAGAATTTTATTCACTTTCTGGCAGTCAGCGTCTAGTAATTTAGGAGACATATTGTCATCTTATTAACAAGGACATTGTTATCCATCCGTGATTCTCCTGTAATGATTATGTTTATAAAAACATGCTTCCTGCATAGGTCATGTGTATAACAATCTGCACTCATTTTAATTGCAATAAATGGGGCAGCATGATCCCTGTGACCTAACACTCAAGAGACTGGCGTGTTTTACATTCCAAGGTAAAACAGTAACACATTCATCTGGTAGACATCTGGTAAGCCCAGCCTACCTTTGTGCACCACTTTATAGAAAAAGGGCTCCTTATACAGCGCACACATTTAAATTAAAAATCCCTTTAATATTATTAAGGAAACTACTGTAGAAAGGTCAAAGAAAGCAATTAAATACACCCCAGGTGCAAAGCGAAGGACCTAGTCTCTTTCTAGAAAGTGTGATGTACAAATGTATTTGCAGCGATTTTGTACCCTTTCTGATTCCCCTTGGTTATTTCATCTGATAAAATATAGCTTTATCAAAGGGAACCTGAGTTATTTAATTGGTCTTGCTAATGAACACTGCAAACTAGCTTCTGTAAACTCAAAACTGAGTGTGCACATTACTAATAAAGGGCAATTCCCATTTGGTCTAAAGAGATTGGTATTTAATGGGGTGCAACTACCTCAATTTTTAATGGCACACATACTTTAGTACAGGGCGTCGGTATTGACTGCTGGCCACCTCAGTACGGTGTGTACCCAGGTCTGTAGCAAATAATGAAAGACTGATTCCAACGGAATTGTCTGCCATTGGCTATTAATCTGGATTGTGTATACTCAGCTTTACTCAGGGCCGTTAGTGTGATTAGATCGCAATCCAGGCCAATCCCATGGCATTAAAAGCGCAGTAGTGTGGCCTAATCCTCCAAGATTATTGGCATTAACACTTTCAGTGCCAGCACTTTCCCAGAGTATTGCCATTAACCCTTCTGTGCCAGCAGACATCCTTATAGTATTGCCATTACCACTTTCAGTTCCAGCAGAGTATTATCATTAACCCTTTAGTGCCAGCATTGACCTGATATACAGTATGTACCTGCTTTCCATGTTTTCTCCATTGAATTGTTAACAGGAACACTGCAGCAGGTTTTGCATGCCATTTTAGAACTACTCTCCTCTGTTCATCCTTCCTTCTCCTTCCTTCTCCTTCAGTTCATCTGTAACATTGTATCCAAGTAGAGGTAGTTATGTTCAGGCCTCTCTACTAACTACAATATTGCAAATTACAGCAACACAACAAGGAGAACAGTTCTAACACAGCAATAACATCAGCTTCACATGTGCACAACATTTCAGGTTCATGGCTCTTCCTCAAGTGCATCAATAAATGAATCAAACACATTTATATTGCAGTGTGCGTTCTCTATGTATATATGCAACACAGTATCAAGGGCCTTGGCAAAATCTAAGTATATGAATTGCTATTCCATAATCGCCCATGTGTACAAACCTTTAGGCTAGGTACACGGGCCCAGAATTTTAGGCCTGGACAACTATTTGTCACTACTGACCGGTTGGCTAAATTGGAAGTGACAAAAGTCACCATGCTGACAGTTCGTTCTGACCGACCGTGCAGTCCATAGCAGACTGCATAATCAGCCATGATTAACCAACATGTCCAGTCTTTATTTTGTTCCATTTTTTTTTTCCATTAGGGAAAATACCACCAATATTTTGAGCCAAGCAACCGAAATATTGGTAGGTCAACCAAAATCAGGGATGGATACAGTATGGGGCCCAAGGCAGGGCCATCATTTAGGGACTCCTTTTCTTGCTACATATATTGCGTAGGCTAAAATATTGTTACGGTTTCTGAAGCTGGGCCCCCAGGAATCTCCTGGGCCCTAGGCAGGTGCCATGGGTTGCCTTGTGGATAATCCTGCTTTGCCCAAAATATTTGCTCATGTGTGGCTAGACACACAAACAGATATTTTTTGGGCCAGCTTCTTTCAGTCCGAGTAGATTTTTATTATTTAATTAATTTGCACATTTTGATATACATGATCTTATTTACAACCTGTTCACTTTGCTGTCTACCCCAGTGATATCCACAGTTCCTTCCCTCTCTACCTAGTTTAAAATCTACTCTAACCCTCCTGCCATCTCCCCCCCCCAAAAAAAAACAGCTGTTCCATCATCACCTAGGTGCAGCCCATCACTTCTAAAGGGTCTGTAGAAAAAGTAGAAAAGTCTGCACAGTTTTCTAAAAACGCAAACTCCTCCTCCAACATCTTAGCCATGCATTAACACTTCTAAGCTCTTTTTGCCTCCCTAAAAAGAAAAAATAACACATGGATGCAGTAGTATTAATAAAAATACTTCCCTGAAGGTTCTTGCTTTTAACTATTTGTTATAGGGCCTCTCCTCCAACCGTTAAAGGTTATGTACACTGGAAAAATATTTTTTTTTTAAATTGCCTGTTACTGAAAATAATAATTCATCCCAAATATTATTGTAACTTTTTTTGTTGATCTGCCACCTATTTCTTTAGATAACTAATCTGAAGCATAAATTGCTTCGGCTATCAATCAAGTATCTTATCTCCTGCTGTGTGAATTTTGTTGTAACTGGTTAAATTACAGTTGGAGAATTCCATCTCAGTGCTAGATGATAGGGATTACAGAGCATGCTCAGTTTAAAAAAAGTCAAACACACCTCAGAGTGAGGGCTACTTACATGTATTTGATTATAGATTAAGATTAGGCAAAGTCATATTCTAACCTAGACCCCTGGGTCACTCCCAGTCCCACTCAATAATCTACCTACACGTGTTGAACCCTAGCACCAGGTAGGCCAGGGATGTCCAACCTGCAGCCCTCCAGATGATTGAAAACTACAACTCCCAGCATTCCTCCATTGCAGAAGAAATCAAGGATTGGTGGGAGTTGGAGGGCTGCAGGTTGGACATCCCTGAGATAGGCAAAACACTGTTGCCCCTGCCATTACCACTGGTCTATCCCTACTGACAATTGGTTCCCCATTCCTTGTATTAAAGATGCTGGTGCCCTTGGTGTTCAACTGCTCCATACATGCTACTTCTGAGCAATCCTCCTCTGCTTCTTCACCTAAGACAGCAAATCAGTTGGGTTGGACTAGCCAGGAAGTAGTGACCCAACTATTCCTTCCCTTACTTTCCATTATCTGCCACATTTCCACCCACCAGTTCAGTGGTGTAGCTACAGACCAAAGGGCCCTGATGCAGATTAGAATTTGGGGATTGCCCCCCCCCTCCCAAACCTGCCACAAACAAAAATCCATGCCGCATCTACTAGTGGCACAGCTCTTCCCTATGTAGAAACTGGTAAAATACTTTGCACATCAACACTGGTAAAAAGCTTGGCACACAGAGAATGGTTGAAAAAATTGGAGCTAGCAAAATGTTGGCACATTTACCACTGCCAATTTTCAAACCAATTACCAATGCCTTCATGCCAAGTTGGCATACAGACATTGATAAAATAGTTGGCATATTGGCAGTGGTAAAATGGCACTTGATACACAGACAGTGCCAACCATTTACAGCTGCCAATTTGCCAACCATTTTGATGTATGTTGGCAAATTGGCAGTGATAAATGGTTGGCATTGTCTGTGCATCAAATTCCTCCATTGCAGAAGAAATCAAGGATTGGTGGGAGTTGGAGGGCCGCAGGTTGGACATCCCTGAGATAGGCAAAACAATATACTGTTGCCCCTGCCATTACCACTGGTCTATCCCTACTGACAATTGGTTCCCCATTCCTTGTATTAAAGATGCTGGTGCCCTTTGTGTTCAACTGCTCCATACATGCTACTTCTGAGCAATCCTCCTCTGCTTCTTCACCTAAGACAGCAAATCAGTTGGGTTGGACTAGCCAGGAAGTAGTGACCCAACTATCCCTTCCCTTACTTTCCATTATCTGCCACATTTCCACCCACCAGTTCAGTGGTGTAGCTACAGACCAAAGGGCCCTGATGCAGATTAGAATTTGGGGATTGCCCCCCCCTCCCAAACCCGCCACAAACAAAAATCCATGCCGCATCTACTAGTGGCACAGCTCTTCCCTATGTAGAAACTGGTAAAATACTTTGCACATCAACACTGGTAAAAAGCTTGGCACACAGAGAATGGTTGAAAAAATTGGAGCTAGCAAAATGCTGGCACATTTACCACTGCCAATTTTCAAACCAATTACCAATGCCTTCATGCCAAGTTGGCATACAGACATTGATAAAATAGTTGGCATATTGGCAGTGGTAAAATGGCACTTGATACACAGACAGTGCCAACCATTTACAGCTGCCAATTTGCCAACCATTTTGATGTATGTTGGAAAATTGGCAGTGATAAATGGTTGGCATTGTCTGTGCATCAAGACTTGATGTACAGATAATGCCAACTGTTAACCACTGTCAATTCTCAACCATTTTACCAATGTATGTATGCCAACTTGGCTTACACACATTGGTAAATAATTGACAAATGGAAGTGTTAAAAGATAAAAAGGGCTGGCTGGCACAGCAGTGTAAAAAAAAAAGGACAGGCAGCAGCAGGTACTCACCAATGTCCTCTCACACAGACACATAACTTCCAATCATTTTAGCCAATAAAAGGTATTATGAAAGATGTCTTTGTGTTCATCAATGGCTGACATAGTACAATATTAATAGTACAGTATTAATATTTCTCTGTCAGCCTTCTGTTAAAGGGGACTGTGGTCTCCTGTGGTTTATCATTTAAACATTGCTCCTACATTTAAAATGAGCCATCAACCACCTCTGTACAGTACCACTGTCCTGAGGGTCCAGTGGCCCTATCTCAATATAGGAGGGAAATGACAGTGATCCCTTACCTGCTACTCATTTTTATGGCATTCGTGTTTGCATGCTCCTGTAGCATCTCCAAGCATACGTGCAAAGTTGTGTCTGCCTCACTCTCATAGGCAGCATTATTTTCTTAAAATAAAATGAAGGATGTAATATTATGAAATTGGAATTATATTTTCATACAGCAGCTAATGGCATGAAATGGTATGAAATGAACATGTACAGGAAAAAGCAATTGGATGATGGGAACAAATGTAAAATGCTATAAAGATACTTTACATACCATATATATTTGGGTATAAGTCAAGGTTTTTAGGCTTTAAAAAAAACCCTTGACTTATACTCGAGTCACTTACCTGTAATCCAGTTGCTGCTCGCTTCTGCTCCATTCCGCATACACTGTGCTAGCGACTGACGTCACTTTTCGGCGCCGGTCTCACCCAGCACCGAGTAGTGACGTCAGGCGCGTCAACAGTGTGTCTTTCAGGTGCCTGAAGTGTGTCTTTCGTGTGGAGGGAGCAAGACTGAAAATTCAAGTGCTGGTCTTTGAAGTAGGCGAAAGACTTGATGGGTGACACAATTTATATCCCCTGACCCCTGTTAAACTCTCTCACTTCCAATCTGAATCATATTCTCTCCTTCTCCTATTTAATTTATTGGTGAAATTGGTCTTTAGGTGCTTCACATTGCAAAACCAGAGGCCTGCACTACACTTAATAAAGCTGAAAGCGGTATATAGTTGGCGCTCTGGTTTTGCATTTAGCTTGTGGAATGCTGTACAAGTTTTTTTTTAAAATATAGCTTTCCTAAAAGCTTCCATGGAAACATGGCAACTACCCAGAAGTCTTTGTTCCTTTTTAGCATACTTCTGCAAGGGGAGTTTCAAAGCCATTATTCTTTCCCTATCCTATTTAATTTATTGGTTATATTGGCCTATAGGCACTTCATATTGCAAAACCAGCGGCCTGCAATACACTGATGATGGTGCAATAAAGTCGAAACCGGTCTGTAGTTGGTGCTCTGGTTTTGAATTTACTGTAGCTTGTTAAATGCTGTAAAAGTCCACCCCCAAAACTAAAATTTAACCCTCTACTGGCCCCACTGCATAGAGTTCAAAAATCCTTATCTTACTGCTCAGCTCCTTATGGTTCTCCTGCAATGTCTGCTCAAAGTCCAAGAAATGAAAGAGTAGGAGCTATTTCTAGTGTAATTTGTTTCTGCCTGTAACTGTTCCTCATCAAGGTTTCTATGAGGGCAAGCATGCTCAGTAATCACTATGAGGCAGCAATAGAAGAGTGAATTTCCCATCATGCAGTTCACATGATTTGCATGAACACTGTCCATTCTAGTTATAGCAAAACTGCAAACAGCAGAGGATAGTTCAGATGGGATATCTAAAGATAACTATTGTTTCAGTACAGACGTCCTTTTATACCTGTTACCTTAAAGTAAATGTACAGAAAGTGCTTGCACTCACTTTGATTTCTGTGCAGCTTTGAAGGTTTTTTTTACTTCTGTGCATCCTGCCATGGGAATGGTGGCAACTAAAGAGTTACTATGTTACATAACATAACATACATAACATAGTAACTCTTTAGTTGCCACCATTCTAGTGGATTATCCAACTGTTCCTTTTCTGTATAATGAAGGTATCCAAGGTGGTTTTTCCTGGCTACGCAAGGCTCTGGAGCAATAGAGAAATCATATCCCTTATTCCCAGCACAGCACAGGAATAAACTGTTATTTTGCATTTGTTTTTATTTTATAATAAGCTTATATTGTAAGTGGATATATACAGGGCCGTCTCTAGCCATTTTAGTGCCCTAGACGCCTTCCCACCTACGTGCGCCTCCCCCCTCCAAAAAAAAATATATATATATATGATATACAGTATGTACCTGCTTCAATGTCTCGTCCATTTCATTGTTCACTCGTCGCCCACTCTAAGTTCTAATTGGAGAGTTGGGTGGAAGGAAGAAAGAGGCAGGGATAGGGATCTCATGGCTGCTAGTCACAGGGGCCACTGTGACTAGCAGCAGCTAGTGACAGTAGCTTTTACCTGGCATTTTAGAACTGTTCTCAGTACTTTTAGCTGAGCTCATCCTCCCCCCTCCTTCCTTCACCTTCAGTTCATTTGCAAATTGTAACATTTGTTGCTATGTAGAGTGTGTGGAGTTCAGGCTCTGTACTAGATACAATGTTGCAGGTTGCAGCTGAACAAGGAGAGCAGTTCTAACAGTTATTTCTTTGTACTAAGGGATATAAGCTTACTGAGTGAATCTAACTGGGTAGCTTGAATGGGCAGCCCTTAGCTCAGATGGCTCTCAGTATTTGGCGATCAGTATTAAAGAAAAAAAAAGAGATTTCTGAATAACAGTGCTATTGATGTTTTAGAATATCTGGTTCCAGTATTTCACCAGATCTAATAGTCAGTAATAGAGCATAGGGAGATAATTGCAAACCAGTCTAGAGAGCAACATGGCGGCCCTCAAATGTGGCATCTCCAACCCAACAAAAAGTACAGTATGACCATGTGTCCTGAGCATTGTATGTTTTTTGCACTAATAAACTGAATTCATCACTTCAAGTAGAGTGCTCCTCTGCTATTCATCTTGTTTGAGTCTTGTAGCTCTGGGAGTGCAGGATTTCACCTATTTGTTTGGCTAGTAGCTAACAGCAGTGTGCTGGGGTATGTTCTTGAACTGTACCCCCAGTTAGCCAGCCTGATTCTGTCACTGGATAAAACACTACATTTTCTATCCAATTTCTGCTGCTTAAATGACAATTAAAGCCTCAGAACAACACTGAATTACAGAACACCTTGAGATGAAAGTAGAAATCGGTGTTTCAGGACATATTGATTAGTGGTGTCCTCCTGTCTTTTTTTTCCTTTTAGAGAAAGGGTTTACAATTGATCGTGTGTATATTTATTGCATACACGCAGTTAGCTGTTTAAAAAAAGCTGATTGCGGTTAACTGGGGGAGGGGGGGAGGATCTTGCAGTTTATAGTTAGTGTTAGTTTAACTGGCGTAGGCAGCTTGTTGAGGGATTGTACAAAACTAATAGCCTCATCAGCAGATCCCCTTCACAGGAAAAACATATCGTCTATATATCTCCTGTAGAGGGGTATATGTGTTTGGATAACTGGAAAAATAAACTGTCTCTCAAAACTTACCATATACAAGTTGGCTAGAGACGGGGGGCACATTGGCCTACCCAAACCCGTTGTATGTAATCAGACATGAAATGAAAATAGTTATTACACATAATAAACTCTAGTAGATCAAGAAGGAACTCTATTGGAGGACCCTGGTGCTTAGAGGACATACATAAATGCTTCTCGACACATTTGGAGAATAATAGTGTAAAGACTCTTGACATCACATGTCTAGAGCCAAATGTTGTCCATAGAGTATTTTTGTGTGGATAAAAGCTGTTGTTGACTCTCCCTTAGATATGAGGGCATTCTTTTAACTAGTGGCTGTAGGAAGCTGTCCAAACACTGGGCGACAGGTTTAAATAGAGAGCCATGGGATAACACTATAGGTTGACCGGGGGGTATATATATGGTAGGACACCTAGGGTATTGCGTAACAAGGAACTCAAATTGTTTCTCTGTAATCCAACCATTTTGTACCCCTATAGCAAGTTTAGCATCCAATTGGCTCTTTAATTTAACAGTAGGGTCACCTTCACACTTGGTAATTTAGGGACAAATAAATATCCTACTGATTGTGATATTTTGACTGTGAGGTTTATTTACAATGACATTAAAGCCACACGACTGCTAAAAGGGATTTTAGTAACAGTGTCTGTACATCAACTATCGAGCAACATGTTTCTTTAACAAAGCCTATTCCAAAACTGGGAAATGCTTTAAAAATATAAATGAAATCAAAATGTATTGCCACAAGAAGTGAGAAGCGCATCAATATACTATACTAATTCACATTATACATTATAAACCTGTGTGCATTTGCCTTGTCTGCTTTAGAAATCCCCATAAAAAATAAATCATAATTGCCTTTTCGTTTCCTACTATATTTTAGGGCCTTGAGCCTTCCAATCTTCTGCCCTGAGTTTTCAGAAAGAAGTCCTTTAATCAACCATTTGTGTGGTTTATCTATCGAAACAATCTCCTTAAAAATTATATGTAATGAAAGCTATGGACGATATTTAATAGTGAACATCTGATCATCTAAAGTTGCATTGAAAGTCCCCTTAATATGCTTCTGGTGAGGTTTAAAGATATTTTTTCTGTCAAGTATAATTTTCAGGTGGGAAGGTTCTTTTGGGCTCATTTAAGCCCACATAACCTTACTTTTTTAGGTACAAAGTATATTATACATAGGTACAAGTACTGTATATTATAATACAAGAACAAAATGGACCTATAGCCATGTATAAATGATAGGGAAATGTCTCTGTTATGGAAGTGGTTTACACTCACTTAAATTGAAAGGAGGCACAGGTGTCTCAAACCCTGTGCCTTTCACTTAATTCATGCTTCTGCAGATAACGACTTTCTCATAGTACTTAGACAAATCGTACTCACCGATCCCCCACGGTGGTCCGGTTGCCGTTTGCCCTGAACTCTTCGCAACGAATGAAACTGGTTAACTTCAATAGGCAAACATAATGTCCGTCCTCATAACAATCTGCATCTTTACACGTAAACACTCATAAGGAGAGTTTACGTGTACCTCTGGGGCTCTTGCCCGAGCCCTTCGCATGGCTGGCTCTCTGCATATCGATCCAAAACCATATATTGGGATGGGTGCAACAACCGGACAAGGACAACAGCCGTAGGTAAACCTTAGCTTTTATTAGTACAAATACATGGGTATAACCAAAGTACCTTAGCACCGCCTGACGCATTTCATGCTAACCAAGCACTTGATCAGAGGCGTGTCTAGTGACATGTTATCGGTCTTTAAATAGGGGGAAACTCCCACACAGGGGACACTCCCTTAAAGAGACACAACCCTGCCAAACTTGCATATAATAAAAATATTCAATAATTATAAATACGCAAAGATACAAAAATTGCTCAAATATACAAAATACAAAAAATAAAGTACCCCCTTCCCCACAGTCAACCCAAAATCAGTGTCACCCCAATATCTTAAAAACATCTAGGTCCATAGACATAGATGTCTATGATGAGCAGTATTTAAAAATTTCCTGCTGTACCTGCGTTCCCTTAGCCTTATACTAATCTGTTCACTAGCTTCATGGAACGTGGCATCTGTGGCTTGACCATAAGGTAAGGTCATTGTCTGTTACCCCTATTAGAAGGTCTAAATATACCACTGAGTCACCTCCAAAATGGTACTTAAATTTTAAACTGAATGCATTATTGCTCAGTTCTCTGAAGCATGATTCAAACTCTATTCTTGTTCCCTTCCACATAATTAGGAGGTTGTCTATATACCTGTGGTAAGATATTATTTTAGACTAAGGTCCTTCAAACATGGAGTGGTGGAAAAGATATACTTCCTCCCACCACCCCATAAACAGATTGGCGTATGTAGGGGAAAATTTTGCCCCCATTGAGGTCCCACAGCATTGTATATAGAATTCTCAGTCAAATTGGAAAAAGTCTACAGTGACAGACATTGCTCTCTTTTTCTAACAGATCACAAAAAAAAAAAATGTTTTTTGCAGTTCAGCTTAAGGGCACCAGGACTAGGCCACACTAGTACTATTTCTCATGCACTAACAACCGCTTGCGATCCATTAACATGTAAGGATCTCAGCATGTGCTGCAATGCGTTTTCGGAGTGCATGCAATCCCTTTTTTTTTTTGCAGACAAACTATTTCTCTGATCGCAGGGTAAATGGACGGTAATGCTTGTGCTTTTCATGCACATTTTCACAATCGATAGTTAGCTTGTAAGAAATTGCATTCGTGCGGCCTAGCCCTAAATATTCTTCTTTAAAATTCTTTAAAGAGGAACTATGGTCAAAAAATGACTTTAGGTAAATTGATAGGAATTGCTCTCCTGAGAGTTTTTGCAATGTCTTCCATTGTTTATTTTGGCATAGTTTTGAAGAATTTACATTTTGTGTGTGATATGGCAGCAGCATCACCAGGTCCCCTGCACTTCCTGCTCTGAAACCTGCAGTCAATCTGCCCTGTGTCTCCCTCCCTTTGCAGCCCCCCTGGTCCCCTCCTCATGGACCCATGGTCCCTCCAGTTGCAGCCCCCATGGCCCATTCCCTTACAGCCCCATGTGGCCCCGCCCCCTCACAGGTGCTAAGCCCCCCCCCGCTCACAGGTGCTCTGTGGCCACTCTGACCCCCCCCATACCCCAAAAAACTCTGTGGCAACAGCCTTTTCATCAGAGTGAGAAAAGGCTGTTTTCACATAGTGGAGAGAGAAGGGCTGTAGATTTCCTTTCCTTCTCTGCAGCTGCAGGTCCTTCACACAGCAGGAGGGGGAGGGACTTCCTGTCCTCCCTCACACCACTAAGGTGTCTGGGCTGTGCTCGCTGGCAGCACTGTCGAGAAGAGCCTTAGGAATGTCACATGTCACCTCCCACCCATTAAACTTTCTGGTCATCATCTTGGGCTGTGGAGCACTGAGAGGTGGTTTGATGGCTCGTTTTAAAGGTAGGAAACTGGTCTTTCATTAAAAAACGCACTTGTTTGGAGACCACAGTTCCCCTTTTAATCTCAAGGCACAAAAGCCTTGATGCTTTACCCTGATAAGCCCCACTAGTCAATTTTCAGCATGTTTTACATTGTGCTAGCGCACAGCAAGGTTAGTGGATGTGCGAGGCCCCTCTATGCCTGCTGTTATGTGCTTTAGCCTGTTTTTGCAGCGCATTCGATTGTCCAATTTTTGGTGCGCATCGCCTGCTTTGTGATAGGGCAAAATTACTGGAAGTGCAGCGCAATCGCCTGGAAGAATGCAATAATCATGCAACATTGTGATTGCACTACAATTGCAATGTTCAATATTCCCAGTATTTATTACAAAAAAAAGGAATTTTTATACCTCTTTAGTGCTAGGCCTCACTACCATGCGCTGCAATCCCCTTTTCGGAGAACATGCAATCACCATCTTTTGTGTGATTTGCATGCACTCCGATAACATTCACCAGAGGAATCTCTGCACAAGCAGTCATTAATGCATAAAAGGTATCTCATCCCTCCCGCATCTCGCTGGAGTCTCCCTCATTCTGGGGTGGTCTCCCGCACACCCGCAAGACCACCACAGACTCCTGGACTTGAGAGGAGAC
Organism: Hymenochirus boettgeri; assembly: GCA_019447015.1. Taxonomy (NCBI): domain Eukaryota; kingdom Metazoa; phylum Chordata; class Amphibia; order Anura; family Pipidae; genus Hymenochirus; species Hymenochirus boettgeri. The sequence goes on from CM033474.1 coordinate 151,372,150, forward strand.
TTGAGTCTCCTCCCAAGTCATGGCACCTTTCCGTGACCACGCCCCAGATTGCCCCTAACTCCTCCCTAACCCCGCTAGAATGGTGGCCCCGTCCCCACGTGACATCATGCCACACCCCCTTCTCCACCCTGCCCTGAAGCCTGAAAGGGCAGGATGGGATGTCTGGCATGCAAAAAAATGCATGCTTTCTTGTGTACGTTGTACTGTGGCCTCAGCCTTATTTATTTTCTCTTGTAAAGGATGCTGGGGTTTGTTTGAATAACAGCTTCAAACTAGAAAGGGAAAGTTTAAGTATAAACTTTCAATTTGGCTTGAAACCTTGCTGTGCGCTAGCACAATTGTAAAACATGCTGAAAATTGACTAGTGGGGCTATCAGGGTTAAAGCATAAGGCTTTTGTGCCTTGAGATTAAAAGGGGAACTGTGGTCTCCAAACAAGTTGCGTTTAAATGAAAGACCAGTTTACTACCTTTAAAACGAGCCATCAACCACCTCTCTATGTGCTCCACAGCCCAAGATGTGACCAGAAAGTTTAATGGGTGGGAGGTGACATGTGACATTCCTAAGGCTTCTCCTGCACAGTGCTGCCAGCGAGCACAGCCTTCAGACACCCTTAGTGTGTAGGGAGACAGGAAGTCCCTCCCCGCTCTGCTGTGTGGAAGGACCTGCAGCTGCAGAGAAGGAAAGGAAATCTACAGCCCTTCTCTCTCACTAGTGAAAAACAGCCTTTTCTACTCTGCCTGAAAAGGCTGTTTTCCACAGAGTTTTTTTGGGGTAGGGGGGGTGTCAGAGTGGCCCACAGCACCTGTGGCGGGTGGGGCTTAGCACATGTGAGGGGGCGGGGCCAATCAGGGGCTGTAAGGGAATGGGCCATGGGGGGCCTGCAAACTGGAGGGCCATGGGTCCATGAGTGAGAGGGACCAGGGGGGCGAAAGGGGAGGAGACACAGGGCAGATTGACTGACAGGTTTCAGAGCAGGAAGTGCAGGGGACCTGGTGAGCTGCGCCCTATCACACACAAAATGTAAATATCTTCAAAACTATGCAAAATAAAACAATGGAATACATTGCAAAAACTCTCAGGAGAGCAATTCCTATCAATTTACCTAAAGTCATTTTTTGACCATAGTTCCTCTCTTAAAGAATTTAAAGAAGAATATTTAGGGTAGGCCGCACGAATGCAATTTCTTACAAGCTAACTCGAGTTTGTGAAAATGTGCTCGAAAAGCACAAGCATTACCGTCCATTTACACCTGCGATCAGAGAATATGTTTGTCTGCCAAAAAAAAAAGGATTGGCATGCACCGAAAAAGCATTGCAGCACATGCTGGATCCTTACATGTTAATGGATCGCAAGCGGTTGTTAGGCATGAGAAATATACTAGTGTGGCCTAGTCTGGTGCCCTTAAGCTGAACTGACAAAAAACATTTTTTTTTTTGTGATCTGTTAGAAAAAGAGAGCAAGTCTGTCACTGTAGACTTTTTCCAATTTGACTGAGAATTCTATATACAATGCTGGGGACCTCAATGGGGGCAACAATTTTCCCCTACATACGCCAATCTGTTTATGGGTGGGGGAGGAAGTATATCTTTCACCACTCCATGTTTGAAGGACATTAGTCTAAAAATAATATCTTACACAGGTATATAGACAACCTCCTAATTATGGGAAGGGAACAAGAATAGAGTTTGAATCATGCTTCAGAGAACTGAGCAATAATGCATTCAGTTTAAAATTTAAGTACCATTTTGGAGGTGACTCAGTGGTATATTTAGACCTTCTAATAGGGTTAAAAGACATGACCTTACCTTATGGTCAAGCCACAGATGCCATGTTCCATGAAGTAGTGAACAGATTAGTATAGGTAAGGGAACGCAGGGACAGGCAGGAAATTTTTAAATACTGCTCATCATAGACATTATGTCTAGGACCTAGATGTTTTTAAGATATTGGGGTGACACTGATTTTGGGTGACTGTGGGGAAGGGGGTACTTTATTTTTGTATTTTGTATATTTGAGCAATTTTGGGTATCTTTGCGTATTTATAATTATTGAATATTTTTATTATATGCAAGTTTGGCAGGGTTGTGTCTCTTTAAGGAGTGTCCCGTGTGTGGAGGTTTCCCCTATTTAAAGACCGAAAATGTCACTAGACACGCCTCTGATCAAGTGCTTGGTTAGCATGAAAATGCGTCAGGCGGGTGCTAAGGTACTTTGGTTATACCCATGTATTGTACTAATAAAAGCAAGGTTTACCTACGGCTGTTGTCCTGTCCGGTTGTTGCACCCATCCCAATATTATGGTTTTGGATCGATATGCAGAGAGCCAGCCATGCGAAGGGCTCGGCATGAGCGCACCCGGACCAGCTGAGGTACACGTAAACTCTCCTTATGAGTGTGTACGTGTAAAGATGACAGATTGGTATGAGGACGGACATTATGTTTGCCTATTGAAGTTAACCAGTTTCATTCGTTGCGAAGAGTTCAGGGCAAACGGGCAACCGGACAACAGTGGGGGATCGGTGAGTACGATTTGTCTAAGTACTATGAGAAGTCGTTATCTGCAGAAGCATGAATTAAGTGAAAGGCACAGGGTTTGAGAACCTGTGCTCCTTCAATTATAGTGAGTGTAAACCACTCCATAACAGAGACATTTCCCTTCATTTATACATGGCTATAGGTCCATTTGTTCTTGTATTATAATATACAGTACTTGAACTATGTATAATAACTTTGTACCTAAAAAAGTAGGTTAGTGGGCTTAAATGAGCCCAAAAGAACCTCCCCACCTGAAATTATACTTGACAGAAAAAATATCTTTAAAACCTCACCAGAAGCATATTAAGGGGACCTCAATGCAACTTTGAGATGATCAGATGTTCACTATTAAATATCGTCCATAGCTTTAATTACATATAATTTTTAAGGAGTTGTTTCGATAGATAAACACACACAAATGGTTGATTAAGGACTTCTTTCTGAAAACTCAGGGCAGAAGATTGGAGGCTCAAGGCCCTAAAATATAGTAGGAAACGAAAAGGCAATTATGTTTATTTTTTATGGGGATTTTTAAAGCAGACAAGGCAAATGCACACAGGTTTATATGTATAATGTGAATTAGTATAGTATATTGATGCGCTTCTACTTCTTGTGGCAATTACAATTTTGATTTCATTATATTTTAAAGCATTTCCCAGTTTTGGAATAGCGCTTGTTAAAGAAAACATGTGCCGATAGTTGATGTACAGACCACATGTTACTAAAATCCCTTTTAGCAGTCGTGTGGCTTTAATGTCATTGTAAATAAACCTCACAGTCAAAATATCACAATCAGAGGATATTTATTTGTCCCTAAATTACCAAGTGGTGAAGGTGACCCTACTGTTAAATTAAAGAGCCAATTGGATGCTAAACTTGCTATAGGGTACAAAATGGTTGAGTTAAGAGAAAACAATTGAGTTCCTTGTTACGCAATACCCTAGGTGTCCTACCAATAGATACCCCCCGGTCAACCTATAGTGTTATCCCATGGCTCTCTATTTAAACCTGTCGCCCAGTGTTTGGACAGCTTCTACAGCCACTAGTTAAAAGAATGCCTCATATCTAAGGGAGAGTCAACACACAGCTTTATCCACAAAAAATACTCTATGGGACAACATTTGGCTTAGACATGTGATGTCAAGAGCTTTACACTATTATTCTCCAAATGTGCGAGAAGCATTTATGTATGTCTCTAAGCACCAGGGTCCTCCAATAGAGTTCCTTCTTGATCTACTAGAGTTTATATGTGTATAACTATTTTATTTCATGTCTGATTACATACAACGGGTTTGGGTAGGCCAATGTGCCCCCCGTCTCTAGCCAAATTGTATATGGTAAGTTTGAGAGACAGTTTATTTTCCGTATCCAAACACAATACCCCTCTACAGGAGATATATAGACATATGTTTTTCCTGTGAAGGGGATCTGCTGATGAGGCATTAGTTTTGTACAATCCCTCAACAAGCGCCTACGCCAGTTAAACTACTAACTATAAACTGCAAGATCCTCCCCTCCTCCCCCCAGTTAACCGCAATCAGCTTTTTTTTAAACAGCTAACGCGTGTATGCCAATAAATAACACCGATCAATTGTAAACCTTTCTCTAAAAGGAAAAAAAAGACAGGAGGACACCACTAACTCAATATGTCCTGAAACACCGATTTCACTTTCATCTCAGGGTGTCTGTATTCAGTGTGTTCTGAGGCTTAATTGTCATTTAAGCAGCAGAAATTGGATAGAAAATGTAGTGTTTTATCCAGTGACGAATCAGGCTGGCTAACTTGGGGTACAGTTCAAGAACATACCCAGCACACTGCGTTAGTTACTAGCCAAACAAATAGGTTGAAATCCTGCACTCCCAGAGCTACAAGACTCAAACAAGATGAATGCAGAGGAGCACTCTACTTGAAGTGATGAATTCAGTTTATTAGTGCCAAAAACATACAATGCTCAGGACACATGGTCATACTGTACTTTTTGTTGGTTGGAGATGCACATTTGAGGGCGCCATGTTGTCTCTAGAATGGTTTGCAATTATCTCCCCTATGCTCTATACTGACTATTAGATCTGGTGAAATACTGGAACCAGATATTCTAAAACATCAATAGCCAGTTATTCAGAAATCTCTTTTTTTTTCTTTAATACTGATCGCCAAATACTGAGAGCCATCTGGCTCAAGGGCTGCCCATTCAAGCTACCCAGTTAGATTCACTCAGTAAGCTTATATCCCTTAGTACAAGAAATAACGTGTTAGAACTGCTCTCCTTGTCAGCTGCAACCTGCAACATTGGTATCTAGTACAGAGCCTGAACTCCACACACTCTACATAGCAACAAATGTTACAATTTGCAAATGAACTGAAGGTGAAGGAAGGAGGGGAGGAGAGCTAGCTAAAAGTTACTGCAGAACAGTTCTAAAATGCCAGGTAAAAGCTACTGTCACCTAGCTGGCTGCTAGTCACAGTGGCCCGTGACTAGCAGCCATGAGATCCCTATCCCTGCCTCTTCTTCTTCCACCCACTCTCCATTAGAACTTAGAGGTGGGCGACGAGTCGAACAATGAAATGGACGAGACATTGAAGCAGGTACATACGTTATATCATATATATATATATTTTTTTTTGGAGGGGGAGGCGACACGTAGGTGGGAAGGCGTCTGGGCACTAAAATGGCTAGAGACGGCCCTGTTATAATCCACTTACAATATAAGCTATTATAAAATAAAACAAATGCAAAATAAACAGTTTATTCCTGTGCTGTGCTGGGATAAGGGATATGATTCTCTATTGCTTCCAGAGCCTTGCGTAGCCAGGAAAAACCACCTTGGATACCTTCATTATACAGAAAAGGAACAGTTGGATAATCCACTAGAATTGGTGGCAAATAAAGAGTTACTATGTTATGTATGTTATGTTAGTAACATAGTAAACTTTAGTTGCCACCATTCCCATGGCAGGATGACACAGAAGTAAAAAAACCTTCAAATGCTGCAACAGAAATCAAAGTATGCAAGCACTTTCTGTACATTACTTTAGGGTAACAGGTATAAAAGGACGTCTGTACTGAAACAATAGTTATCTTAGATATCCATCTGAACTATCCATCTGCGGTTTGCAGTTTTGCTATAACTAGAAGGACAGGTTCATGCAAATCATGTGAACTGAATGATGGGAAATTCACTCTTATTGCTGCCTCATAGTGATTACGAGCATGCTTGCCCTCATAGAAACCTTGATGAGGAACAGTTACGGCAGAAACAAATTACACTAGAAATAGCTCTACTCTTTCATTTCTTGACTTTGAGCAGACATTGCAGAGAACCATAAGGAGCTGAGCAGTAAGATAAGGATTTTTGAACTCTATGCAGTGGGGCCAGTAGAGGGTTAAATTTTAGTTTGGGGGTGGACTTTTACAGCATTTAACAAGCTACAGTAAATCAAAACCAGAGCACCAACTACAGACCGGTTTCGACTTTATTGCACCATCATCAGTGTATTGCAGGCCGCTGGTTTTGCAATATGAAGTGCCTATAGGCCAATATAACCAATACAATTAAATGCGATAGGGAAAGGAATAATGGCTTTGAAACTCCCCTTGCAGAAGTATGCTAAAAGGAACAAGACTTCTGGGTAGTTGCCATGTTTCCATGGAAGCTTTTAGGAAAGCTATATTTTAAAAAAAACTTGTACAGCATTCCACAAGCTAATGCAAAACCAGAGCGCCAACTATATACCGCTTCAGCTTTATTAAGTGTAGTGCAGGCTCTGGTTTTGCAATGTGAAGCACCTAAAGACCAATTTCACCATAAATTAAATAGGAGAAAGGAGAGAATATGATTCAGATTGGAAAGTGAGAGAGTTTAACAGGGGTCAGGGGATATAAATTGTGTCCACATCAAGTCTTTCGCCTACTTCAAAGACCAGCACTTGAATTTTCAGTCTTGCTCCCTCCACACGAAAGACACACATTCAGGCACCTGAAAGACACACTGTTGGCGCGCCTGACGTCACTACCGGTGCTGGGTGAAGGACGGCGCCGAAAAAGTGACGTCAGTCGCTAGCACAGTGTATGCGGATGGAGCAGAAGCGAGCAGCAAACTGGATTACAGGTAAGTGGCTCGAGTATAAGTCGAGGTTTTTTTTTAAAGCCTAAAAAGCCTAAAAACCTTGACTTATACCGAATATATAGGTATGTAAGTATCTTTATAGCATTTTACATTTGTTCCCATCATCCAATTGCTTTTTCTGTACATGTTCATTTCATACCATTTCATGCCATTAGCTGCTGTATGAAAATTATTCCAAATTCATAAAATTACATCCTTCATTTTATTTAAGAAAATAATGCTGCTATGAGAGTGGGCAGACACAACTTTGCACGTATGCTCGGAGATGCTACAGGAGCATTGCAAAACGAATGCCATAAAAATGAGTAGCAGGTAAGGGATCACTGTCATTTCCCTCCTAATATGAGATAGGGCCACTGGACCCTAGGACAGTGGTACATGTACAGAGGTGGTTGATGGCTCATTTTAAATGTAGGAACAATGTTTAAATGATAAACCACAGGAGACCACAGTCCCCTTTAACAGAAGGCTGACAGAGAAATATTAATACTGTACTATTAATATTGTACTATGTCAGCCATTGATGAACACAAAGACATCTTCATAATACCTTTTATTGGCTAAAATGATTGGAAGTTATGTGTCTGTGTGAGAGGACTTGGTGAGTACCTGCTGCTGCCTGTCCTTTTTTTACACTGCTGTGCCAGCCAGCCCTTGTTATCTTTAACACTGCCAATTGTCAATTATTTACCAATGTGTGGAAGCCCAAGTTGGCATACATACATTGGGTAAAATGGTTGAGATTGACAGTGGTTAACAGTTGCGCATATCTGTAATCAAGTCTTGATGCACAGACAATGCCAACCATTTATCACTGCCAATTTCCAACATACATCAAAATGGTTGGCAAATTGGCAGCTGTAAAGGTTGGCACTGTCGTGTATCAAGTGCCATTTTAACACTGCCAATATGCAAACTATTTTATCAATGTCTGTATGCCAACTTGGCATGAAGGCATTGGTAATTGGTTTGAAAATTGGCAGTGGTAAATGTGCCAACATTTTGCTAGCTCAATTTTTCAAACCATTCTCTGTGTGCCAAGCTTTTTACCAGTGTTGATGTGCAAAGTATTTTACCAGTTTTACATAGGGAAGAGCTGTGCCACTAGTAGATGCGGCATGGATTTTTGTTTGTGGCAGGTTTGGGAGGGGGGGGGCAATCCCCAAATTCTAATCTGCATCAGGGCCCTTTGGTCTGTAGCTACACCACTGAAATGGTGGGGTGGAAATGTGGCAGATAATGGAAGTAAGGGAAGGAATAGTTGGGTCACTACTTCCTGGCTAGTCAACCCAACTGATTGCTGTATTAGGGAAGAAGCAGAGGAGGATTGCTCAGAAGTAGCATGTATGGAGCAGTTGAAACACCAAGGGCACAGCATCTTTAATACAAGGAATGGGGAACCAATTCAGTAGGGATTAGACCAGTGGTAATGGCAGCGGGCAACAGTGTTTTGCCTATCTCAGGGATGTCCAACCTGCAGCCCTCCAACTCCCACCAATCCTTGATTTCTTCTGCAATGGAGGAATGCTGGGAGTTGTAGTTTTCAATCATCTGGAGGGCTGCAGGTTGGACATCCCTGGGCTAACTGGTGCTAGGGTTCAACACGTGTAGGTAGATTATTGAGTGGGACTGGGAGTGACCCAGGGGTCTAGGTTAGAATATGACTTTGCCTAATCTTAATCTATAATCAAATACATGTAAGTAACCCTCACTCTGGAGTGTGTTTGACTTTTTTTTAAACTGAGCTATGCTCGTAATCCCTATCATCTAGCACTGAGATGGAATTCTCCAACTGAATTTAACCAGTTACAACAAATTCACACAGCAGGAGATAGATACTTGATTGATAGCCGAAGCAATTATGTTCAGATTAGTTATCTAAAGAAATAGGTGGAGGATCAACAAAAAAAAGTTACAATAATATTTGGGATGAATTATTATTTCAGTAACAGGCAACTTTAAAAAAAAAATTTTTCCAGTGTACATAAACTTTAACGTTGGAGGAGAGGCCCTATAACAAATAGTTAAAAGCAAGAACCTCGGGAAGTATTTTTATTAATACTACTGCATCCATGGTTTTTTTTTTTTTAGGGAGGCAAAAAGAGCTTAGACGTTTAATGATGGTAGATGTTGGAGGAGGATTGCGTTTTAGAAACGTGCAGACTTTTCTACTTTTCTACAGACCCTTTAGAAGTGATGGCGCACCTAGGTGATGTGGAACAGCGTTTTTTTTTGGGGGGGGAGATGGCAGGAGGGTTAGAGTAGATTTTAAACTAGTAGAGAGGGAAGGAACTGTGGATATCACTGGGGGTAGACAGCAAAGTGAACAGGTTGTAAATAAGATCATGTATATCAAAATGTGCAAATAATTAAATAATAAAAATCTACTCGGACTGAAAGAAGCTGGCCCAAAAAATATCTGTTTGTGTGTCTAGCCACACATGAGCAAATTTTTGGGCAAAGCAGGATTATCCACAAGGCAACCCATGGCACCTGCCTAGGGCCCAGGAGATTCCTGGGGCCCAGCTTCAGAAACCGTAACAATATTTTAGCCTACGCAAATATGTAGCAAGAAAAGGAGTCCCTAAATGATGGCCCTGCCTTGGGCCCCATACTGTATCCATCCCTGATTTTGGTTGACCTACCAATATTTCGGTTGCTTGGCCTCAAAATATTGGTGGTATTTTCCCTAATGGAAAAAAAAAATGGACAAAATAAAGACTGGACATGTTGGTTAATCATGGCTGATTATGCAGTCTGCTATGGACTGCACGGTCGGTCAGAACGAACTGTCGCATGGTGACTTTTGTCACTTCCAATTAGCCAACCGGTCAGTAGTGACAAATAGTTGTCCAGGCCTAAAATTCTGGCCGGTACCTAGCCTAAAGGTTTGTACACCATGGGCGATTATGGAATAGCAATTCATATACTTAGATTTGCCAAGGCCCTTGATACTGTGTTGCATATATACATAGAGAACGCACACTGCAATAAAATGTGTTTGATTCATTTATTGATGCACTTGAGGAAGAGCCAGAACCTGAAATGTTGTGCACATGTGAAGCTGATTATTGCTGTGTTAGAACTGTTCTCCTTGTTGTGTTGCTGTAATTTGCAACATTGTAGTAAGTAGAGAGGCCTGAACATAACTACCTCTACTTGGATACAATGTTACAGATGAACTGAAGGAGAAGGAAGGAGAAGGAAGGAGAACAGAGGAGAGTAGTTCTAAAATGGCATGCAAAACCTGTCTGCAGTGTTCCTGTTAACAATTCAATGGAGAAAACATGGAAAGCAGGTACATACTGTATATCAGGTCAATGCTGGCACTAAAGGGTTAATGATAATACTCTGCTGGAACTGAAAGTGGTAATGGCATACTATAGGATGTCTGCTGGCACAGAAGGGGTAATGGCAATATCTGGGAAAGTGCTGGCACTGAAAGTGTTAATGCCATAATCTTGGAGATTAGGCCACACTACTGCGCTTTTAATGCAGCTGGGATTGGCCTGGATGCGATCTAATCACACTAACGGCCCTGAGTAAAGCTGAGTATACACAATCCAGATTAATAGCCAATGGCAGACAATTCCGTTGGAATCAGTCTTCATTTTGCTACAGACCTGGGTACACACCGTACTGAGGTGGCCAGCAGTCAATACCGACGCCCTGTACTAAGTATGTGTTGCCATTAAAAATTGAGGTGTTGCACCCATTAAATACCAATCTCTTTAGACCCAATGGAAATTCCCTTATTAGTAATGTGCACACTCAATTTTGAGTTTACAGTAGCCTAGTTGCAGTGTTCATTAGCAAAGACCAATTAAATAAACTCAGGTTCCCTTTGATAAAGCTATATTTTTATCAGATGAAATAACCAAGGGGAATCAGAAAGGGTACAAATCGCTGCAAAATACATTTGTACATCACACTTTATAGAAGAGACTAGGTCCTTCGCTTTGCAACTGGGGTGTGTTTAATTGCTTCTTTGACCTTTCTACAGTAGTTTTCCAATAATATTAAAGGGGTTTTTAATTTAAAAATGTGTGCGCTGTTAAGGAGCCCTTTTTCTATAAAGTGGTGCACAAAGGTAGGCTGGGCTTACCGATGTCTACCAGATGAAGGTGTACTGTTTTACCTTGGAAGTAAAACACGCCAGTCTCTTGAGTGTTAGGTCACAGGGATCATGCTGCCCCATTTATTGCAATTAAAATGAGTGCAATTGTTATCACATGACCTATGCAGGAAGCATGTTTTATAAAATAATCATTACAGGAGAATCACGGATGGATAACAATGTCCTTGTTAATAAGATGACAATATGTCTCCTAAATTACTAGACGCTGACTGCCAGAAAGTGAATAAAATTCTCTTAATTACATTTCCCAATATGCAGACAAGGACAACCCCCCACCACCCCAATTACCACATCCACCACCCCACCCAGTACTTTGCACACTGAGAAGAGGGGTATCTAAATTAAACCAAATGATAGGAGGCCAAAATTAAAAAAAAATGGTCCTAATGATCTATTTATAAATGTGCTATTTTCAAGGGGAATATGCCGAAAGGGGTGGCCAATGAGAGATAAAAGGCAGGTACTGATATAAAGACAAGGTTGAGAATTACGTTCCTAAAGAAGGTTAAGTTAGGAAAAAGTGGTTGCTGGGCTTAAGAATAATTTGGCTAACAAGGGTATTCAATACCAACGGGAAAAGCAGGACAGCGGGGACCCGCGGGCACGAAGCGAGGGCAGCCCGCCGAAAAACAAGGGGAGGCAAAAGGAAGGGGGGGGGAAAAAGGGCACCGGAAGGGGACCGACCGGGGATGAAGAACAGATGAAGGGAACACCCAGCATGGCAATGAGTACAGCAAGCTGTGTAGAACACACACACACACCCCGGTGCTGCTGAGTCCCGAGTTCGAGTCCCCTTTCGTCTTACACCCCGAACTTCCGGCGCTAGCTGAGTCCTCGCGGCCCGGGGAAATGCTTGCCTTTCTTTTTTAAAAAACACAGACATTTCTCACTTACTTCCGCGCTGCTGTGTCGCGCTGCCGGTCGGGAAATACTCTCTGCCCCTTTTTTTCCTTTTTGTTTTTTTTTTCACAAACACCAGACAGTACAATGCAGCCATGAGCAAACTTTGTCAAGTTGCGTCATTGTAGGAGGCGGACAATGCGGACCCTCACACGCACACCCCGCTAAAGCTAGCCTATCCCATTGATTCCTTGTTTAACAATAATCCCATATCTTAGTCAAAGAGACTAACGAGAAATTTTTAAAAATATCGCAGCATAAATTACTTTTTGGAAGTAGCAATCTGTAAGCTACCTTGTGCCCCATCCCATCCGTATCGTTTACTCTAGGGAAGACAATCAGTATTCTTTATTTTTTTTGGTCAAACTTGCATACCTTGAACCCATAAGGCGGAACTATCTGGGCGCATCTTGTTCTGCCTTCTCTTGTGAGTGCTATAGGGCTGACAGGAATGTGAGGTTAGGCTGAGCACAATAATTTTGATATGGTTAGGCTCGGTGCTGTAAGTGATGGAGGAATATGCTGGTACAGAGCAAAAGAGGCAGGTTAGGTCACAAAAGAAAAAAGGAGGTAGCGGAAACAACCAAGTAAGTGAATGTCCCACTAAAAAAGTGAGGGGCAGGTACGGACAGCGCAGAAATAGCGCTAGCAAGTAAAGACTGGTAGTAGGTGAAACAACAAGCAAAACCCACAGACAGGAATAACGGGTGCAACTGCTGACTGCCAGTTGCCCGTGCTTTCTAATACGCAGACACAAAGCGACGAGTTCGACGTGAGTCGGTTCACCGGGGTGCGGACATCATAGCCGCTAAGGGTCAACGCCCAAAAAATCATGTTCTACAGGAACCGCGGAGGCGAACGAGCGGGCCACGATCGCGCTCGGTGCCGAACATAGGTCATGGCGACGGTGTGGCCGAGTATGTCCTGCATAGCGAGGCGGAGGGGGTGGCTGCACCGCGTGCGTGGGTGCGTGCGTGCCCATCGTTGTGTGAATCCTCCTGGGCCGCCGATACGGACGTGGCAAGGATAGCGCCATGTGGCCGCTCGTTCGCCAGTGATCATGACCAGTGAAAGGGGAATGGGAGAGGAGGAAGTGGAGACAGCGGGACGACTGTAGGATGGGACGGAAGAAAAGATGTGGCCACATTAAAAAAAATTTCAATACAATAGCTATAAACCACGATAACAAAAAAAACGCTAAAAAACAAACCTCTCAACTCACACCTCGAAAAAACTAAAAGACAAAAAATAAATAGATCAAAAACTAAAAAAAAAAAAAAAAAAAATAATACAAAAAAACACCAATCAAAAGCAAAAAACACACACTCACACCTCTCACACACACTCTCTCTCAACATTCCTCTCTCTCACATACACACAACTCTCTCCACACAATCTCTCTCACACACACTCTCTTCTCACACACCTCCTCTCTACACACACTCTCTCCACGACCACTCCTCACATCACCCGCGCTCACATCGACACTTTCACACACATCAACTCGCATCACACACTCACACACACACCTCGCACACACACTCACACTCTCACACACACACTCTCACACACACACTCTCTCACACATTCACCTCCGCACACGTTTTTCCCACACCACCACTCTCTCACACACACTCTCTCACACACACCTTTCACACACACAACACACTCGCACATCACACACACACACACCCACCACATCCTCACACACACACACACCGCTCACACCCACTCTCACACACACACACACTCTCACACACACCCACTCTCACACACACACTCTCTCACACACACCCACTCTCTCTCACACCCACTCTCACACACTCTCTCTCACACACACTCTCTCACACACACTCTCCACACACACACTCTTCTTCACACCCCTCCTCTCCTCACACACACTCTCTCTCACAATCACCTCTCCACACACACTCTCTCTCACCCACACTCTCTCTCACACAACACTCTCTCACACACACTCTCTCTCTCACCCTCTCTCTCTCACACACTCTCTCATCCACACACACCTCCTCTCTCACACACACTCTCCTCACACACACACTCCACTCTCTCACACACCTATCTCCTCACACACATCTCTCTTCACACACCTACTCTCACAACAACCACTCTCACACACAGGTCACTCTCACACACACCTCACCACCACACTCTCTCACACACACCCAACACTCTCTCACACACTCCTCTCTCACACATCTCTCTCTCTACCCACTCTCGTCTCACACACTCTCTTCCACACCACCTCTCTCTTTCTCTCACCACTCCTCTCTCCATCTCAACACATTCACACACACTCACTCCTCTCTCTCACACACACACACTCTCTCACACACATCTCTCGACACACTCATCATCTCACACACTCTCTCTCACAACTCTCTCTTCACATACCTCTCTCTCACACTCTTCTCTCTCACCACATCTCTCTCTCTCACACTCTCTCTCACACTCTCTCTCCACACTCTCTCTCTCACCCTCTCTCTCACCACTCTCTCTCTCCACCCACTCTCTCAACAACCACACTCTCTCCACACACACACACACACCTCACATCACACACCAGGGGGGGGGGGGAACACACTCGCGATGGCGGGGTTCGGCTGCTCAACACACGGAAAAAAGAAAAGCGCTCTCGACACGACGAGGTGCGAGTGTGCGCCCGGTGGCCACTGTAGAGACACGCAGGACGTCGCCAACCAGCAGACAGCACAGCTCTAGGGGGGCTCTGCACCGCGCCGGCTGCCTTGGGTAATGACCGGCCTAACCCAGGCTCCCAATCAAAACATCAGCTTTCAGTCGGTCGAGACTCGGCTAGCCCAAAACCATACTGCTCTCTGCTCACTCGCACCAGGGGGGGGGGGGGGGGGCCGCTCTGTGACTAACACTCCGCGCCCGCACCATTTCCCATCATCTTAAATAGGCTTTCGGTACGATCCTGGGCGCGCGGCGCAAGTCGTGACGTCACGTACGTAACGTACGTCACTTCCGCAAATCGCGCGGAAGCCCTTTCTGGCCATCATAAAGTAAGCAAGCGAGGGCTAAATTTACAAAAAAAACTATTTCCAGCACTCCGATTGGATCCGAACTTCCGGTTTCCCCGCTCATTCCCCGATTAATCGGCCGAAACCTTGACAGTACAATTACACACTGTGTTATCTTACAACTGTAACGTGACAACTTGCAACACCCGTGTTTTATCTACAAATTGTACAATCAATTACAACACGTGTTATCTCTCAACGTAACAGTACAATTACAAACACGGTGTTATCTACACCTGTAACATTACAATTACACACAGTGTTATCTTACAACTGTACAGTAAACATTACAACACAGTGTTATCTTTACAACTCGTAACAGTACCATTACAACACTGTTTTATCTACACCTTTGGGGGTGGGTTTTTTAACAGTACAATTACACCACGGTGTTATCTAACAATTGACAGATTAACATTCAACCTGTGGTTACTACACTGTAACTGTACAATTACACCACTGTGTTATCTACAACTGTAACAGTACAATTACAACACTGTGTTATACATACAACTGTCACCTACAATTACAACACTGTGTTATCTACACTGTAACAGTACAATTACAACACTGTGTTATCTACAACTGTAACAGTACAATTACCCCACTGTGGTATCACAACTGTAACAGTAACATTACCACACTGTTTATCTACATCTGTAACAGTACAATTAACAAACACTGTGTTATCTAAACTGCACAGTACAATTACAACACTGTGTTAATCTACACTGTAACAGTACGAATTCAACAAACAACTGTTTTATCTAGCAACTGTAACATACAATTACAACACGTGTTAGCTACAATGTACGTACAATTACAACACTGTGTTATCTACACTGAACAGTAACAACAACACAACACTGTTATCTACAATGTGACATTACAATTACAACCCCGTGTTATCTACAACCTGTAACCAGTACAATTACCCACACGGTGTTTATCTACACTGTAACAGTACCATTACAACACTGTGTTATCGACACGGTAAAAGTACAATTCACACGGTGTTTATCTACAACTTAACAGTACAAATTTCAACACGTGTTATCTACAACTGTTAACTGTAACACTTACACACGGTGTTATCGTACAACGTAACTGTACAATTACACACAAGTTTATCTCAACTGTAACAGTACATTACAACCCAGTGTTATCTCAACTGTAACATTACAATTACAACACAGTGTTATCTACACCTGTACAGTACAATTACAACACAGTGTTCTCTACAACTGTAACATACAATTACGGTTCTAATGACACGGTTTATCTACCTGTTAAAAAATCCACTGCCCAAGCTCCTAAAACTTATTGAGCAAGGGATGAAGCCTATCCTTTACCAGAAGTGGAACTTATCATTTATTTCTGATACAAATGCATGTAATACCTGGTACAAAAAAAACAGTTTGGACTGTTTAAAAGACTGTTTTTTGTTTTAAGAAAGGACATGAAAAAAATTAAACATGAAAATAAAACAATGATACCAATAATTAAGAGCGGGGAAAACACCCGACCTATGTTTCCCTTATTGCACTCATTAACTTGCAACCCCCTATTTCCTAAAAATATACAATGTATGTAATATAGTTTTTACAGGTTGTGTTCCTGAACACACATACCTTGCCCATTATTGTTTTGTACCTTTAAAGGGATTGGTCCACCCCTCTTTATAAAAATTGATATAAAATGTGATAACCCCCCAAACCTAACCTTCGTTTAGTGACAACCTTTATAAATCAGCTCCACACAGAGATATTATACTCACAAGCTCCTCATTCCACCGCAGCTTCCGGGTTTCTTCTCCCCGTCCTCCACTGTGCTGCTCTGTTCTTTTTGTGTTCTTGACAGCCGCATGGGAAATGCTCCGGGATGGCAGTGAGTGATTGGCCGTGACGTTTTTTTTTTTTTGTTTTTTCCCCCCCCACAGTCACGACCGCCACTGACTGCCTTACCCGGAAGTGCAAGAGCCGCGTGGTGGAGCGAGGAGGAGCATGTAAGTATAATAAGCTCTGTGTGGGAGCTGATTTCTAAATTTTTAACTAAAACGAAGTTAAGGTTTTGGGTGGGTTATCTCAATTATAATCAGTTTGTGAAAAGGGGTGGACTTCACTTAAATATGGGACACCCTGCCCATCTTTTGGATTTTTTAACAGCACTCGTTTTATTGATCTAGCTTGTATCATATTGATATGACATAAAATTTCTTTTTGCACAGGGGTAGAGGTTTGCCTTCTACATGCTAACTTGGTCGAGGGTTCTTTCTCCGCTTTATATTGTTTGGAAAAAATGCTGGCAGTCTGAGTGAATCAAACAAATTTACTGTGACATTTCCGGCCCGGTGCAGTGCCTTCTCGTCACACACAAACGTTATATTGTTTGGTATTATTTGATTGTGTCCCAAGCTCCGCCCTATACAGGGTATTACCATCCAATTGTGGTAGTGCACCTTTGTTATTTCATAAAATTAAAATGAAAACATGAACCTGAAGATTTCTACTTGCTAAGATCTGTATTGGGATTTTTAACTGGCTGCATTACAGAACATAAGACACATTTGACATTGTGAATATGTGAAGGTCCATCTTAAATCAGGTAATAGACTGTGCTGCAAGAATTTTTATGATTTAAAACATTTGTATATTATAACAAGAAGCAGCTGATAAAATCTTTGTTTTCTTCCTCACTCTATTAATGTTTCCAAGCAGTAAGAATTTTGAATGCAGGGCGTCACAGGGGAAACCATATTTCCTTGCCGTTATGGTCACCTTGCATTCACAACAATTGTGCTTTTCCATGAATCATTCCTGTGAAATAGATTGGCATGAAGCTTTCCTGTGCGTTGTGTTGATACAAACATACTATGATGCATCCAAATAACACAGCCAAAAGAGTTGACACATAGCATAACATGTTAGTCAACAGTGTTGTTCTTATTTGAGCTTTAGTCAATTTTTTAACGTTGGTATGATGAATTAGATTTTATTTATTTTTTCTATTGTAAACGAAAGTGTAATTCTACACTCAATGTTTACTTTTAGGCTGTAGAAAAACTTTTTTTCCAAATACTAATGAGTAGTTTATGTTTGTTTGGGCTTTAAAAGAAAACAATGCCCCCTGGTGGCCTGATGATATGCAATACAAATAGATTATTGTCTTGAAAAGTGCAATTTAAATGAAATGACCAGACGTTAATTATTCACTTGGCAAATAAAACAATACATAGGAAAGATTTTTTGAACGATTGCGTCACAAAAGTCACAAATAGAGGGGTATCCAATGAAAGGTTCTCGTGCCGGTTCATGCACCACTGTTTCATACCATCTATGCAGGGAAGCAGCACCCGCAAGATTAAATACACTTTAGATGCCCCTTGTCTGCTCACTATAAGCACTTGGGTCGCGCGTTACCGAGGGGCTGTACTCTGTCTACTTTCTTATAGCATGGGGTGCTTGCCAGCTACAGTGATATTTTGAGCATTTTAATGGAACAGCATCCTTTATCTGTTTGTAATTATAGAGCAGATCCTCACACTGCCTTGTACCATCACTGAATAAGCACTTATTGGGGGATTTATTTATATTTGGGCCTGGATTACAGATATTGGTTTAATAATGGCCGCCATATCAATAATATTTATATACATGCTGTTGGTGTGTAATACCAGTTGTTCTCCTATGTGTTGTTCTAGGGAATCGTGCTCACTCATTTAATGCAATTTGCTGTTCCGGTGACGGCCAGTGAATTGATCCTTATTCCCCTTGTCCCCGGTGCTTTCAGGGGATACCATATTGGTAAATGTACTGACCGAATGTTTGGTTAATTAACAAAATTAGAGGACACGGTCAACGCGGCCGCCGCCATTTATGAACGCATGTTGTACATTAGGCGATAAACCTCTTTTTATGAATATAGCCCTGATGGTCTCAGTTCCTTAGAACGGAACTGTCGGCATCTATTGTTAATTGTGTGCACAGCTAGCTTAGTACTTACAGAGCATGCATCGGCTTACGCTACACTTAAACTCTTGGTTTTGTTGGGTTAAGCTTGCTTATAATGTGGGTTGCGTCCGGGTTGCACCAGGTACTCAAAAGCACCCCATGTTTGCGCCACCACAAGCGATGTTATCATGCCCCGTGGTGTACACTGAGGAATCACTACTGGCGCCCCCCAGCAAAACTATGATGGGGCCCCTACCTCTAGCAATCCAACAGTTGATGTTTGCAGGGCAGAACTATATCTGTCATAGGGCAAAAAGAAAGTGCTCCTGCCCCCCTGAATTGCCGCCCCCCTTCTCCCCTAACTAGTTATACATCTGAATATGCCAATAGCAGAAAACTTTTTAATGTCCCATATTGAACATGATGTTTAATGTGTTCGGCAAATGTTTTCCTGTTTTAATCTGCTTAGTGGGATTAAACTATTGTTTGTTGTTAAAAAAACTTGAAATCAATTGCAGAAGTGACCAGTAGACTGGATAATTTATTAAATTACAGTAATAGATAACGTGATTTATCTGCAAGGTGGCACATGCGTGTAATGTAAGCCCATAAATTGAATCTTAATATCTCAGGATCCAGCTGATTGTTTTAGAATTATCTGCCTTTGGATCTGTTAGATTTGTTAATAATTAAAGAAATCGCTTTTCTTCTGGATCTCTCAACATTATTTAGTAGAACAGTGGTTGTGGCAGGTCACACATTAGGGGGCTTGATATGCACTAGAACAGGCAGATAAAGGGTTATATTTGAACCAAACTGGAAAAAGATATAATTTGTACTTACAAAAGGGCAAGTCCAGCCCCCAAATGAACAACTTATATACAGGTAAATACACCCGCCAAACCTAAAGTGGTTATAGTTTGAAATCTGTAAATATTCGAAGTCTACCCTGAAGATCTGCACACATGTCCTGTTTGCCACCCGTTTCTTCTCTGGTCGTTCTCTGGCGAGTTATAGGATTTGCAGCAGTTGACCATCACAGAGCCACTGACGAATGTTAATTCCCTGCTCGCCTCTTCTGATCAATGCCCATTGGCTCAGTACAGGGTTCTAAAAAGAACAATTGCTCATTTCCATGACATCCAGGAGCATAACAGGCATTACAGAATGAATTCATAGAAAAAGTATGATACTCAAACAGAGTTTAAAAGAGCCATTCTTTCTAAAATATGTTCTTAGATGGGTGAGTTGTCATTTAATCTTATACCTTACCCCCCCAAACCTAAACTTGCATGGTTTAAAGGACAGTTCAGTGGAAATTATCAATATTTGTTAATGTTTAGTTTGTGTAATGTCTTCTTAGTTATCTACATATTCTCTCCCCATTTTGAAAAATCAGTTGATTTATTCAATCTTTGCTTTCCCTGCTGTTTGGACATTAGTGACTGACATTTAAAGCTCTAACAGATCTTTCTTCTTCCAGAAGCACCACTCCCTTGGAATGTTCCTAACAGTAATTTCTACTGATTGGCTGTTGGATTTGTCAAAGATGCTCAGATTTCTACTGATAGCAACTGAATCAACCAGGCGCTGGGTCAAGGGCGCAGACCCTACCTGTCTCACTAGGGTCCGCAACAGGAAGTAGTATTTTGGTTGCATTTATTATATATAGATAAAATGCTGATTGCAGCTTAAGTCATTGGTATGAAAAAATACTGCTCTTTTTTCTGAAAAGCATATGTATTTGCACGAATCTTCCTCTTTAACCTTGACTGTCTTCTGCGTCTTTTTCGGTGCACAGAAGCAGCAGAAGGGTCTGGAACGTCCAACAGCATCAGTGATTGGCTAAAACATTCCATGTTCCCCCAATTACAACAACCTCTACCGGTCCTGGCCCCTTTGAGGGACCATTCAAGGGTAAAAAGTCAAGTTCAGGGCAGGTGACAAACAGAAAATAGAGTTGAAGCAGGGATCAGGAAACCAAAATTCCAAGACAAAACTCACAGTCACAGCTAGGCACACAGCAAGACACACAACAATCTATAATGGGCAAAGCCTCTGTGGAAAAGGAACTAAATAGGATGATAGGCTAACAATTAGATTTTCAGCTAAACAGAAGCCATGACAGAGTGCATGCCACACAAAGAACTGCCTGTGACCTGATGAAAGACGGAACAGCATAGGAAGGTTAAGTTTAAAGGGGATGTCCACCCCAAAAATGTTGTAGGGTTTTAAGTACTACTGGCCTGAACGTCAAAGTTATTTTCCGCAAACCACCCTTTGTCGTAGGTAATTGGGGTCCGTTCTGTGTAGGCTGTTCTAATCCTGTCTCTTTTCCATTTTTCAATTGCACGTAACCAGTAATGTTTGTGTAACCCCGCTCGCACAGGCTACAACTTTTCACAATGCCCACTGATTTACAATTACCTCCTTAATAAACTCCAAAAATCGGACACTGCTAGCAAACTTGTAAGTTTACTGATATTAGTGCTAATCCTCCACAAACTGTGCCTTCACAAGTAGATGAAAAGCTTGCAGTAAAGAAAGTTAGTTTTTTTCAATTCCTACTTCTGTATCAAATGGTTGCTAGGCAACTGATTGGACAGTGGATGTATAGTCGGCAGTTAGCGATGTCATCATACGGAGTCCTGTATGTCTGCTCAGAACTACGATAAGCTGTCGTGTAACGGATAATGCGCAAGGTGACACGTTACGAGCTTGGAATTAGATCAGATGCTTCCTTCTCTCCAGAATGATTATCAGAAAATCATATGTATTATTTTCCCAAACGGATTTAGTGCAGTTTGCTTTGGTTGAAAGCTAAAAGGCTGGCCAATAACATATTTCAAATTTACTTTTTTTGGGATGGACATTCCACTTCCTTTAGGTGCAAATCCTGACATAACCACCGCCTCCGAACCCCTTTAGAACATGTAAGGGGGGGGAAAGTAAAGAAAAAGGAAATGCAGAAACTGAGAAATAATTGTACCCCCCTGTCAAATACTATATTCTCGGGATAACTGAAGACAAAAATGTGCCTAACACAACCGAGACATTTTTTGGCAGAGGGAGTTTGAAGGAATGAATGAGCCATTTTACTGAACCTGTCACCACCAACCAAACAACTGTGACCCTGAAGAACGATAAATATTTCCATAGAAATGGGACCATGGTACCACTGGGGATAGAAAGTGGCATAAGGGTACCACAATGAGACTTTTCTAGGGGCTTTACTGCAGGCACAGACGCACAAGTGTTAAGGATTCCCAGAAAGTTGGACTCATAAACTGTTGGAAACCTGTAAATGAAAAGTTAAGGTACAATAAAGAATGGGGGTTTACCATGCGGAACATCTCCTGGAAAGGCTTTAACTTTTAATTAGATTAGGGGATAAGGGAATGGCAGTTGAGAACCCAAGCACAATTTAGGTACAATAAGTTCAAGGAGAAACATCATGAATAGAATAGACTCGGCGAGCAAGTCCCTCCCCCTCCCTGCGGTGTGAAGTAGATCCTCACAGTGAAGGTAAGGAATCTTTACTCTACTCTCTCACTATGTGAAAAGCCATTTCCAGCAGAGTTCTTACTCTGCCTGAAAAGGCTGTTTTCACACAGTTTTCTGTAGGGGGGGTCTGAGCATCCATGGCACCTGCGAGTGGGCGGGGCCACGGACATGCAAGGGGCGGGGCCATGGCACCTTGATGAGTTGGAGGCTCCATTGAGTCGGAGGGATAAGGTTGGTCTTACAAGAGGAGGGGGGCCTGCAGAGGGAGGAGGAAGACCGCAGATTGACTGTCATCCATTGACATAGCTTTCAGAGCGGAAGTGCAGGAGACCTGGTGATCTACTGCATATCACACACAAAAATGTAAACATCTTCAAACTATGCAAAATAACAATGACAAATACATTGCAAAAATTCTCTCAGGAGAGCAATCCATTAATCTACTAAAGTCATTTTTGGATCACAGTTTCACCTTTAATTGAAGATGGGAGGTAAGCATAGCACCTTTACCTCCTGCTCTTCATTAACAGATTTAAGGAATAGTTTCACTTTCTCAGTTAGCTATTAATTTACTGTAACAGATGAGAATAGGCAATGGTTTATATGCTGTAATAGTAGGGAGTCATCAATGCTGAAAATGGGCTGATTTGGGCACCTCTCTTCCAGATGATTATTGTACCATCTGACCCGCTTTTCCACAAAGGCCTGAAAAGTTTTAGCTAACGAACCCAAATAAAATTATGGGTATCAAACCCTTGGGAGCATAACGTTTGAGGAATTACCTGCTTATTATCTGCAGATGGACTTCTCTATCTACCTAGGCTCTGAATTTTCCCAGCACCTTTTCATGGAACAGCAGCAGCTAATGGCTAGGAGCCCCACAGCACAGACAAGCCCCAGTGTCTTTTGGCTTCTCAGTGGGGGGTTAATTTACACATTCTTCTCAGGAGGTATAGTAGAGACTAGAAGAAGAGGAAAAGAAAGTTGGAGAAAAATGAGACTCTGATGGCAAGCTTGATCGCTTTTGTCCAGGGAACCAGGAGACAATAATTTAGTAATACACTTAAAATTGACTGTTTTGAAGATCACTTCACAAGGTATTCACTCCCACCTGCACAACACCTGCAGGCATATTCCTCAGCTGATCTCCTTTCCATATGAGGGTTCTCAGCTTAGATTTGCAGTAATAGCAAGTCATACAAAAAAGCCATAGCTTTTAAAGACTCATTAACTGAGGTCATGGCTGGGTTGTCTACCCTAGCCCAAAGGCCCATGTTTAGGGATCCCCCTGGAGTAGGGAGATACATTAATCAGGCATAACATGCGTGGGGTGAAACACGCATTGGGTTGTGGGTGAGTTCAGCCGATTTGGCTTATCATTTGAGAGGTATTTTGACTTGCTTTGGAGGTGGGAACCATTAACATTTGCTTCTTTTCAGCACTGTTGCTGGTTGGTCTGTTATCTGAGCCAGTAAAGATTGTGCCTTCCAAAGGTTTTGTTACCCAAGGACTGCTTCTCACGTAGTCCAGAGAAGCTGACACACAAGTAAAGCAATCTTGCCAGCACATGTAGTGATATGGAGACAATAAGATGTTGTGATTTGTCTGGATACATACACTACAAAACCCAGGTGCTTCTAGGGTTTGTGGGCACTCAGTCAATCTTTGGAAAGGCGCGTTCGCGTGGGTTGGCTTAAAAAAAAATGGTTAGATATTTCAGTCGCAAAAAAGCCCCACAATCCTTGCAAAACATTTTGGTTTTGGTTTACCAATTTTTACCCTTGCACTTTTGTCAGCGAAATGGGAAGTGAGGCTTGTTTCTTCTCTTGAAATCGGTGGACACTATCCTTGTTCACATTGATTATAATCCAGGAATTTTTTGTGCAGCATGGGCAGTTTTTGAGCAGCTTGGAAAAGGGCATAAAAAAGAAAGGTGTGTGTATCACTTTACTTTTCTTAACATTCCAAAGATATCATCTTTTCCTTTCAACCGCGGGGCCTGCCTCACTCTGCCTCATGGGAGAAACGTCTACTATGGGTGTTGATATCTTGAGATCTTCATTCCTATTGAGAAATGTAGGGGTCATTTCTAAAGATTCATATCAAGACTCCTATATACTTTTATTAGCTTCACGTAACATGGGCCCAACCCCTGCTGGACAAATTGTGATTGGGGAGCCCAATATTTTTATCAAGATAAAGTGTTATTATTTGCACTTCACCTGACTACAATTGTATAGTGTGATGTACTGTTTTGTTACATGATAGGTATGTGATGGAATAAAACACACTTTTTGCATTTGTGACCTTTAAAAGTAATTGTTCCTGTTTTTATGGGGATTTTGGATAGGGTTTTTATTTGTTGATTCCTTGCATGGACTATGTAAAACACCAAAAGAAATACACACCATATGTTGACAGCACATTATGCTTGGTACTTCAACATACTTAGCTTTAGCAAGCAGTGACAGACAGCAATGACTAGAGCTAGCAGATATTTTTGTATAAATAGGGATAGATTCAAGGGAGAAAATATTATTCTCCCTCTTTAAAAGCACTGTTAGGCCTCATTTGGAATACAGTATAGTTTTTTAAATCTCACATAAAAAGGGACATCTTGGAAATAGATAAGTTCAGATAAGGGAAACTAAATAAACGGGAATATAGGGAATAGGTTATCAGATCGCAGTAATCCTTTACTGCATCACTGTTATTACTGTTCTTGTAAATGCAGCAGGTCCTACATATTAAGAGCAATGTCCCATGATAACCTAATATTACATCATACCAGTGGGTTTATCTCTATTTATATAGAATGGGATAGTAAGCATGGTTACGCAGAGAATTATTCATACAAACAAAAATAGAAGCCTAGTGCACATCCATTAATTTGCGTTACATTTACTTTAGCATTGTATTGCCTTAAAAAGCCTGCCCTTCTCTCTCTCGTTGATAAATTAAAGCAATTCGGGAGATTCAATAAAAGTTCTTATCGTTTAAAATGGTGCTAATTTTGCCCCAACCAATCAGATCTTATTTAACTTTTAAAGCTAACATCTGATTGGTTGTGGCAAAAATAGCACCATTTTAACGATAAGAACTTTTATTGAATACCCTGTTAGCCAAATTATTCTTAAAGCCCAGCAACCACTTTTTCCTAACTTTTAACCTTCCTTAGGAGACGTAATTCTCAACCTTGTCTTTATATCAGTACCCCTGCCTTTTAATCTCTCATTGGCCACCCCTTCTGCATATTCACCCTTGGAAAATAGCACATTTTAAAATAGATCATTAGGAACCATTTATTTTAATTTTGGCCTCCTATCATTTGGTTTAATTTAGATACCCCTCTTCTCAGTGTGCAAAGTACTGGGGTTGGTGGTGGATGTGGTATTGGGTGGTGGGGGGTTGTCCTTGTCTGCATATTGGGAAATGTAAATTAAGAGAATTTTATTCACTTTCTGGCAGTCAGCGTCTAGTAATTTAGGAGACATATTGTCATCTTATTAACAAGGACATTGTTATCCATCCGTGATTCTCCTGTAATGATTATTTTATAAAAATGCTTCCTGCATAGGTCATGTGTATAACAATCTCACTCATTTTAATTGCAATAATGGGGCAGCATGATCCCTGTGACCTAACCCTCAAGAGACTGGCGTGTTTAACATTCCAAGGTAAAACAGTACCATCATCTGGTAGACATCGGTAAGCCCAGCCTACCTTTGTGCACCACTTTATAGAAAAAAGGCTCCTTAACAGCGCACACTTTTAAATTAAAAACCCTTTAATATTATTAAGGAAAACTACTGTAAAAGGTCAAAGAAGCAATTAAACACCCCCCAGGTGCAACGAAGGACCTAGTCTCTTTTCTAGAAAGTGTGATGTACAAGATTTTGCAGCGATTTTGTACCCTTTCTGATTCCCCTTGGTTATTTCACTGATAAAATATAGCTTTATCAAAGGGAACCTAGTTATTTATTTAATTGGTCTTTGCTAAAACACTGCAACCAGCTACTGTAAACTCAAAATTGAGTGTGCACACATTACTAATCAAGGGCATTTCCATTGGTCTAAAGAGATTGGTATTAATGTGGTGCAACTCCTCAATTTTTATGCACACATACTTTAGTACAGGGCGTCCGTATTGACTGCTGGCCACCTCAGTAGGTGTGTACCCAGGTCTGTAGCAAATATGAAGACTGATTCCACGAATTGTCTGCCATTGGCTATTATCTGGATTGTGTACTCAGCTTTACTCAGGTCCGTTAGTGTGATTAGATCGCATCCAGGCCATCCCATGGCATTAAAAGCGCAGTAGTGTGGCCTAA
The DNA here is from genome assembly GCA_019447015.1 of Hymenochirus boettgeri. Classification (NCBI taxonomy): domain Eukaryota; kingdom Metazoa; phylum Chordata; class Amphibia; order Anura; family Pipidae; genus Hymenochirus; species Hymenochirus boettgeri. The sequence continues at coordinate 151,398,703 of CM033474.1, forward strand.
TCCTCCAAGATTATTGCATTACACTTCAGTGCCAGCACTTTCCCAGAGTTTGCCATTACCCTTCTGGCCACAGACATCTCTTTAGTATTGCCATTACCACTTTCAGTTCCAGCAGAGTATTTCATTACCCTTTAGTGCCAGCATTGACCTGATATACAGTTGTATGACCGCTTTCCATGTTTTCTTCCATTGAATTGTTAACAGGAACACTGCAGCAGGTTTTGCATGCCTTTAGAACTACTCTCCTCTGTTCTCCTTCCTCTCCTTCCTTCCCTTCATTCATCTGTAACATGTATCCAAGTAGAGGTAGTTATGTTTCAGGCCTCTCTATTACTCAATGTTGCAAATTACAGCAACACAACAAGGAGAACAGTTCTAACACAGCAATAACATCGCTTCACATGTGCACAACTTTCAGGTTCATGGCTCTTCCCAAGTGCATCAATAAATGAATCAACACATTATATTGCAGTGTGCGTTCTCTATTATATATGCAACACAGTATCAAGGGCCTGGCAATCTAAGTAATGAATTGCTATCCATAATCGCCCATGGTGTACAAACCTTTTAGGCTAGGTACACGGCCAGAATTTTAGGCCTGGACAACTATTTGTCACTACTGAACCGGTTGGCTAATTGGAATGACAAAAGTCACCATGCTGACAGTTCGTTCTGACCGACCGTGCAGTCCATAGCAACTGCATAATCAGCCATGTTAACCAACATGTCCATCTTTATTTTTGTCCATTTTTTTTCCATTAGGGAAAATACCACCAAATTTTTGAGCCAAGCAACCGAAATATTGTTAGGTCAAACCAAAATCAGGGATGGATACAGTATGGGGCCCAAGGCAGGCCATCATTTAGAGGACTCCTTTTCTTGCTACATATATTGCGTAGGCTAAAATATTGTTACGGTTTTCTGAAGCTGGGCCCCCAGGAATCTCCTGGGCCCTAGGCAGGTGCATGGGTTGCCTTGTGGATAATCCTTCTTTGCCCAAAATATTTGCTCATGTGTGGCTAGACACACAAACAGATATTTTTTGGGCCAGCTTCTTTCAGTCCCGAGTAGATTTTTATTATTTAATTAATTTGCAACATTTGATATACATGATCTTATTTACAAACTGTTCACTTGCTGTCTATCTACCCCAGTGATATCCACAGTTCCTTCCCTCTCTACCTAGTTTAAAATCTACTCTAAACCCTCCTGCCATCTCCCCCCCCACAAAAAAACAGCTGTTCCATCATCACCTGGTGCAGCCCATCACTTCTAAAGGGTCTGTAGAAAAGTAGAAAGTCTGCACGTTTTCTAAAAACGCAAACTCCTCCCAACATCTAGCCATGCTTAACCACTTCTAAGCTCTTTTTGCCTCCCTAAAAAGAAAAAAATAACACATGGATGCCAGTAGTATTAATAAAAATACTTCCCATAGGTTTCTTGCTTTTAACTATTTGTTATAGGGCCTCTCCCCACCCGTTAAAGGTTATGTACACTGGAAAAATATTTTTTTTTTAAATTGAATTGCCTGTTACTGAAAATAATAATTCATCCCAAATATTATTTATAACTTTTTTGTTGATCTGCCACCTATTTCTTTAGATAACTAATCTGAAGCAAATTGCTTCGGCTATCAATCAAGTATCTTATCTCCTCTGTGTGAATTTTTGTTGTAACTTGTTAAATTACAGTTGGGAATTCCATCTCAGTGCTAGATGATAGGGATTACAGAGCAATGCTCAGTTTAAAAAAAAAAGTCAAACACACCTCAGAGTGAGGGTTACTACATGTATTTGATTATGTAAAATTAGCAAAGTCAATTCTAACCTAGACCCTGGGTTCACTCCCAGTCCCACTCAATAATCTCCTACACGTGTTGAACCCTAGCACCAGGTAGGCCCAGGGATGTCCACCCTGCAAGCCCTCCAGATGATTGAAAACTACAACTCCGCATATTCCTCCATTGACAGAAGAAATCAAGGATTGGGTGAGTTGAGGGCTTGGCAGGTTGGACCATCCCTGAGATAGGCAAAACACCCTGTTGCCCCTGCCATTACCCACTGGTCTATACCCTACTGACATTGGTTCCATTCCTTGTATTAAAGATGCTGGTGCCCTTGGTGTTCAACTCTCCATACATGCTACTTCTGAGCATCCTCCTCTCTTCTTCCACCTAAGACAGCAAATCAGTTGGGTTGACTAGCCAGGAAGTAGTGCCCCAACTATTCCTTCCTTACTTCCATTATCTGCCACATTTCCACCCACCATTTCAGTGGTGTAGCTACAGACCAAAGGCCCTGATGCAGATTAAAATTTGGGATTGCCCCCCCCCTCCCCAACCTGCCACAAACAAAAATCCATGCCGCATCTATAGTGGCACAGCTCTTCCCTATGTAGAAACTGGTAAAATACTTTTCACAGTCAACCTGTAAAAAGCTTGGCACACAGAGAATGGTTGAAAAATTGCTCTAGCAAAATGTTGGCACATTTACCACTGCCAATTTTCAAACCAATTACCATGCCTTCATGCCAAGTTGGCATACAGACATTGATAAAATAGTTGCATTGGCAGGGTAAAATGGCACTTGATACACAGACAGTCCAACCATTTCAGCTCCAATTTGGCCAACCATTTTGATGTAGTTGGAAAATTGGCAGTGATAATGGTTGCATTGTCTTTGCATCAAGACTTGATGTACAGATATGCCAACTGTTACCCACATGTCAATTCTCCAAACCATTTTACCAATGTATGTATGCCAACTGGCTTACACACATTGGTAAATAATTGACAATTGGCAGTGTTAAAAGATAACAAGGGCTGGCTCGCCAGCAGTGTAAAAAAGGACAGCACCCAGGTACTCACCACATGTCCGTCTCACACGACCACATAACTCCAATCATTTTACCATAAAAGGTATTATGAAAAGATGTCTTTGTGTTCATCATGGCTGACATAGTACAATATTAATAGCCGTTTAATATTCTCTGTCAGCCTTCTGTAAGGGGACTGTGTCTCCTGTGGTTTATCATTTAAACATTGTTCCTCACATTTAAAATGAGCCTCAACCACCTCTGTACAGTACCACTGCCCTAAGGTCCAGTGGCCCTATCTCAATATAGGAGGGAATGACAGTGATCCCTTACCTGCTACTCATTTTTATGGCTCGTATTTGCATGCTCCTGTAGCATCTCCGAGCATACGTGCCAAAGTTTTGTCTGCTCCCTACTCATAGGCAGCATATTTTTCTTAAAACAAATGAAGGATGTAATATTGAAATTGGAATATATTTTCATACAGCAGCTAATGGCATGAAATGGTATGAAATGAACATGTACAGAAAAAAAGCAATTGGATGATGGGAACAAATGTAAAATGCTATAAAGATACTTTACATACCATATATATTCGGGTATAAGTCAAGGTTTTTAGGCATTTTTAGGCTTTAAAAAAAAACCTCGACTTATCCTCGAGTCACTTACCTGTATACCAGTTGCTGCTCGCTTCTGCTCCATCCCGATACACTGTGCTAGCGACTGACGTCACTTTTTCGGCGCCGGTCTCACCCAGCACCGAGTAGTGACGTCAGGCGCGTCAACAGTGTGTCTTTCAGGTGCCTGAAGTGTGTCTTCGTGTGGGAGGAGCAAGACTGAAAATTCAAGTGCTGGTCTTTTGAGTAGGCGAAAGACTTGATGGTGACACCAATTTATATCCCCTGACCCTGTTAAACTCTCCTCCTTTCCAATCTGAATCATTTTCTCTCTCTCCTTCTCCTATTTAATTTATTGGTGAATTGGTCTTTAGGTGCTTCACACATTGCAAAACCAGAGGCCTGCACTACACTTATAAAGCTAAAGCGGTATATAGTTGGCGCTCTGGTTTGCATTTAGCTTGTGGAATGCTGTACAAGTTTTTTTTAAATATAGCTTTCCTAAGCTTCCATGGAAACATGGCAACTACCCAGAAGTCCTTTGTTCCTTTTAGCATACTTCTGCAAGGGGAGTTTCAAAGCCATTATTCTTTCCCTATCCTATTTAATTTATTTGGTTATATTGGCCTTAGGCACTTCATATTGCAAAACCAGCGGCCGCATACACTGATGATGGTGCATAAAGTCGAAACGGTCTGTAGTTGGTGCTCTGGTTTTGAATTTACTGTAGCTGTTAATGCTGTAAAATCCACCCCAAACTAAAATTTAACCCTCTAACTGCCCCCACTGCATAGATTTCAAAATCCTTATCTACTGCTCAGCTCCTTATGGTTCTACTGCAATGTCTGCTCAAAGTCCAAGAAATGAAAGAGTAGGAGCTAATTTCTAGTGTAATTTGTTTCTGCCTGTAACTGTTCCTCATCAAAGGTTTCTATGAGGGCAAGCATGCTCAGTACTCACTATGAGGCACAATAGAAGAGTGAATTTCCCATCATGCAGTTCCACATGATTTTCATGAACACTGTCCATTCTAGTTATAGCAAACTGCAAACAGCAGAGGATAGTTCAGATGGATATCTAAAGATAACTTTGTTTCAGTACAGACGTCCTTTTATACCTGTTACCTTAAAGTAATGTACAGAAAGTGCTTGCAATAACTCGTTGATTTTGTTGCAGCATTTGAAAGGTTTTTTTACTTCTGTTCATCCTGCCATGGGAATGGTGGCAACTAAAGAGTTACTATGTTACATAACACATACATAACATAGTAACTCTTTAGTTGCCACCAATTCTAGTGGATTATCCACTGTTCCTTTTCTGTATAAATAGTGTATCCAAGGTGGTTTTTCCTGGCTACGCAGGCTCTGGCACTAGAGAAATCTATCCCTTATCCCAGCACAGCACAGGAATAAACTTTATTTTTGCATTTGTTTTTATTTATAATAAGCTTATTTGTAAGTGGATAAATACCAGGGCCTGCTCAGCCATTTTAGTGCCCTAGACAGCCTTCCCACCTACGTGTCGCCTCCCCCCTCCAAAAAAAAATTATATTATATTATAACAGTATGTCCCTGCTTTCAATGTCTCTTCCATTTCATTGTTCACTCGTCGCCCACCTCTAAGTTCTAATTGGAGAGTTGGGTGAAGGAAGAAAGAGCAGGGATAGGGATCTCATGGCTGCAGTCACAGGGCCACTGTGACTAGCAGCAGCTGTGACAGTAGCTTTTACCTGGCATTTTAGAACTGTTCTCAGTACTTTTAGCTGAGCTCTCCTCCCCCCCTGCCTTCACCTTCAGTTATTTGCAATTGTAACATTTGTTGCTATGTAAGTGTGTGGAGTTCAGGCTCTGTACTAGCTACCAATGTTGCAGGTGCAGCTGACAAGGAGAGCATTTCTAACAGTTATTTCTTTGTACTAAGGGATATAAGCTTACTGAGTGAATCTAACTGGGTAGCTTGAATGGGCAGCCCTTGAGCTCAGATGGCTCTCAGTATTTGGCGATCAGTATTAAAGAAAAAAAAAGATTTCTGAATAACTGGCTATTGATGTTTTAGAATATCTGGTTCCCAGTATTTCACCATATCTAATAGTCAGTATGAGCATGGGAGATAATTGCAAACCAGTCTAGAGACAACAATGGCGGCCCTCAAATGTGGCATCTCCAACCCACACAAAAGTACAGTATGAACCATGTGTCCTGAGCATTGTATGTTTTTTTGCACTAATAACTGATTCATCACTTCAAGTAGAGTGCTCCTCTGCGATTCATCTTGTTTGAGTCTTGTAGCTCTGGGAGTGCAGGATTTCAACCTATTTGTTTGGCTAGTAACTAACGCAGTGTGCTGGGTATGTTCTTGAACTGTACCCCAAGTTAGCCCAGCCTGATTCGGTCACTGGATAAACACTACATTTTCTATCCAATTTCTGCTGCTTTAAATGACAATTAAGCCTCAGAACAACACTGAATACAGAACCACCTTAGATGAAAGGAGAATCGGTGTGTTCAGACATATTGAGTTAGTGGTGTCCTCCTGTCTTTTTTTTCCTTTTTAGGAAAGGTTACATTGATCGTGTGTATATTTATTCATACCCCGTTAGCTGTTTAAAAAAAAGCTGATTGCGGTTAACGGGGGGAGGAGGGGAGGATCTTGCAGTTTATAGTTAGTGTAGTTTAACTGGCGTAGGCGCTTGTTGAGGGATTGTACAAAACTAATAGCCTCATCAGCAGATCCCCTTCACAGGAAACCATATCGTCTATATATCTCTGTATAGGGGTATCTTGTTGGATAACTGGAAAATAAACTGTCTCTCAAACCTTACCATTACAATTTGGCTAGAGACGGGGGGCACATTGGCCTACCCAAACCCGTTGTTGTATCAGACATGAAATAAAATGTTATTAACAATAATAACTCTAGTAGATCAGAAGAACTCTATTGGAGGACCTGGTGCTTAGAGAATACATAAATGCTTTCTCGACCATTTGGAATAATAGTGTAAAGACTCTTGACTCACATGTCTAGAGCCAAATGTTGTCCACTAGAGTATTTTTTGTGTGATAAAGCTGTTGTTGACTCTCCCTTAGATATGAGGCATTCTTTAACTAGTGGCTGTAGGAAGCTGTCCAAACACTGGGCGACAGGTTTAAATAAGAGCCATGGGATACACTATAGGTTGACCGGGGGGGTATTATATGGTAGGACACCTAGGGTATTGCGTAACAAGGGGAACTCAAATTGTTTCTTCTCTTACTCCAACCATTTTGTACCCTATAGCAAGTTTAGCTCCAATTGGCTCTTTATTAACATAGTGGTCACCTTCACACTTGGTAATTTAGGGACAAATAAATATCCTACTGATTGTGATATTTTGACTGTGAGGTTTATTAACAATGACATTAAAGCCACACGACTGCTAAAAGGGATTTAGTACAGTGGTCTGTACATCACCTATCGAGCAAACGTTTTTCTTTAACAAAGCCTATTCCAAAACTGGGAAATGCTTTAAAAATATAAATGAAATCAAAATGTAATTGCCACAAGAAGTGAAGCGCATCAATATACTATACTAATTCACATTATACATTATAACATGTGTGCATTTGCCTTGTCTGCTTTAGAAATCCCCATAAAAAATAATCATAATTGCCTTTCGTTTTCCTACTATATTTTAGGGCCTTGAGCCTCCAATCTTCTGCCCTGAGTTTTCAGAAAGAGTCCTTTATCAACCATTTGTTGGTTATCTCTCTAAAACAATCTCCTTAAAATTATATGTAATGAAAGCTATGGACGATATTTAATAGTGAACATCTGATCATCTAAAGTTGCATTGAAAGTCCCCTTAATATGCTTCTGGTGAGGTTTAAAAGTATTTTTTTCGTCAAGTATAATTTTCAGGTGGGAGGTTCTTTTGGGCTCATTTAAAGCGCACCTAACCGTTACTTTTTTAGGTACAAATTATTATACATAGTTACAAGTAACTGTATATTATAATACAAGAACAAAAATGGACTATACCATTATAAATGATAGGGAATGTCTCTGTTATGGAGTGTTTCCACTCACTTAAATTGAAGGAGGCACAGGTTCTCCCACCCTGTGCCTTTCACTAATTCATGCTTGCTGCAGATACAAGCTTCTCATAGTACTTAGACAAATCGTACTCACCGATCCCCCACGGTGGTCCGGTTGCCGTTTGCCCTGAACCTTCGCAACGATGAAACTGGTTAACTTCAATAGGCAAACATAATGTCCGTCCTCATAACAATCTCATCTTACACGTAACACTCATAAGGAGAGTACGTGTACCTCAGCTGTCCGGTGCGCTCATGCCGAGCCCTCGCATGGCTGGCTCTCTGCATATCGATCCAAAACCATAAATATTGGGATGGGTGCAACAACCGACAAGACAACACCGTAGGTAAACCTTGCTTTATTAGTACAATCCATGGGTATAACCAAAGTACCTTCAGCACCGCCTGACCGCATTTCACTGCTAACCAAGCACTTGATCAGAGCGTGTCTAGTGACGGTTTCGGTCTTTAATAGGGGAAACTCCCACACAGGGGACACTCCTTAAAGACCCAACCCTGCCAAACTTGCATATAATAAAAATATTCAATAATTATAAATACGCAAACAACACAAATTGCCAAAATACAAAATACAAAAATAAAGTACCCCTTCCCCACATCACCCAAAATCAGTGTCACCCCCATATCTTAAAAACACTAGTCCCTAGACATAGATGTCTATATGAGCAGTATTTAAAAATTTCCTGCTGTCCCTGCGTTCCCTTGCCTATACTAATCTGTTCACTATCTAGGAACATGGCATCTGTGGCTTGAACCATAAGGTAAGGTCATTGTCTGTTTAACCCTATTAGAAGGTCTAAATATACCACTGAGTCACCTCCAAATGGTACTTAAATTTTTAAACTGAATGCATTATTGTCAGTTCTCGAAGCTGATTCAAACTCTATTCTTGTTCCCTTCCACTATTTAGAGGTTGTCTATATACCTGTGGTAAGATATATTTTTAGACTAATGTCCTTCAAACATGGAGTGGTGGAAAGATATACTTCCTCCACACCACCATAAAACAGATTGGCGTATGTAGGGGAAAATTTTGCCCCCATTGAGGTCCACAGCATTGTATATAGAATTCTCAGTCAACTTGGAAAAAGTCTACAGTGACAGACCTTGCTCTCTTTTTCTAACAGATCACAAAAAAAAAAAAATGTTTTTTGCAGTTTCAGCTTAAGGGCAACCAGACTAGGCCACACTAGTATATTTCTCATGCACTACAAACCGCCTTGCGATCCATTACATGTAAGGATCCAGCATGTGCTGCAATGCGTTTTTGAGTGCATGCCAATCCTCCCTTTTTTTTTGGCAGACAACTATTCTCTGATCGCAGGGTAAATGGACGGTATGCTTGTTGCTTTTCATGCACATTTCACAATCGATAGTTAGCTTGTAAGAAATTGCATTCGTGCGGCCTAGCCCTAAATATTCTTTCTTTAAATTCTTTAAAGAGGAATATGGTCAAAAAATGACTTTAGGTAATTGATAGATTGCTCTCCTGAGAGTTTTTGCAATGTTTCCATTGTTTATTTTGGCATAGTTTTGAAGAATTTACATTTGTGTGTGATATGGCGCAGCTCACCAGGTCCCCTGCACTTCCTGCTCTGAAACCTGCAGTCAATCTGCCCTGTGGTCTCCCTCCCTTTGCAGCCCCCCTGGTCCCCTCCTCATGGACCCAATGGGTCCCTCCAGTTTGCAGGCCCCCCATGGCCCATTCCCTTACACCGACCCCATGTGGCCCCGCCCCCTCACAGGTGCTAAGCCCCCCCCCGCTCACAGGTGCTTGTGGCCACTCTGACCCCACCCCATACCCACAAAAAACTCTGTGGAACAGCCTTTTCACAGAGTGAGAAAAGGCTGTTTTCACAAGTGGAGAGAGAAGGGCTGTAGATTTCCTTTCCTTCTCTGCAGCAGCAGGTCCTTCACACAGCAGAGAGGGGGAGGGACTTCCTGTCTCCCTCACACCACTAAGGGTGTCTAGGGCTGTGCTCGCTGGCAGCACTGTCGAGAAAGCCTAGGATGTCACATGTCAACCTCCCACCCATTAAACTTTCTGGTCATCATCTTGGGCTGTGGAGCACTGAGAGGTGGTTTGATGCTCGTTTTAAAGGTAGGAAACTGGTCTTTCATTAAAAAACGCACTTGTTTGGAGACCACAGTTCCCTTTTAATCTCAAGGCACAAAAGCCTTGATGCTTAACCCTGATAAGCCCCACTAGTCAATTTTCTCAGCATGTTTTACATTGTGCTAGCGCACAGCACGGTTAGTGGATGTGCGAGGCTCTATGCCTTGCGTTTAGTTGCTTTAGCTGTTTTTTGCAGCGCATTCGATTGTCCATTTTTGTGCGCATCGCCTGCTTTGTGATAGGGGCAAAATTAACTGGAAGTGCAGCGCAATCGCCTGGAAGAATGCATAATCATGCACATTGTGATTGCACTACAATGCAATGTTCATATTCCCAGTATTTATTACAAAAAAAGAATTGTTATAACCTCTTTTAGTGCTAGCCTCACTACCATGGCTGGCAATCCCCTTTTCGAGAACATGCAATCCCCATCTTTGTGTGATTTGCATGCACTCCGATAACATTCACCAGAGAATCTCTGCACAAGCATTCATTAATGCATAAAAGGTATCTCATCCCTCCCGCATCTCGCTGGAGTCTCCCTCATTCTGGGGTGTCTCCCGCACACCCGCAAGACCACCACTACCCTGACTTGAGAGGAGACTTGAGTCTCCTCCCAAGTCATGGCACCTTCCGTGACCACGCCCCATATGCCCTAACTCCTCCCCTACCCCGCTAGAATGGTGGCCCCGTCCCCACGTGACATCCATGCCACCCCCCCTTTCCACCCTGCCCTGAAGCCTGAAAGGGCAGATGGGATGTCTGCATGCAAAAAATGCATGCTTTCTTGTGTACTTTTACTGTGGCCTCAGCCTTATTTATTTTCTCTTGTAAAGGATGCTGGGTTTGTTTGAATAACAGCTCAACTAGAAAGGGAAAGTTTTAAGTATAACTTTCATTTGGCTTGATAGGATGCATTTTGAGAGAATGTGGTTTGGTGCTGCAGATTTTAAACTCATATATGCAATTGAATAAGGAGATTGTTTTTTTACTTACCCTTTAAATGGTTGCTGCATGAATGAATGGGTACCTCAGTTGGTGTGTCGGTTGGAGGTAAAAAAAAAACTTTTTGAATGATTGGTCAAATTAGTTTTTTGGCTTTACTTACCCATTAGTAAATCTGCCACAGTAATGAAGGGGTAGTTCAGTAGATGTGTGTGCCTGGTGTCGGGTTCGGGAGCTAAAAACTAACTTTTTTGATTTTGGTCAAAATTAGTTTTTTTTTACTTTAGTTACCCTTTAAGGTACGGCTGCCACAGTATGGAATAGAAGATCAGGTGTGTTTACGTGTTTTTTGTTGAGGGGGTTGTATCTTTTTTTGTCTTTTATAACCATGAAACTATCTTTTATTGAGGATAAATCAAAATTACTTTTTTGACTTAAGTTTACCCTGCTGCCACAGGAATGGAAGGATAGGTTCAGTAGGTGTGTGACCCATTTGAGGTGGGGTATGTCTTTTGTTGTTGTTTACACCAAAACCATCCAACTACTTTATTGAGGATATTCAAAAAAATGTTTTTTTTAACTTTATTTACCATTTAATATGGCTGCCACAGAAATCAAAGGGTAGGGTCATTTGGAGTGTGTACCCGTGTGAGGTGGGGGTATTGTCCTTTCAAGCCAAATTGAAAGTTTATACTTAAACTTTCCCTTTCTAGTTTGAAGCTGTTATTCAAACAAACCCCAGAATCCTTTACAAGAGAAAATAAATAAGGCTGAGGCCACAGTACAACGTACACAAGAAAGCATGCATTTTTTTGCATGCCAGACATCCCATCCTGCCCTTTCAGGCTTCAGGGCAGGGTGGAGAAGGGGGTGTGGCGTGATGTCACGTGGAGACGGGGCCACCATTCTAGCGGTGCCATGACTTGGGAGGGGACTCAAGTCTCCTCTCAAGTCCAGGAGTCTGTGGTGGTCTTGCGGGTGTGCGGGAGACCACCCCAGAATGAGGGAGACTCCAGCGAGATGCGGGAGGGATGAGATAACTTGCATTAATGACTGCTTGTGCAGAGATTCCTCTGGTGGATGTTATCGGAGTGCATGCAAATCACACAAAAGATGGTGATTGCATGTACTCCGAATAGGGGATTGCAGCTCATGGTAGTGAGGCCTAGCACTAAAGAGGTATAAAAATTCCTTTTTTTGTAATAAATACTGGGAATATTGAACATTGCAATTGTAGTGCAATCACAATGTTGCATGGTTATTGCGTTCTTCCAGGCGATTGCGCTGCACTTCCAGTAATGTTGCCCTATCACAAAGCAGGCGACGCGCACCAAAAATTGGACAATCGAATGCGCTGCAAAAACAGGCTAAAGCACATAACAGCAGGCATAGAGGGGCCTCGCACATCCACTAACATTGCCGTGCGCTAGCACAATGTAAAACATACTGTGTTTTTGCATGTATGACCATATAACTAACTTTTATGGATTATTGATCAAAATTATTTTTTCGTTACCCTTTAAGTATGGCTTCCATGGGAATGAAAAGGTAGGTCAGTAGGTGGGTGTACCTGTGTCTGTGTGGGCGGTTGGGGGTATCAGCATTTGTGTTTATGACTAAGAAACAAACTGTTTTTAAATATTCACATTTGAGGATTTTTACCATTATAGTCTACTGGAAAAAATGTCCCAAAATTCTCTGATAACACCATAACACTTCCGTGGATTCCTTAGCTAGATATTCTCCTATATGCCCTGCACGTCTGTACAGAATTTCATGTCTCTAGCTCAAAAACTGTGGGAGGAGATACAGTCCAAAAAAGCAGAAGAATAAAACGAAAGAAGAAAAAGAAGAAATAGAAAGAACAGTAATTTGGCTCTTCAAGCCAAATTAATTAGGATTTTTTAAAGGGCATGTCCACCCCCCAAACTATAATTTAACCTACTACTGGCCCCACTATGTAGTGTGTAAAAATCCTTACCTCACATCCCAGCTCCATATGGTTCTCCTGAAGTCCCCCCCCCCCCCTAAGTCCAGCCAACAGGAGGTTAGCAGAATCCATATAGCACTCTGCCTCCTGTCTCCCCTCCGGGAGAAGTTTGTCTCCCTCCCCCTACCATAAAACCCTTTTTATATAATGTACTGCTCCTTCCCCCAGCCCCAACCGCATAACTTTAATTTACAGAAAGTCAGGGCCCGGCGAAGGAGAGAGGCATTGTAAGTTAAAGATGGGCACCCTTTCGGTAAATGAACAGTTAGCGGTTCGGGGCTGGGGAAGGAGCCAGTAAAACAGTGGGAGGGAGGGGGAGAATGGCTCTGCAAGTGCGCCCCCCCCCGATGACAAACTTCTCCTGGAGGGAGACCGGATGGCAGAGTGCTATATGACCCTTTAAAAAAACCTAATTAATTTGAGAAATTACTGTCTTTCTATTTCTTTTCTCTGTCGTTTTATCTTCTGCTTTTTGGACTGTATCTCCTCCACAGTTTTTGAAGCTAGAGACATGAAATTCTGTACAGACGTGTGCAGGCTCTAGGAGAATATCTAGATAAGGAATCCACGGAAGTGTATGGTGTTATCAGCAGGAATTTTGGGACATTTTTTGTCCAGCTAGACTATAATGGTAAAATCCTTCAATGTGAATATTTAAAAACAGTTTGTTTCCATAGTCATAAACACAAATGTGTACCCCCACCCCCCACACAGACCACATGTACCACCCACCTACTGACCCTACCTTCATTCCCATGGAAGCCATACTTAAGGTAACAAAAAAAATATTTGATCAATAATCCATAAAAGTTAGTTATATGGTCATTACATGCAAAAAACAATACCCCAACCTCAACACGGGTACACACTCCAAACTGACCTACCCTTTGATTTCTGTCGGCAGCCATATTTAAATGTAAATAAAGTTAAAAAAAAACATTTTTTTGATATATCCTCAATAAAGTTAGTTTTATGTTTTGTAAACAAAAACAAAAGACATACCCACCTAACTCACATGGGTACACACACATACTGACCTATCCTTCCATTCCGTGGCAGACTTAGGATAACTTAAGTCAAAACAAGCTAATTTTGATTTATCCTATAATAAAGATAGTTTCATGGTTGTAAGACAAAAAAAGATACAACCCCCTCAACAACACAAGTAACACACACGGATCTTTTCTACCATTAATGTGGCAGCCGTAACTAAAGTAAAAAAAAACTAATTTTGACCAATAATCAAAAAGTTAGTATTTTAGCTCCGAACCCGACACAGGCACACACATTCTACGAACTACCCCTTCATTACTGTGGCAGCTTACTTAATGGGTAAGTAAAGCCAAATAAAACTAATTTTGACCAATCATCAAAAAGTTTTTTTCTTTTTACTCCAACCTGGCACACCCAACTGAGGTACCCATTAATCAGGCATACATATTTAAGAGGTAGTAAAAAACAATCTCCTTATCATTGCCATTATTGAGTTTTAAAATCTGCAGCACAAACACACATTCTCTTCCAAAATGCATCCTATCAAGCCAAATGAAAGTTATACTTAAAACTTTCCCTTTCTAGTTTGAGCTGTTATTCAAACAAAACCCCAGATCCTTACAAGAGAAATAAATAAGGCTGAGGCCACAGTACAACGTACACAAGAAAGCATGCATTTTTTGCATGCAGACATCCCATCCTGCCCTTTTAGGCTTCAGGGGCAGGGTGGAGAAGGGGGTGGGGCGTGATGTCAGTGGGACGGGGCCACCATTGGCATAGGGGCGGGCGTGGTTGCCATGACTTGGGAGGAGACTCAAGTCTCCTCTCAAGTCCAGGAGTCTGTGGTGGTCTTGCGGGTGTGCGGGAGACCACCCCAGAATGAGGGAGACTCCAGCGAGATGCGGGAGGGATGATCGATAATGCATTAATGAACGCTTGTGCAGAGTTGATTCCTGGTGAATGTTATCGGAGTTGCATGCAATCACACAAAAGATGGTGGATTGCATGTTCCGAAAAGGGGATTGCCAGCTCATGGTAGTGAGGCCTAGCACTAAAGAGGTAAAAAAATTCCTTTTTTGTAATAAATACTGGGAATATTGAACATTGGCATTGTAGTGCAATCACAATTGTTGCATGATTATGCATTCTTCCAGGCGATTGCGCTGCACTTCAGTAATTTTGCCCTATCACAAAGCAGGCAGACGCACAAAAATGGACAATCGAATGCGCTGCAAAAAACAGGCTAAAGCACATAAAAGCAGGCATAGAGGGGCCTCGCCACATCCACTAACCTTGCTGTGCGCTAGCAAATTGTAAAACATACTGAAATTGACTAGTGGGGCTTATCAGGGTTAAAGCATCAAGGCTTTGGCCTTGTCCTGAGATTAAAAGGGGAACTGTGGTCCTCCAAACAAGTGCGTTTTTTAAATGAAAGACCAGTTTCCTACCTTTAAAACGAAGCCATCAACCACTTCTATCACCCCAGGCTCTGCCAGGGGCAGAAAGTTAATGGGTGGGAGGCTGAATGTGACATCCTAGGCTCTCCTCACATGACGGACAGATGACTGACCAGACAAGTTAATGGGTGGAGGCTGACATGGACTTCCCTAAGGCATCCTGCAAGTGCCAGCTGAGCCAGCTCAGACCCCTTGGGTGTGAGGGGACAGGAAGTCCCTCCCCCTCGTCTGCTGTGTGAAGGACCTGGCAGCGCAGAGAAGGAAAGGAAATCTACAGCCTTCTCTCTCACTATGTGAAAAGCCTTTTCAGCCTTTTCACTCATAGCTGAAAAGGCTTCCACAGAGTTTTTTGGGGGGTGGGGGGGTGGTCAGAGTGGCCCACAGCACCTGTGAGCGGGGGTGGGGTTAGGCACCTGTGAGGGGGCGGCGCTGGGCCACATGGGGTGTAAGGGAATGGGCCATGGGGGGCCTGCAAACTGGAGGGAATAATGGGTCCATGAGGGGGGGACCAGGGGGGCTGAAAGGGGAGGAAGACACAGGGCAGATTGACTGACAGGTTTCAGAGCAGGAAGTGCAGGGGACTCCTGGTGATGCTGCGCCATATCACACACAAAATTTAAATATTCAAAACTATGCCAAAATAAACAATGGAAATACATTGCAAAAACTCTCAGGAGAGCAATTTCCTATCAACTTTACCTAAAGTCATTTTTTGACCATAGTTCCTCTTTAAAGAATTTTAACAGAAGAATATTTATGGCCGCACGAAGCAATTTCTTACAAGCCTAACTATCGATTGTGAACGAAATGTGCATGAAAAGCAACAAGCATTACCGTCCATTTACCCTGCGATCAGAGAAAAGTTGTCTGCAAAAAAAAAAAAAAGGGATTGGCATGCACTCCGAAAAACGCATTGCAGCACATGCTGACGATCCTCTACATCGTTAATGGATCGCAAGCGGTTGTTAGTGCATGAGAAATATACTAGTGTGGCCTAGTCTGGTGCCCTTAAGCTGAAACTGCCAAAAACATTTTTTTTTTTGTGATCTGTTAGAAAAAGAGAGCAAGCGTTGTCACTGTAGACTTTTTTCAATTGACTGGAGAATTCTATATACAATGCTGGTGGGACCTCAATGGGGGCACAAATTTTCCCCTACATACGCCAATCTGGTTTATGGGGTGGTGGGAGGGGAAGATATCTTTCACCACACATGTTTGAAGGACATTAGTCTAAAAATAATATTACCACAGGTATATAGACAACCTCCTAATTAGTGGAAGGGAACAAGAATAGGAGTTTGAATCATGCTTCAGAGAACTGAGCAATAATGCATTCAGTTTAAAATTTAAGTACCATTTTGGAGGGACTCAGTGGTATATTTAGGACTTCTAAATAGGGTGTTAAACCAGACAATGACAACTTACCTTATGGTGCAAGCCACAGATGCCAGTTCCATGAAGTAGTGAACAGATTAGTATAGGCTAAGGGAACGCAGGTACAGCAGGAAATTTTTAAATACTGCATCATATAGACATCTATGTCTAGGGACTAGATGTTTTTAAGATTATGGGGGTGACACTGATTTGGGTGATGTGGGGAAGGGTACTTTATTTTTGTATTTTTATTTGAGCAATTTTGTATCTTTGCGTATTTATAATTATTGAATATTTTTTTATATATGCAAGTTTGCAGGGTTGTGTCTCTTTAAGGAGTTTCCCTGGGGTGGGAGTTTCCCCTATTAAAGACCGAAACATGTCACTAGACACGACTCTGATCAAGTGCTTGGTTAGACATAAAAATGCGTGTTCAGGCTCGCGTGCTGCAAGGTACTTTGTTTACCCATGTATTGTACTAATAAAAGCAAGGTTTACCTACGGATGTTGTTCCTGTCCGGTTGTTGCACCCATCCCAATATATGGTTTTGGATCGATATGCAGGAGCCAGCCATGCGAAGGGCTCGGGCATGAGCGCAACCGGACCAAGCTGACGGTACTTATAGAGTGTTTACGTGTAAAGATGCAGATTGTTATGAGGACGGACATTATGTTTGCCTATGAAGTTAACCAGTTTCATTCGTTGCGAAGAGTTCAGGGCAAACGGCAACCGGACCACCGTGGGGGATCGGTGAGTACTATTGTCTAAGTACATATGAGAAAGTCGCTTATCTGCAGAAGCATGAATTAAGTGAAAGGCACAGGGTTTGAGACAACTGTGGCATCCTTCAATTTAAGTGAGTGTAAAGACACTTTCCATAACAGAGACATTTCCCTATCATTTATACATGGCTATAGGTCCATTTTTGTTCTTGTATTATAATATACAGTTACTTGTAAACTATGTATAATAACTTTGTACCTAAAAAAGTAAGGTTAGTGGGCTTTAAATGAGCCCAAAAGACACCTTCCCCACCTGAAAATTATATTTGACAGAAAAAACATTCTTAAACCTCACCAGAAGCATATTAAGGGGACTTTCAATGCAACTTTAGATGATCAGATGTTACAATTAAATATCGTCCACCATAGCTTCATTACATATAATTTTTAAGGAGATTGTTTCGATAGATAAACCACACAAATGGTTGATAAAGGACTTCTTTCTGAAAACTCAGGGCAGAAGATTCGGAAGGCTCAAGGCCCTAAAATAAGTAGGAAACGAAAAGGCAATTATGATTTATTTTATGGGGATTTCTAAAAGCAGACAAGGCAAATGCACACAGGTAGAATGTATAATGTGAATTAGGATAGTATATATTGATGCGCTTCTCACTTCTTGTGCAATTACATTTTGATTTCATTTATATTTTTAAAGCATTTCCCAGTTTTGGAATAGGCTTTGTTAAAGAAAAACATGTTGCTCGATAGTTGATGTACAGACCACTGTTACTAAATCCTTTAGCAGTCGTGTGGCTTTAATGTCATTGTAAACTAAACCTCACAGTCAAAATATCACAATCAGTAGGATATTTATTTGTCCCTAAATTACCAAGTGTTGAAGGTGACCATACATATGTTAAATTAAAGAGCCAATTGGAGCTAAAACGTGCTATAGGGGTACAAAATGGTTGGATTACAGAAGAAACAATTGAGTTCCTTGTACGCAATACCCTAGGTGTCCACCATATATATACCCCCCGGTCAACCTATAGTGTATCCCTGGCTCCTATAAAACCTGTCGCCCAGTGTTTGGACAAGCTTCCTACAGCCACTAGTTAAAAGAATGCCCTCATATCAAGGGTAGAGTCAACAACAGCTTTTATCCACACAAAAATACTCTATGGACAACATTTGGCTATAGACATGTGAGTCAAGAGTCTTTACACTATTAATTCTCCAAATGTGTCGAGAAGCATTTAGTGAGTCCTCTAAAGCACCAGGTCCTCCAATAGAGTTCTTGAGTACTAGAGTTTATTCTTGATAATAACTATTTCATTTCATGTCTGATTACATACAACGGGTTTGGGTAGGCCAATGTGGCCCCCGGTCTCTAGCAAATTGTATATGGTAAAGTTTTGAGAGACAAGTTTTTTTTCAAGTTATCCAAACAACACAATACCCCTCTTACAGGAGTATATAGACGATATGTTTTCCGTGAAGGGGATCTGCTGATGAGTATTAGTTTTGTACAATCCCTCAACAAGCTGCCTACGCCGTTAAACTACACTAAAACTATACAATGCAAGATCCTCCCCTCCTCCCCCCAGTTAACCGCAATCAGCGTTTTTTTAAAAAGCTAACTGCGTGTATGCAATAAATATCACACGATCAAATTGTAACCCTTTGTCTAAAATCGAAAAAAAAAGACAGGAGGACACCACTAATCAATATGTCCTGACAACACCGATTTCTACTTTCATCTCAAGGGTGTTCTGTAATTCAGTTGTTGTTAGCTGAGGCTTTAACTTGTCATTTCACAGCAAGATAGAAATGTGGATCCAGGAGAAATGGGCTAACGGGTGTTGTTACAGCTCAGTGACCTTGCACTCCCAGAGCTGACAAGACATCAGGCCCGGCTACATAACTGTGTGCTCGGTACAGGTGTACAAGAACATTATCCCCGATGCCGATCCACGATAGTTAGTATAGCACTTAAAACACAATAGTGTTAAGAAATCCTTTCATTAACCTACCAAACTCCAGAGTACAAGACCAAAAGCAGCCATCTGACATCAGAGGACGCCCTCTACCTTAGAAGTTACGAACTTAGTTTTTTAGAAGTCACAAAAAACCTTCTACAAGATGGACTCTGGTCAAACGCACTTTTGTTGGTGACTGATGCTCACATTTGAGCCGCCATTCATGCACTCTAACTAGATGAGTTTGCAAGATACTCCTGAAGCTCTGACTGCTAAGATTCAGGTAAAACTACTGTGAACAGCATATTCAAAAAATCATAGATAGGCCACGTGTACTCAGCCTGAGATTATCCCTTGTTTCTTCTTCACCCAACTCTCAATTAGATACTTGATCGCCAACTAATGGGAGGGACCATATGAGGGAGGGCCTGGACCCCATGTCAAGCTACCCAGGTATATTAACTGCGAAGTATTATATCTCTTGCAGTACAAAGCAATACTGTTTCCTAGAGACTGCTCTATGTTCAAGCCTGCATACCAGTGAAAAAATCGCTATCCTAGTACAGAGCCTGGAAACCCAAAATATCAATGAGCAACAAACATGTAACAATTGTGTTACAACATGAATCTGAAGTGTGACCACAGGAGGATGGAAGGATGAAAGCCTCAGCTAAAAAAGAATGTTAGCAACATTCAAACTATGCAAGGTAAAAGTATAAGGAAGGAGGACTGAAACAATGATGTTAGTACTAGTCCCTGAACTACTGCCATGGTTTGCCAGTTTGCTATAACTAGAATGGACAGTGTTCATGCAAATCATGTGAACTGCAATGATGGGAAATTCACTCTTCTATTTGCTGCCTCTCAAGTGAGTTATGGCATGCTTGCCCTCATAGAAACTTTGATGAGGAACAGTACAGGCAGAAACAAATTACACTAGAAATTAGCTCCTACTCTTTCATTTCTTGGACTTTGAGCAGACATTGCAGGAGAACCATAAGGAGCTGAGCAGTAAGATAAGGATTTTGAACTCTATGCAGTGGGGGCCAGTAGAGGGTAAATTTGTAGTTTTGGTGGGGACTTTTACAGCATTAAAGCTACAGTAAATCAAAACAGAGCACAACTACAGACCGGTTTGCGACTTTATTGGCAACATCATCAGTGTATTGCAGGCCGCTGGTTTTGCAATATGAAGTGCTATAGGCCAATATAACCAATAAATATAAATAGATAGGGAAAAGACATATGGCTTTTGAAAACTCGCAGAAGTGATGGCTAAAAAGGAACAAAGGACTTCTGGGTAGTTGCCATGTTTCCATGGAAGCTTTAGGAAAGCTATATTTTAAAAAAAAACTTGTACAGCATTCCACAAGCTAAAGCGCAAAACCAGAGCGCCAACTATATACCGCTTTCAGCTTTATGTAAGTGTAGTGCAGGCCTCTGGTTTTGCAATGTGAAGCACCTAAAGACCAATTCACCAATAAATTTAAATAGGAGAAGAGGAGAGAATATGATTCAGATTGGAAGGAAGTGAGAGAGTTTAACAGGGGTCAGGGGATATAAATTGTGTCCACCATCAAGCTTTCGCCTACTTAAAGACCAGCACTGAATTTTCAGTCTTGCTCCCTCCACACGAAAAAGACACACTTCAGGCCACCTGAAAGACACACTGTTGACGCGCCTGAGTCACTACTCGGTGCTGGGGAGACCGGCGCCGAAAAGTGACGTCAGTCGCTAGCACAGTGTAGCGGGAATGGAGCAGAAGCGAGCAGCAAACTGGATTACAGGTAAGTGACTCGAGTAAGTCAGGGTTTTTTTTTAAAGCCTAAAACTAAAAACCCTTGACTTATACCCGAAATATTATGGTATGTAAAGTATTTTATAGCATTTTACATTGTTCCCATCATCCAATGCTTTTTCTGTACATGTTCATTTCATACCATTTCATGCCATTAGCTGCTGGTATGAAAATATAATTCCAATTTTCATAATATTACATCCTTCATTTATTTTAAGAAAATAATGCTGCCTATGAGAGTGAGGCAGACACAACTTTGGCACGTATGCTGGAGATGCTACAGGAGCATGCAAAACGACGATGCCATAAAAATGAGTAGCAGGTAAGGATCACTGTCATTTCCCTCCTATATTGAGAGTAGGGCCACTGGACCTAGGCAGTGGTACTTTACAGAGGTGGTTGATGGCTCATTTTAAATGTAGGAACAATGTTTAAATGATAAACCACAGGAGACCACAGTTCCCTTTAACAGAAGGCTGACAGCAGAATATAGTATGTACTATAATATTGTACTATGTCAGCCATGCATGAACACAAAGAATTTCATAATACCTTTTATTGGCTTAAATGATTGGAAGTTATGTGTGTCTGTGTGAGAGGACATTGGGGAATACCTGCTGCTGCATGTCCTTTTTTTTTACACTGCTTGTGCAGCCAGCCCTTGTTATTTTAACACTTCCATTGTCAATTATTTACCAATGTGTGTAAGCAAGTTGGATACATACATTGGTAAAAGTGGTTCGAGAATTGCAGTGGTTAACAGTTGGGCATATTTGTACATCAAGTCTTGATGAACAGACAATGCCAACCATTTATCACTGCCAATTTTCCAACCATACATCAAAATGGTGTTGGCAAATTGGCAGTGTAAATGGTTGGCACTGTCTGTGTATCAAGTTGCCATTTTAACCCTGCCAAATATGCACTATTTTATACAATGCTGTATGCCAAATTGGCATGAAGGCATTGGTAATTGGTTTGAAAATGGCAGTGGTAAATGTGCACCACATTTGCTAGCTCAATTTTTCAAAACCATTCTCTGTGTGCCAAGCTTTTTACAGGTTGATGTGCAAAGTATTTACCAGTTTCTCAAGGGAAGGCTGTGCCAATAGTAGATGCCGCATGGATTTTTGTTTGTGGCAGGTTTGGGAGGAGGGGGCAATCCCAAATTCTACATCTGCATCAGGGCCCTTGGTCTGGTAGCTACACCACTGAAACTGGTGGGTGGAAATGTGGCAGATAATGGAAAGTAAGGGAAGGAATAGTTGGTCACTACTTCCTGGCTAGTCAACCCAACTGAGTTTGCTGTCTTAGTTGAAGAAGCAGAGAGGAGGATGCTCAGTAAGTAGTAGCATGTATGGAGCAGTTGAACACCAAGGGCACCAGCATCTTTAATACAAGGAATGGGGAACCAATTGTCAGTAGGGATTAGACCATGGTAATGGCAGGGTGGCAACAGATTGTTTGCCTATCTCAGGGATGGTACCAAAGCCGCTGCAACTCCAACTCCCACAATCCTTGATTTTTCTGCAATGGAGGAATGCTGGGAGTTGTAGTGTTTTCAATCATCTGGAGGGCTGCAGGTGGACATCCCTGGCCTACTGGTGTAGGGTTACACAAGTGTAGGTAGATTTATTGAGTGGGACTGGAGTGACCCCGGTCTAGGTTAGAATTGACTTTGCCTAATCTTATCTATAATCAATACATGTAAGTAACCCACTCTGAGGTTGTTTGACTTTTTTTTTAAACTGAGCTTGCTCTGTAATCCTATTATCTAGCATGAGATGGAATCTCCAATGTAATTTAATCAGTTACAACAAATTCACACAGCAGGAGATAGATACTTGATTGATAGCCGAAGCAATTTATGCTTCAGATTAGTTATCTAAAGAAATAGGTGGCAGATCAACATACAAATATACACATATTTCCAGGTAATACTTTGGCAGGATCGAACTATTATTATTACTACGTCACATTTATTCTTTAGAGCAAAACAAATCGTTAAAAATGGAAGATTTGGTTTACGTCAGTTTACATACTTTTACAGACTGTTGGAGGAGGGCCCTATGAACAAATGTTTTTTTGGGGGGGGAAGATGGCAGGGGGTTAGACGTAGAATTTTAAACTACGGTAGAGAGTGGAAAGGCAACTGTGGATATCACTGGGGTTAGATAGAAGCAAAGTGAACAGGTTGTAAATAAGATCATGTATCATCAAAAATGTGCAAATTAATTTTAAATAATAAAAAATCTACTCCGGACTGAAAGAAGCTGGCCCAAAAAATATCTGTTTGGTGTAGCCACAATGAGCAAATATTTGGGCAAAGACGGATATCCACAAGGCAACCCATGCACCTTGCCTAGGGCCCAGGAGATTCTGGGGGCCCAGCTTCAGAACCGTAACAATATTTTAGCCTACGCAATATATGTAGCAAGAAAAGGAGTCCTCAATGATGGCCTGCCTTGGGGCCCATACTGTATCCATCCCTGATTTTGGGTTGACTCAACCAAATTTCGGTGTTGCTTGGCTCAAAATATTGGTGGTATTTTCCTAATGGAAAAAAAATGGAACAAAAAAAGATGGACATGTTGGTTAATCATGGCTGATTATGAAGTCTGCTATGGACTGCCAGCGTCGGTCAGAACGAACTGTAAGCATGGTGACTTTTGTCAACTCCAATTAGCCAACCGGTTCAGTAGTGACAAAATAGTTGTCCAGGCCTAAAATCTGGCCCGTGGTACCTAGCCTAAAGGTTTGTACACATGGGCGATTATGGAATAGCACATTCATATACTTAGATTGCCCGCCTTGATACATGTGTTGCATAACTATACCATCGAGACGCACACTGCAATATAATGTGTGTGATTCATTTATTGATGCCACTTGAGGAAGAGCCATGAACCTGAAATGTTGTGCACATGTGAAGCTGATGTTATTGCTGTGTTAGAACGTTCTCCTTGTTGTGTTGCTGTAATTTGCAAATTGTAGTTAGTAGAGAGGCCTGAAACATAACTACCTCTACTTGGATACAATGTTACAGATGAATGAAGGAGAAGGAAGGAGAGGAAGGAGAACAGAGGAGAGTAGTTCTAAATGGCATGCAAAACCTGTCTGCAGGTGTCCTGTTTAACAATTCAATGGAGAAAACATGGAAAGCGGTACATACATGTATATCAGGTCAATGCTGGCACTAAAGGGTTAATGTTAAACTCTGCTGGAACTGAAAGTGGGTAATGGCATACTATAAGTATGTCTGCTTGGCCAGAAGGGTTAATGGCAACTCTGGGAAAGTGGCTGGCACTAAAGTGTAATTGCCATAATCTTGGGGATTAGGCCAACTACTGCGCTTTTAATGCCATGGGATTGGCCTGGATGCGATCTAACACTACGAACGGCACTGAGTAAAGCTGAGTAACACAATCCAGATAATAGCCAATGGCAGACAATTCGTGGAATCAGTCTTTCATATTTGCTACAGACCTGGGTACACACCGTACTGAGGTGGCCAGCAGTCAATACCGAAGCCTGTACTAAAGTATGTGTGCAATTAAAAATTTAGGAGTTGCACCCATATAAATACCAATCTCTTTAGACCAAATGGAATTGCCCTTTAGTAGATGTGCACACTCAATTTTTTGAGTTTACAGTAAGCCTAGTTCAGTGTTCATTTAGCAAGACCAATTAAATAACTCAGGTTCCCTTTGATAAAGCTATATTTTATCAATGAAATAACCAAGGGGAATCAGAAAGGTACAAAATCGCTGCACAAAAACATTTGTACATCACACTTTTTAGAAAAGAGACTAGGTCCTTCGCTTTGCACACTGGGGGGTGTTTTAATTGCTTTCTTTGACCTTTTACAGTAGTTTCCTTAATAATATAAAGGGTTTTTAATTTAAAGTGTGCGCTGATAAGGAGCCTTTTCTATAAAGTGGTGCAAAAGGTAGGCTGGGCTTACCATGTCTACCAGATGAATGTGTACTGTTTTACCTTGGATGTTAAAACACGACCAGCTCTTGAGTGTTAGGTCACAGGGATCATGCTGCCCCCATTATTGCAATTAAATGAGTGCAGATTGTTATACCATGACCTATGCAGGAAGCATTTTTATAAACAATAATCATTACAGGAGAATCAAGGAGGATAACAATGTCCTTGTTAATAAGATGACAATATGTCTCCTAAATTACTAGACGATGCCAGAAAGTGAATAAAATTCTCTTAATTACATTTCCCAATATGCAGACAAGGACAACCCCCACCACCCACAATACCACATCCAACCACCCACCCAGTACTTTGCACACTGGAAGAGGGGTATCTAAATTAAACCAAATGATAGGAGGCCAAAATTAAAATAAATGGTTCCTAATGATCTATTTATAAATGTGCTATTTTCCAAGGGGAATATTGCACGAAAGGGGTGGCCACAATGAGAGATAAAAGGCAGGTACTGATACTAAAGACAAGGTTGAGAATTACGTCTCCTAGAAGGTTAAAAGTTAGAAAAAGGGGTTGCTGGGCTTTAAGAATAATTTGGCTAACAAGGGTATTCAATAAAAGTCTTATCGTTAAAATGGTGCTATTTTTGCCACCAACCAATCAGATGTTAGCTTTCAATGTTAAATAAGATCTGATTGGTTGGTGGAAATTCGGCAAAATTAGCACCATTTAAACGATAAGAACTTTTATTGAATCTCCCGGAATTGCTTTAATTTATCCAGAGAGAGAAGGGCAGGCTTTTTTAAGTCGCAATACATGCTAAAGTAAAATGTAAGCAAATTAATTGGATGTGCACTAGGCTTCTAATTTTTGTTTTGTTTGAATTAATTCTCTGCGTACATGCTTAACTATCCCATTTCTATATAAATAGAGATAAACCCATGGTACTGATGTAATATTAGGTTATCATGGACATTGCTCTTAATATGTAGGACCTGCTGCATTTACAAGAACATAATAACAGGATGCAGTCAAACGGATTACTGCTCTGATTTAACCTATTCCCTCTATTCTCCTTGGTTTATTTAGTTTCCCGTTTATCTGAACTTCATTTTCAAGAGTCCTTTTATATGTGAGATTCAAAAAATATACTGCATATTCCAAATGAGGCCTAACAGTGCTTTGACAAGAGGGAGAATAATATTTTTCCCTTGAATCTAACCTATTTATACAAACAATATCTGCTAGCTCTAGTCATTGCTGTCTGTCACTGCCTTGCTAAAGCTAAGTCATGTTGAAGTACCAAGCATAATGTGCTGTAACAAAACATATGGTGTGTATTTACTTTTTGGATGTTTTACATAGGTTACATGCAAGGAATAACACATACAAAACCCCTATCCAAAATCCCCATAAAACAGGCAACAATAATTTTAAAGGTCACAATAAATGCAAAAAGTGTGTTTTATTCATCAACATATATATTGTAACAAAACAGTACATCACAGATAACAATTGTACGTCAGGTGAAGTGCAAATAATAACACATTTATCTTGATAAAAATATTGGGCATCCCAATCAAATTTGTCCTAGCAGGGTTGGGCCCCATGTTACGTGAAGATAATAAAAGTATATAGGGAGTCTTTGATATGAATCTTTAGAAATGACCCACATTTACTCAAAATGAATAGATCTCAGAATATCAACACCCATAGTAGACGTTTCTCCCATGAGCGCGAGCGAGGGCAGCCCCTGCCGGTGTGAAAGGGAAAAGATGATATCTTTGGAATGTTAAGAAAAGTAAAGTGATACCACACACTTCTTTTTTTATGCCCTTCTTACAGCTGCTCACAAAACCCCCATGCTGCACAAAAATCCTGGATTATAATCAATGGGACAAGGATTGTAGTCCACGATTTCAAGAGAAGAAAAAAGCCTCACTTCCCATTTCGCCTGACAAAGTGCAAGCGGTAAAAATTGGTAAACCAAAACCAAAATGTTGGCAAGATTGTGGGGCTTTTTTGGACTGAATATCTAACCATTTTTTTTTTAAGCCAACCACCGCGAACGCGCCTTTCCAAAGATTGAATCGACGTGCCCACAAACCATAGAAGAAGCTGGCGCTTTTGTAGGTATGTATCCAGACAAATCACAACATCTTATTGTCTCATATCACTAACATGTGCTGGCAAGATTGCTTTTACTTTGGTGTCAGCTTCTCTGGACTACGTGAGAAGCCTAGTCCTTGGGTAACAAAACCTCTTGGAAGGCACACATCTTTACCTGGCTCAGATATACAGACCAACCATCAACAGTGCTGAAAAGAAGCAAATGTAATGGTTCCACTACCAAAGAAGTCAAAATACCTCTCAAAAATAAGCCCAAATCGGCCTGGACTTCACCCCACAACACATGCGTGTTTCACCCCCGCACTGTTATGCCTGATTAATGTATCTCCCTACTTCCAGGGGGATCCCTAAACATGGGCCTGGCTAGGGTAGACAACCCAGCCATGACCTCAGTTAATGAGTCTTTAAAAAGCTATGGCTTTTTTGTATGACTTGCTATTTACGACAAATCTAAGCTGAGAACCCTTCATATGGAAAGGAGATCAGCACTGGGAATATGCCTGCGGTTGTTGTCAGGTGGGCAGTGAATACCTTGTGAAGTGATCTCAAAACAGTCAATTTAGAGTTACTAAATTAAGTTGTCTCCTGGTTCCCTGGACAAAGCGATCAAGCTTGCATCAGAGTCTTCATTTTTCTCCAACCTCTTTTCCACCACTCTCTATACTCTACTATATCCTGAGAAGAATGTGTAAATTAACCCCCACTGCGAAAGCCAAAAGACACTGGAGGCCTTTGTCTGTGCTTGGGGCTGCCTAGCCATTTAGCTTGCTGCTGTTCCATCAGAAACGGTTGCTGGAAAATTCAGAGCCTAGGTAGATAGAAGAGTCCATCTGCAGATAATAAGCAGTAATTCCTCAACCCGTTAATCTCCCAAGGGTTGATACCCATTAAATTTTATTTGGGTTGTTTAGTCTAAAAACTTTTTAAGCCTTTTTGGAAAGCGGGTCAGATGGTACAGTAATCATTCTGAAGAGAGGTGCCCAAATCAGCCCATTTTCTAGTATTGATGACACCTACTATTACAGCATAAACCATTGCCTATTCTCACTCTGTTACATAATTAATTAGCTACACTGAGAAAGTGAAACTATTCCTTAAATCTGTTAATTGAAGAGCAGGAGGTAAAGGTAGCTATGCTTACCTCCCATCTTCAATTAAAGGTGAAACTGTGATCCAAAAATGACTCTTAGGTAGATTATTGGAATTGCTACCTGAGCATTTTGCAATGTATTGTCATTGTTATTGCATAGTTTGAAGATGTTTACATTTGTTGTGTGATATGCAGTAGTCAATCACCAGTCTCTGCATCCGTCTTGAAAGCTATGTAATGGATGATAGTCAATCTGCCTGTGTCTCCATCCTCCCTTGCAGCCCTCCACTTTTGTAAGCCAACCTTATCCCTCCGACTAATCGAGCCTCCCACTGTCCTCCAAGCGTCATGGCATCCCCGCCCTCCTGCCGCTCCGTGCCGCCCAGCCCCACTCGCACGGTGCCAGGAAGGCTCAGACCCCCCTACAGAAAACTGTGTGAAAACAGCCTTTTCAGGCAGCAGTAAGGAACTAGGCTTTTCACATAGTGAGAGAGTAGAGCTAAAGATCCCTACTTCACTGTGAGGATTCTTCACTTCACACAGCAGGGAGGGGGAGGGACTTGCCGCCGAGTCTACTCTATTCATGAGTTTTCCTGAACTTATGTACCTACAAATTGTCGCTGGGTTCTCACTGCCATTCCCTTATCCCTAATCTAATTAAAGTTTAAAGCCTTTCCAGAGAGATGTTCCCATGGTAAACCACCCAATTCTTTATTGTACCTTAACTTTTCATTTACAGGTTTTCCAACAGTTTATGAGTCCAACTTTCTGGGCATCCTTAACACTTGTGCGTCTGTGCCTGCAGTAAAGCCCTACGAAAAGTCTCATTGTGGTACCCTATGCCACTTCTATCCCAGTGGTACCATTGGTCCCATATTTCTATGGAAATATTTATCGTTCTTCAGGGTCACAGTTGTTTGGTTGGTGGGTGACAGGTTCAGTAAAATGGCTACATTTCATTCCCTTTCAAACTTCCCTCTGCCCAAAATGTCTCGGTTGTTTGTTATGCACATTTTTCGTCTTCATGTTATCCCGAGAATATAGTATTTGACAGGGGGGGACAATTATTTCTCAGTTTCTGATTTCCTTTTTGTTTACTTTCCCCCCCCTTAACCCTGTTCTAAGGGTTCGGAGGCGGTGGTTATGTCAGTATTTCGACCCCAAAGGAATGGGAATGTCCATCACAAAACTAAATTGAATATGTTATTGGCCAGTCTTTTAGCTTTCAACAAAGCAAACTGCACTAAATCCGTTTGGGAAAATAATTTACATATGATTTCTGATAATATTCTGGAGAGAAGGAGCATCTGATCTAATTCAAGCTCGTATACGTCACCTTGCGCATTATCCTCCTGTACCACGCAGCCTTGATCGTAGTTCTGAGCAGACATACAGGACTCCGTATGATGACATCGCTACTCGACTATACTCCACTGTCCAATCAGATGCCTAGCAACCAATTGATTACACGAAGTATGTAATTGAAAAAAACTAACTTTCTTTAATGCCAGCTTTTCATTACTTCTTGAAGGCACAGTTTGTGGAGGATTAGCACTAATATCAGTAAACTTACAAGTTTGCTAGCAGTGTCCGTATTTGGTTTGAATTAAGGAGGTAATTGTAATCAGTGTGCATGTGAAAAGCGTTATGCCTGTGCCGAGGGCGGTCACAACAACATAATGGTTACGTGCAATTGAAAAATGGAAAAGAGCAGGATTAGCACAGCCTACACAGAAAAGGACCCCATATATAGACGACAAAGGGTGGTTTGGGAAAATAATCTTTGAGGTTCAGGTCAGTACTTAAAACCCTACAACATTTTTGGGGGGTGGACATTACCCTTAACTTAATTCTTCCTATCTATGCGTTCCGTCTTCCTCATCGGTCACAGAGTTCTTTGTGTTGTGATGCACTCTTGTCATTGGCTTTATTGTTTAGCGCTGAAAATTCAATTGTTTAGCCTATCATCCTATTTAGTTCCTTTTCTCAAGAGGCTTTGCCCATTATAGATTGTTGTGTGCCTGCTTGTGATCGTGATTTTGGTCAGTCTGATATTGTCTGGTGTCCTGATCCCTGCTTAACTCTATTTCTGTTTGTCACCTGCCCTGAACTCGACTTTTTACTTGAATGGTCCCTTCAAAGGGGCCAGGACCGGTAGCGGTGTAGTAATTGGGGGAATGGGGAAATGAAGTTTTAGCCAATCACTGAGCTGTTGCACGTTCCGACCCTTTGCCTGCTTCTGTGCACCGAAAAGACGCAGAAGACAGTCCAGGTTTTAAAGAGGAAGTTTTGCAAATACATATGCTTTTCAGAAAAAAGAGCAGAGATTTTTCATACCAATGACCTTCATCGCCAATCAGCATTTTATCTATTATAAATAAATGCAACCAAAAAACTCTACTTCCTGTTGAGGACCCTAGTCGAGAACAGTTATGGTCTTTGCCCCTTGACCCAGGCCGGGTTGATCAGTTGCTCAGTAGAAATCTGAGCATCTTTGCCAATCCAACAGCCAATCAGTAGAAATTACTGTTAGGAACATTCCAAGGGAGTGGTGCTCCTGGAAGAAGAAAGATCGTTAGAGCCTAAATGTCAGCTCACTAATGTCCAAACAGCAGGGAAAGCAAAGGATATGAATAAACAACTGATTTTTCAAAAAAGGGGAGAGTATATGTAGATAACTAAGAAGGCATTACAAAACTAACAATTAACAAATATTGATAATTTCCACTGAACTGTCCCTTACAAAAATGCAAGTTTAGGTTGGGGGGGTGGTAATAAGATAAATGACCACTCCACCACCCATAAGAACATCTTTAGAAAGAATGGCCTTTAAACATCTTTTGATGTATCATACTTTGTCCTATGAATTCATTCTGTTGCCTGTTTGCTCCGGGATGCCTCATGGAAATGAGCAATTTAGAACCTTACTGAGCCTGGGCAGTGATCAGAAGAGGCGGCAGGGATTAACATTCGTCAGTGGCCTGTGAGTGTCAACTGCTCAAATCCATAATAACTCCGGGAAGCGGACCAGGAACGAAACACGGGGGGGAACAAGGAACATGTGTCAGATCTTCACGGTAGACTTCATATTTCAGATTCAAACATATACCACTTTGGGTTTGGGGGCTGTATTTACCTGTATATAAGTTGTCATTTGGGGGCTGGACTTGCCCTTTTAAGTACAAATTTATCTTTTCCAGTTGGTTCAGAATAACCTTCTATCTGCCTTTCTAGTGATACAAGCCCCCTAATGTGTGACCTCCCAACACACTGTCTCTAATAATGTTGAGAGATCAGAGAAAGCGATATCTTTAATTATTTAACAAATCTAACAGATCTCAAAGGCTAGATAAATTTAAAAATGTCAGCTGTGATCCTGAGATATTAAGATTCAATATTCTGGAGCTTACATTACACGCATGTGCCACCCTTGCCTAGATTACATACCTAACATTACTGAATTTAATAAATTACATTCTAGTCTACTGGGTACCTTCTGCAATTGATTTCAGTTTTTTTTAACAACAAACAATAGTTTAATCCCACAAGCAGATTAAAAAGGAACATGAAACATTTGCGACCAAATCATGTTAATTAGCTGGACATTAAAAAGTTTTGCTATGGCATATTCAGATGTATAACTTTAGGGGAGAAGGGGGCGGGGCACTTCAGTGGGTGGCAGGAGCACTTTTATTTTTGCCCTATGACAGATATAGTCTCCTCCCTGAACAATCACTGTGGATGCAGAGGATAGGGGCCCCATCATAGTTTTGCTGGGGGGCGCCTAGTGATCCTCAGGTACCACCACGGGCGCATATAACATCGTTGTGGTGGCTGCAAAACTGGGGCGGCTTATTGAGGCTACCTGTCGCAACCGGACGCAAACCCATATATAAGTCAAGCTAACCCAACAAACCAGGAGTTTAAGTGTAGCGTAAGCACGATGCATTGCTGTAAGTACTGAAGCAGCTGTGCACACAAATTAACAATAGGATGCCGACAGTTCCGTTTCTAAGGAACTCTGAGACTGAGGGCATATTCATAAAAACGATTATCGCCTAATGTACAACATCGTTCATAAATGGACGGCAAGCCAGCGTACCGTGTACCTCTAAAGTTTGTTAATTAACCAAACATTCGGTTATACCATTTACCAATATGGTCAGTCCCCCTGAAAGCAACCGAAGGGGATCAGGATCCATAGTCCGTCTCATGGTCACTGCGGAAACACAAATTGCCATTAAAGAGTGAAGCACGATTCCCTAGAACAAACTAGTAGAACAACATAGGAGTATATTTATCACAAAGAGCCTGTATATAATATATTAGTATATGTGGCCGATTATTAAATCAATATCTGTAACACAGGCCCAAATAATAAAATACCCCCAATAAGTGCTTATTCAGTGATTCACAAGGCATGTAGGCATCTGCCTATTAATTACAAACAGAATAAGGATGCTGATTCCATTAAAATGCTCAAAATCTATACTTAGCTGGCAAGCCACCCACTAGGACTATTGAAGTAGAAGAGTACAAGCCCCCCTGTAACGCGCGACCCAGTGCTTATAGTGAGCAGACAAGGGGCATACTAAAAGGTATTAATTTGCGGGTGCTGCTTCCCCATAGAAGGTATGAAGAAGTGGGCATTGCACCGCACGAGAACCTTTACTATTGAACCCTTACATCTTGCATGACTGTTCTGTGACGCAATGGTTTCAAAAAATCTTTCCATATTTATTTTGTTTATTGCTCAAGGAAAGATATTAACTTGGGTCATCATTTATAATTGCTTACTTCAAGACAATAATCTACTTTGTATCTGATATATCATCAGGCCACCAGGGGCATTGTTTCTTTAAAGCCCAAAACAAATAAACGTACTCATATATGATTGGAAAAAAAGTTTTTCTACAGCCTAAAAAGTAACATTGAGTGTAGAATTACACTTTACTGTTTACAAATAGAAAAAAAAATAAAATCTTATTATCCCATAACACGTTAAAAAAATTGACTAAAGCTCAAATAAGCAACAAGCACTGTTGACTACATGTTATGCTATGTGCAACTCTATTGGTGTGGTTATTGGAGCATTAGTTATGTCCTTGTATCAACACAACCAACAGGCAAGCTTCAGCCAATCTATTTCACCAGGAATGATTCATGAATAGACAAATTTTGTGAATGGCAATTGGTGACCAACCCGGCAAGGAATATATGGTTTTCCCTCGGACGCCCCCCATGCATTCAAAATTCTTATGCTTGGAACATCTAATAGAGTGAGGGAGGAAACACAGACTTTTGATCACGCGCTCTTGTTATAATATACAAATGTTGTTAAATCATAAAAATTCTCTTGCGCACGTCTAATTACCTTGTTTAAGATGGACCTTCACAATTCACAATTGTCAAATGTGTCTCTATTTCTGTAATGCAGCCAAGTTCAAAATACACCAATACAGATCTTAGCAAGTTAGAAATCTTCAGGTTCATGTTTTCATTTTAATTTCCGCCCGTTTACTTACACCATTAAGTATAGCTGCATAGAGAACACAGTAATGAAGGGTATGTTTACAGTAATGTGTGTGGCCTGTTCGGGGTTCGGAGCTAAAATACTAAACTTTTTTGATTATTGGTCAAAATAAGTTTTTTTTACTTAGGTTACCTTTAAGTACGGCTTGCCACATAATGGAGAGATAAGAAGGATCAGGTGTGGTTACGTGTGTTTGAGGAGGTGTGGGGTGTGGCTCTTGTTTGAGGGGGTGTATCTTTTTTTGTCTTTATAAACAAGTGAAAAACTAATCTGTTTAATTGAGGATCTAAATCAAAATTAGCTTTTTTGGATCTGTAAGTTACCCTCTGACAGAGGATAGGTCGCACGATGTAGTTGTATGTTTTGTTTTGTATTTGGGGAAGTAGGAGCCCGGTCTCTGAGTTATATGGTTCTTGTGTGTTGTACCCATGCTAGAGTAGGGGTCGGTCTTTTTTTTTGTTTACAACCTATTTAAAACTAACTTTTATGATGAGGATATATTCAAAAAAAAAATGTTTTTTTTTTTGTAACTTTATTACCATTTTGTAAATATGGCTGCCACAGAATCAATTAATAGTGGAGTAGGGTTCAGGTATCTGGAGTGTGTACCCGTTGTGGGGGTTTAGATTTGTTGGGGGTTATGTGTGTTTTTTGCCATGATATGACCATATAACTAACTTTTATGTGATTATTGTCAAAATATTTTTTCGTTACCTTTTAAGTATGAGCTTCCTGGAATGAAAAGGTTTACGTGGTCAGTAGTGGGTTGTGTACTTAGACATGGTGTCTTTGTGGGTGTGGGGGGTCGGGTGGTTGGGTATCCAGCATTGTGTTTTATGTACTAAAAGAATACAAAACTGTTGTTTTTAAAGTATTCCATCATTTGAGGAGTGTTACCCCATTATAGGGTCTACGAAGAAAAAAAAACGGAAATAAATATTTGGTCCCAAAATTCTCTGATAAACACCCATAAAACTTCGTGGATTCCTTAGCTACGATATTTTTTCTCCTATTAGCCCTGCACACTGCTACCGCTTCTCTGTACAGAATTCATTCTCTAGCTAACAAAAACTGTGGAATACAGTGAGGAGGCGAAGATACAGTCCAAAAAAAAAAAGCAGAGAATTTAGAACAAGAAGAAGAAAAAGGAAGGAAAAAAAAAAAGAGAAAGGGGGACGGCATGAGGGAGAAAAAGAAAGAGAAACAGGAAAAGAAAGAAAGAAAGAAGCAAATAGAAAGAACAGTAATTTGGCTCTTCAAGCCAAATTAATTAGGATTTTTTAAGGGCATGTCCACCCCCACCCACACAACTATAATTTAACCTCTACTGGCCCCACTATGTAGTGTATTTGTTAAAAATACTCCTACCTCACATCCCAGCTCCATATGGTTCTCCTGAAGTCCCCCCCCCCCCCTAAGTCCAGCCAACAGGAGGTTAGCAGAATCCATATAGCACTCTGCCTCCTGTCTCCCCTCCGGGAGAATTTGTCTCCCTCCCCCTACCATAAAACCCTTTTTATAAATGTACGCTCCTTCCCCCAGCCCCAACCGCATAAACTTTAATTTCAGAAGTGCCCCGATCTTTATTACCATGCCTCTCTCCTTCGCCGTCTGAACTCCCGGCAAGCCGCGTCCTGTGATTGGCTGCCTCTCAGCCAATCACGGAAGCGGCTGCGGTCCCGCCCCCTTATTGCATTCCGTGAAGCAGAGGGCCAGGGCAGTGCTGCGAAGGATAGAGGCAGGAAGGTAAAGATGGGGCACTTTCTGTAAATAAAAGTTAGCGGTTGGGCCTGGGGGAGGAAGGAGCAGTACATTATATTAAACGTTTATTACAAGGGTTGAGACATGCCCTTTAAGGGCTAGGCCACACTGTGTGTTTTAACACGCAATCAGTTCATGTGTTAAACACCGCACATATTGTTGGGCACACTAGGCGCGCTGCTTTGCGATCTGTTTACCGGAGTGCATGTGATCACCATTTTTGCTCATGGTATGCTCTCTGATAATGACAGTTGGGGACCGCATCACAAGCATGTTCCAACACAATTCCGTGCACTCTCGCACAGACAAATACAATACACAGACTTCAAATGTGTTTATTTAAACCCTTTCTTTAACATGGACTGGATAAATGTGGCCTAAGTCACCAGGGCGGTGTTTAAAAAAAAAAAAAACACGGTTATAGAAACGTTTTTCCCCCGTAGAATACCAGACGATAGTAGACTCACTGCAATGTTTATTGTATAGGCCACTGAGACAATTACATTAAATCGTCCCTAACAACATAGTTAACAATTTATCAACGGACGCACACTCCTCTCTACCCCAGAGGATTTCTCCCTAAGGCAGTTGCTTTAGTTGCGGGTATTTACCACTGCAGTGTTGTGCTGTACATCTTTTTGTGGTTGTTGTGTAATCGGTTGGTAGTGTTAATCGGTGTGATTGGCCCGAAAATTGGATGGTGTGAACACAACACCTTAGGTATGTAAAACACAAGCAGATGAATTCGGTGGAAAATATTGGCTGTTTTTTTCAACCGTAGGCAACCGCAAGATAAGTTTTTTTTTTGTTGGTCCAAATCAGACAAAACGACAGTTGGTTGCTAATCACATCTGATAATTCGGGGTCTCATATGGACCGCAGTAATGTTGGCCGATAGTGTGTTGATGATGTTGAGTGCCTGCAAAATACCGATTATTATACTACTGGTGATATCACATAGACAATACCACAGTGCTATGTATATTGTTACTTTATTGAATCAGCGGTAGATCTGATATTTGGGGTTATAAATAGGAGCCCTAAATACTGTAGGTAAATGATATTATGGACCCTGTGGTATTGTAAAGGCAATACCACAAAGACAGTAGTACAATTAACAGTATTTTTTGTAACCCTTTCGCTGCAGTCAGAATTTCATTTTTTTTTGCGTTAAGTGCCAGCAGAAAGAATTTTCAGGATTTTGCCCTTAATCGCTTTAGACTAATTTTACAGTAGGAAAACCTTACAGTAATCAGGAATATTATACACTGCGTTTTTTTCAGCACACTTGTACTTACACACGGTAACGAATTTTGTAACTTACTAGAATTTTGGACTGGAATTACGGTAAAATATGTAAAAAAGGAAAATTTTGCAAAACTTTCATGGATATTTCCCATTTTTACTTAGTTTATCTTAAGGTTACACACAAAATCTTACTGTCTGATACTCCCTGAGTACAACGATAACAGATATATGTAGGTGACCCCGACTTTTCCTGTACAGAAGACCCCCCCAAACTAAAATGCCACCTTTCAAGAATATTACACCAATTAAAATGTATAATCATTTGTTCTGACGGATAACAGAGAATATCTACCAAATTAACTAAAATATCCCCACAAGTGGGGTATTTTTAGAAACTACACACCCGCAGGGTGCAACACTTCGTCCAATTGTAAGTTATTTTCTCACATTTTCCTTTTTTTCCTCACTGTAAAATCAGATCAGAGACAAAATCAAATGCGAATTTCAGCTAAAAACTGTGGAGGAAAGTTGCAAACGCATCTCAAATATCA
Source organism: Hymenochirus boettgeri (assembly GCA_019447015.1). Classification (NCBI taxonomy): domain Eukaryota; kingdom Metazoa; phylum Chordata; class Amphibia; order Anura; family Pipidae; genus Hymenochirus; species Hymenochirus boettgeri. The sequence continues at coordinate 151,435,864 of CM033474.1, forward strand.
AAGCCTAACCCCTCCCGAATAAAACGGTATATGCCCAGATACATGGCTACCAACTAACCCAAAGTGGGACCAATGCCAAATATCAGTAGCAAGCAAAAAAAAAATTAGCAGTTTTGTATTTGAACAGTCTGCGTGTTTTTCCACAACACACCCCCCCAACTATCAGAAATACCCCCCACAAACTATATATCCTGCAGCTACACACCTTCAGCTTGTAACGCTATAGTTCGTTCATTCCATCAATGGTTGGGTTGCAGTTCTTCGTAGAAGTTTGCACTTTTATACCATGATTTTCAAAAAAAAAAATGATCAAACAACATCACACAAAAGGTAAGAATAATGCCAAAAACCTCATGGAGTGTAAAAAAACGAGACCCAAATATCAATCTTCCAAATATCCTAAATCAAACGGTATGCCTATGCATTGGTTACACACGCAGACGTGCAAGCGAAAAGCCACGAAGTAAGACAACACACGATTGGCTCGAAAAAGTCAAAAATATTTAGCCAACTCCGAATTTGAACAGTCTGCAGTTTTTCCACAAAACACCCAATAACTTGAAATACAACCCCCCACAAACTATATATTCCTGAATCTACACATCTTCAGCTATGTAACACTGTAATTTGTGTTATTATACCATCAATGGTGTGGGCGCAGTTCTTAATAGAATTTGCACTTTTACCAGATTTTCAAAAAAAAAAATGATCAAACAACAATCAAAAAGGTAGAAATCATGCCAAAACCTCATGGAATGTAAAAAAAAAGTTACTAAATATCAATCTCCAAAATGTCCTGAATCAAACGTTATGCCATAGCATAGCTACAAAACTCAGATGTGAAGCGAATAGCCATGAAGTGAGACAATGTACGATGGCTCACAATAAGCTAAAATATTTCGCCAACTCCGAATTTGAACAGTCTGCAGTTTTCCACAAAACACCCCCGTAACTTAGAAGAAATACCCACACAAACTATACATTCCTGAAATCTACACCACCTTCAGCTATGTAACACTGTAGTTTGTTCATTCATACCATCAATGGTGTGGGCGGCAGTTCTTTGTAGAAGTTCGCACTTTTCAAAAAAATGAACAAAAACAACTTCAAAAAGTAGAAATCATGCCAAAACCTCATGGAATGTAAAAAAAAGTTACTAAATATCAATCTCCCAAATGTCCTGAATCAAACAGTATGCTATATGTGGTTACGAAAAGCACAAAGGAGACAATGCACGATGGCTCAGAAACAGCAAAAATATTTAGCCAACTCCGAATTTGGACAGTCTGCAGTTGTTTCCACAAACCATATATTTCTCGAATTCACACACCTTATCTACGTAATTCTGTGTTGTTCATTCATACCATCAATGGTGTGGCGCAGTCTTTTGTAGAAGTTCACAGTTTTAGCAGATTTTCTAAAAAATTAAAAACAAAAACACCCTCAAAGATAGAAATCATGCCAAAATTACAAGTAATGTAAAAAAAAAGTTACCAAATATCAATCTCCAAATGTCCTGAATCAAACGTATGCCCTATGTATGGTTACACACGCAGACTGGAATCAGCTAGCCACAAAGTGAGCCAATGAGCATAGCTCATTACATAAACTTTTCAGATTTATCAGACTAACACTTCTCTATAATAGAAAACCCCCAAAACTATATATTCTTGGAATCTACACGACCTTATCCACACAATGGTGACTGTTTTATGTATACCACCAATGGTGTGGGCGCAGTTTTGTGTGTAGAATTTCGCTTTTACCAGATTTCAGGAAAAATTTATAAAATACAATACAAAGTTAAAAATCATGGCAAATTTCAATGTCATGTAAAAAAAACTTGTCACACCCCTCTAACTCAAAAATACCCCCAAAAAATATATATTCTCGGAATCTACATAGCTTTTTTTTCCAATTTCCAATTTTCGGGGCTGTTTTCCTTTTACAGAACACTGATTTTTTCTTGTATTGAGACCTACTGTTTTTCAAAGGAAACGGCGCCCGAAAATTGGAAATATCCCACAAACTATATAGAGTTGGAATATACACACCTTCAGCTACGTTACAGTGCCATGGTTTACATACACATGAAGAATTCCTAGACCCAGTGATCCATAGAATTACGGTTTTTAGGAGGTTTTGTGAAAATAAAATAAGATGATTCAAAGGTGAAATCCTACCTAAACCCACTTGACAACAAAAAACCCCACTAAATAGCAATCTCTACCACATGTCCTGAATCAAACGTATGCCATTTGCGTGGGTGCAAACAGAGACGAGGCCACCAACTAGACTCAAATGGACGCATGTAGAAGTGCAGTTCCAAGAAAAAAATAAAAAAACGCCCCACAGAAGTGATCACCAAATTTTGATCTCTGTCAAAGCAAAGACTTAGGGGCATATTATAAAGGTTCGTTAACTTTTCGCGGCCGTTTTTCGCGGCCATTAACGCATGAATCGCGTTTACCGCGATTTATAAAGGCCCGAAAACGGCCGCGAAAAGTTAACGAAAGCGTTAACCTTTCGCGCCGATACTTACCGTTACCGCCGCTTCATTTTAAAGCGTCGCGGTACTGGTTCGCTCGGCTAGTATCGGCTGTTTTACTTCGCCACCTTGAAGGAGGCGAAGTCAGCCGATCTAACCTCCCGCGGCGGGGAGGGCAGGCAACGCGGCGGGTGGTCGCACCCGCCCCGGGAGGAGCACGCCCACCCCCCCACACCCCCCCGCGGCGGCAAGCGGCAGCGGCGACCACCCGCCGCCGCCACTTCCCAGCAGCCCCTCCAACCCGTTCCCACGTTCGCGTCAATCTCGGAACGGGAGGCTAGAAGGGCTGCCGGGAAGGGCTGCAGCAGGTGGTCGCGACCACCCGCCGCGCACCCCTCCCCGGCACCCCCTCAAAGCCCCCCGCCTCGGCCGCTCCGGGGAGGGGACGGAGGGAGCCGCTGGGGGGGTGGAGGCTCCCTCCAGCGGGGGCCCTGAGAAGGGCCTTTTGGCGTAGGGGGTCCCGCGCTCGAAACCGGGACCCCCCTCCCTGCCCTTACAAGGGCCTTGCGGCACTGACAAGTGCCTTTGGCGGGGGTCCCGCAGCTGAACCGGGACCCCCAGTGCGGTCTTTATAAAGAGCCCTTGGCGACGTCTCTTTCTTTCATTCCCGGCGACACCAGCTCCGCCGAGGCCGCCGACCCCCGAGAGGTACCCCTGCGGCCGCCAGGGGTACCCCGGCGGGCGCCGGCGAACTCAACGAGGCCGATGTTGCCGGCGTCTTGATTCCGACGCGACGTCTTCGGGCTGGCGACACCAACCCCACTCAGGTCGCCGATGCCAGGCAGACTCACTGCGGCCGCCAGTGAGCCCGCTGCCACCGCCGGCTCAGCGCGAGCCGATGTTTGCCAGCCGCTTCTTTCTTCTTTCTTTTCAGCCATCTACTGCGATGGCATCTGAGTTTCCGGCGGAAAGCTCCTCTTTATATAGGTTTGCAGAAATCCAAATCCGTTTTCTGATTGGTCAATTTTTTACGTTTTGCTTTACATTAACCAAGTCAGATTTCTGGAAGTTCAGAAATCTGATGGTTTAATGTAAAGCAAGTATAAAATTGACCAATCAGAACGGATTATGGATTTCTGCAAACCTATATAAAGAGGAGCTTTCCGCCGCGGAACTCAGATGCCATCGCAGTAGATGGCTGAAGAAAGAAGAAAGAAGCGGCTGGCAACATCGGCTCGCTGAGGCCGGCGGTGCCAGCGGGCTCACTGGCGGCCGCATGTGAGTCTGCCTGGCACGGCGACCTGAGTGGGGTTGGTGTCGCCCGCCCCGAAAGACGTCGCGTCGGATCAAGACGCGGCAACCATCAGCTCCGTTGAGGTCGCCGGCGCCCGCCGGGGTACCCCTGGCGGCCGCAGGGGTACCTCTGGGGTCGGCGGCCTCGGGAGTCTGGGTGTCGCGGGAGGGACTGGAATGAAAGAAGACGTCGCCCAGGGCTCTTTTAAGAGCCGCACTGGGGGTCCCGGTTCAGCTGCGGGACCCCCGCCAAAGGCCACTTGTTCAGTGCCGCAAGGGCCCTTGTAAGGGCCGGGGAGGGGGTCCCGGTTCGAGCGATGCGGGACCCCCTAAGCCCCAAAAGGCCCTTCTCAGGGCCCCGCTGGAGGAGCCTCCACCCCCCCAGCGGCTCCCTCCCGTTCCCCTCCCCGGAGGAGGGCCGGGGCGGGGGGCTTGGAGGGGTTGCGGGGAGGGGGGTGCGCGGCGGGTGGTCGCGGACCAACCTGCTGCGGCCCCTTCCGGCAGCCCTTCTAGCCTCCGTTCCGAGATTGCCGCGGGAACGGGGAACGGGTTGGGATGGGGCTGCTGGGAAGTGGCGGCGGCGGCGGGTGGTCGCGCTGCCGGGGGGGGTGTGGGCGGGTGGCGTATGCCCCCCCCAGGGCGGCGTCGGGAAGGGATTTTAAGTCCTTCGCGGCGATACTATATAGTATCGCCGCGAAGGGCTATAATACCGCAGCATCCGCGGCCGCGATAGGTATCGCGGAATAGCGCTCGCCGTTTATAAATACGGCGATAGCGCTATTTTCGCGGCCGCGATGTGCGGCGGTAATTTTTGCGCTAACATCGTTCCTTTATAAATATGCCCCTTAGAAAAAATCCTATTTGTGAATGGAACTTTGAGTTCCATTCACAAAAAGTATAGGTAAAGCTGTCACCAGGTGAGTACTGTGATCTGAATGGAGATCGCAGTGCTGTACCTCCACTAGACACCAGGGGCAGCATTGTACCTTCTATGGGAAAACCAGTGAAGGAGGAAGCTCCATGACGTCACCGTGGTCTCCCTTTCCGAACCGCTTCTTCCTCCACGTGGGACCGGCTTCCTGCTATGCGGTCACGGCTAAAGGTAGGGATATCTCCCCTCGATCCCCCCTCCGATTTGGACGAACTGAGGGGGTCGAGGGGGCAGGTGAAGCTTGCCCCCGAACCCCCCTAGCACGGCGCAAAATTTTTTTTAAAGGGGAAGCCACAGATCGTATATTCACGGCATAGTGGCAGTTTGAGCCTTTCATGCACAGATCATGAATATACGATCAGTAGCAGTGAAAGGGTAAATGTAATATTTTTTAAATGTACAACCGTGGCCATTTGTTAAGCGTATAGTATCGCAAAATAGCAAATAAAATATATAAATACAGCCCTTACGTGGATAAGTTAAATGTCAGTGGCATAATCTTTGTTCACTGAACCACAAGACCCTCAAACAGCTAAACACTTGGGGCCAAACTTCCGGACCTCAGTCACATGGTTCCATCAATGCCACCAGGGGGAAAAGGGGTACTCCCAGGGTCAGAGAGTAAGGGAAAGGGGGGATTTTTTTTACCCCCTGCAATCTGATTCAGCCACTAGTCAAGAAGTAACACAGGAGCTCCGTTCCTAGATGGAGAAGAGAAAGAAGGGGGAAAGTGACTCCTGGATTTCCTTGTGTCTGCTGCATAGCCCTATGACTCAGTCAGTAAGTGGCTTTACTGTCTATAAGACACCTACCCCGCAGTTCTTCTTCTCCATAGCAGAACAGGAGGGAGTAACTGTAAATTAGACAGAACCCATTTCTGCTTGTGAGAGTCCATGTGGGGGGAGGCATTTTCACACCCTGTCTAACGCTCTGTACAGGTTCTGACAGTGACTGCTAACTTTCCTTTGGGGGATGCTGGTGCCAAGTACCTATATAGCAGGATGGCAAAACTTGTAACTTTAGATGTTAAGAAACTACCACTCCAGAATGCCTTGATTGCATTCTGCTACCAAGGCATGCTGGGAGTTTATGTATCCAATAAAGGTCCAAAGAAGTCCTAAGCACATCCCAAAAATTTGATAGGGTGCAGATTCTTTCACCCCCTACCCCAAGAAGTCAATATATCCAATATATTAAAATGAAAGATGAAGGATTGCACACCTTGCATGTGAACAAACTTGTTTTATTGAAGAACCGTCAACACAACACGCACAACATTTCGGGGGGCTCCTCCCCTTCATCATGTGATAACAATGGGGATCTTGCCTGCCTTAAATACCCATAAGGCTAGTGATCACCCCATTCATTAGTGGACAGCTTCATAGTGCCAGCTGCATTAAAGTGCCAAAAAATGAATGATTCTAAAAACATAAATAAATACAAGTATAAATAAACATTATGGTATTACAATAAAGTACATGATCAAAAGTGCAACAGTGCATAAGTGACTATCTGATATACATAGTACAGTGAATATAACAAATATATTATTACAAATTATTTGTTTTTATCTGTTTCTTTTACATGCAAGTCAGTATCAAGTTCTGATCCCTTATTTAGAACAAGCACATCTAGATAGTATAATTATAGTTTTATCTCTTATTAAGTTTTAGTTTCTTAATTTTTACCTATAAACATCATGTTTCCCATTACGCTTGCTGGTATTAGAAAAAGTGAAAAGGCATCACAAGGTGGTATTTTTGAACAACTTCTGTTGCAAAAAGAGACTAGCCTGGAAGGATAGATAGATACCATTCACCTAAATGGCATAAATGAGGATTGTTTCTACTTCATGTATAATCAGTGTTAATATCTGTTGTATTCAATTAGATCACTGGACTTGAAGTTTTTAGTTCTTGAAACGTTTTGCTAGTCATTCCGGCTGGCTTTTCTGCAATTCAGAATGACTGTACAAGAATCTGTGGCAATAGGTACCGACTGAAAATCCCAATTAGCATATCACAGCCAAGTGTTAAGGGCGTGATGGATAGTGGTAAGACCTGATGAATGAGAACCTTCACAAGACATAAATCAGGTGTATAGCCATTCCAATGTTGTTAGCTTATTCCTGGGAACTTCCAGTTACATAAGATTCTATTTCTTACTTCACAGCCTTAGATGAGAGCGCCATCGGTTTGAAGCTTACTAGATAAGGTAGATTTTAATTTAGATACATTGTATATTTGCCTTATATAGATACATTGTTATTTTAAGATTATGTCTCATTGTATTAAAGATGTTACTCATTCATTTGGGCTGCTCTCTTACTACTAATAAACTATTGTTTACACTTTAGATAGTTGGTAATAGAAGATAGAGTCAGATGGCTATTTTATTTACTTCATGTTTCATTTGTAATAATATATTTTTATTATACTACCTGTCCTATGTATCTCAGATAGTCACTATGCACTGTTGCACTTTTGATCATGCACTTTATTGTAATACCACAAGTTTTATTTTATACTTGTATTTAGTTATGTTTTTAGATTCATTCATTTTTGGCACTTTAATGCAGCTTGCACTAATGAAGCTGTCCACTAATGAAATGGTGTGTGATCACTAGGCCTTAGGGTATTTAAGGGCAGGCAAGATGTACATTGTTATCACCTGATGAAGGGGGAGGAGCGCCCCCGAAACTTGGTGCGCGTTGTGTTGATGGTTCTTCAATAAAAAAAGTTTGTTCACGATGCAAGGTGTGGATCTTCATCTTTGTTTGTACCATGACTGGGAGTTGTAGTTTCCAAAACATCTGGAGTTACAAGGTGTTAGCCCAAGCAGGCCCCCCAAGAGAAAGTTTAGCATCACTGTCAGTGTGTTTAAAAAATGTGTGGTTTAAAAGTTTATTTTCTAGTGTATCAGCCCTCTAGTTGATTGAGACAGTTTTAGCACCTCGAATTGATTAGCCAGTATAGTTAGCCCTCCAGTTCATTAGCCAGTGTAGTTTGCCCTCCAGTACAAAATAGGGGGCTACAACAAATACAAATGGCTACCTGCTAGACACTGTGCGGGTCCCACACACAGTCAACAAATGGAAAAGGAACAAGCCTTCCACTAAAAAACATCAATAATGTATAGCAGGATAATCGCCACCACATATCAATATTTAATAATAAAATTCAAATATACTGTATAGGAATGTTCTCATATAGGTGTAATTCACAACAAATATATTAAAACAGTGTCCACAGAAAATAAATCTGATTATCAATATAACAGCATGTAGAATAAATATATAAAAAGTCCTGGACTTCAGAGATGAACAAAATTCTACCTGTACAGGCAGCCTGCAAACACTAGCACAGGCTAGGAACACAGACCCACACACCCCAGACCGGGATCGAAGTCCACACTACCGAAACGAAGGCCTTCTCATTGGGATCAACCCAACAAAAGCATGCAACAAGTTTTGTTTATAAAAACTTCATCAGGCATAGAAAACACACCAATTAGATGACATATTTAAATAAATGGAACAAAGCAATGTTGATACTTAAAGGGGAATATTAAATTATCACAATGTTAATATACTTGAATTGTTCATAAAAAAGGCTGTAGTTCAAATTTATCATTCAGAACTTTGGGGAAAGTAGTACCATAGTTAAAAATAAGTCTCTGTTCTAGCATGAGGAGTTTATTATTAAGTTCTCCACCCCTATAAGAATTGGTTGCAATCATTTGATCCAATATTAAAACTGTACTGCCTTTAAAGTAGTGCCTATAATAATAATGCCTCCTTTAAAGGCAGTACAGTTTTAATCTTGGATCAAATGGATTCAATCAATTTATATAAAAAAAATTGAGAATTACACCTAGTAAAAAGTTACTAAGGTGAAAAACGTTAAAAGTTAGGACCCAGCAGAATAAAGCAAACAGTGAAGTGGTTGCTGGGCTTAAAATAATTTGGTTATTGAAGTTATTGAACTAATTGCTTTAATTTATACAGAGAGAAGGGCAGGCTTTTTAAGTCGCAATACAATGGTAAAGTAAAATGTAAGCAAATTTATCGGATATGCACTAGGCTTCTATTTTTTGTATGTATTGAATAAATTTGGTCACTAGTTGCACTCTGTGTGGATGGTTACTCACTGTACATGGCTTAAAGTAAAGAGAACTTAAAAGTAAAGCCACTACCTTCACATAACGGTAATGGTAAAGCTATTGAACTGTCTTCCAGTGGACGTTGTTATGGCAGGTTCATTGGTCAGTTTCAAAAAAAAGCTGGATGGGTTTCTGCAAACAAGGAATGTTGCAAGTTACTGCTGGTATTGATACATAAAGTAGAGTTGATCCAGGGAAATTTCTGATTTCAGGAAGGTATTTTTATCCCCTTCATAAATTTGGTGGGTTTTTTTTGCCTTCCTCTGGATCAACAGTCAGGCAGGAAATGAGGATATTGCTAGATGGGTTGGACTGGATGGACATATGTCTTTATTCAACCTCAAATACTATAACTATAACACGCACGCTACTTTTAAGCTTCTGAATTCGATATTCAATAAGGGCTCATTGTAAGCCCGAAACATGTCGCAATAAACTAAACAGTTTTCAGTTTGAGTCTCCTTCCTATTTGTTGTATACAAGGGATATCGGTTGACTGCAGGGTTGGAGCAGTAGGAAGGTGTGGGCTCACTGAATACAGCTGGAGAGCTGTGTGCAATACCTGTTGATTTGATTCAATAATTATCCCATACTGAAATCAAGGGTTACCAAATTCACCCTCGAATGTATCATCAAAAGTACCCTTGTATATTCGATATTTAATTTGTATTTTTGGTATTTCTCGGTTCTGTATATCAATCTGGATTCAGAACTTGATTATTATCCCCTTTTTTCATCGACTTTCTGCCTACAATATAGGCTCTATAATTGAACCTTAATAAAAGGGTGTTAACCATTCCACAGTGAGTTTAGTAGGAAGAGTAGGAAACATCCCAAGCATGATGTGGCAGCAATTCCTAGAAACAGCATGTAATAATCGACACACTGCAGTTTGCCACCACATTGTTAAGGAGCCAGGCAGGCTTGGCCTAACTGGCCATACCCCACTCCCCGTTGGCTTCTCTCCCTTAGAATAAGCATCATGCAGGGGAAACGGAAAGTGGGGAAGGCTTCATAGGAACTGCACTATTGAATTACAGAAAACCCACTGCAGTTTTCCACCACATTGTTGAGGAGCCAGGTAGGCTTGGCCCCACTGCCAGTACCCCACATCCCATTGGCTACTCTCCCTCAGAGTAAGCATCATGCAAGGGAAAACAGGGAAGGGGAAAGGTTTCATAGGAACACCACAATTGAGTTAGCGTTGGTTCACTGCAGTTTTCCACCATATTGTTGAGGAGACAGGCATGCTTGGCCCCACTGCCAGTACCCCACACACCATTGGCTTCTCTCCCTCAGAGTATGCATTGTGCAAGGGAAAGCAGAGAAAACACACTGCAGTTTGACACCACATTATTGACGATCCAGGCAAGCTTGGGCCGACTGGCCATACTCCTCACCCCATTGGCATCTCTCCCTTAGAATATGCATCGTGCAAGGGGAAAGTGGGGAAGGGAAAAGGCATCATAAGGATAGCACCATTGAGTTAGAATTGGTTCACTTCAGTTTGCCACCACATTCTTGAGGAGCCAGGCTGCTTTGGCCCAACTGGCCATACCCTACACCCCATTAGCTTCTCACCCTCAGAGTATGTTTCATGCAAAGGAAAGCAGGAAAGGGGAAAGGCTTCATAGGAACAGCACCATTGAGTTACATTAGACCCATTGCATTTTGCCACCACATTGTGGAGGAGCCAGACAGCCTTGGCCCCACTGGCCATACCCCACACCCCACTGCTTTCTCTCCCTCAGAATATGCATTGAGCAAGGGAAAGCAGTGAAGGGGAAAGGATTCATAGGAACAGCACCATTGAGCTAGAGTTAGTTCACTGCAGTTTGCCACTACATTTTTGAAGGAGCCAGGTAGCCTTGGCCACAATGGCCATACCCTACATCCCATTGAGTATGAATTGTGAAAGCAGGGAAAGGCTTCATATGAACCGCACCATTGAGTTACAGTAGACCCACTACATTTTGCCACCACATTATTGAGGAGCCAGGCAGGCTTGGCCCCACTGGCCATACCCCTCACCCCATTGTAATCTCTTCCTCAGAATATGCATTGTGCAAGGGAAAGCAGGGAAGAAAAGGTATCATAGGAACAGCACCATTGAGTTACAGTAGACCAACTGCAGTTTGCCACCACATTGTTGAGGAGCAACGAAGGCTTGGCCCCACTGGCCATACCCCCCACCCCAATGGCTTCTCTCCCTCAGAGTATGCATCGTGCAAGGGAAAGTGGGGAAGGGAAAAGGCCTCATAGGAACAGCACCATATAGTTAAAGTAGACCCACTGCAGTTTACCACCACATTGTTTAGGAGCCAGGCAGGCTTGGCCCAACTGACCATACCCACACCCCATTGGCTTCTCTGCCTCAGAGTATGGATCATGCATGGGAAAGCAGAGCAGGGGAAAGGCTTCATAGGAACAGCACCATCGAGTTTGAGTCGGTTCACTGCAGTTTGCCACCACATTTTTGAGGAGACGGAAGCCTTGGCCCCAATGGCCATATCCTACAACCCATTGGCTTTTTTCTCTAAAAGTAGTCATCATGCAAGGGAAAGCAAGTAAGAGGAAAGGCTTTATAGGAACAGAACCATTTACTTGTTCACTGCAGTTTGCCACCACATTGTTGAGAAGCAATACCTCACACCCCATCGGCTTCTCTCCCTCAGTGTATGCATCAAGCAAGGGAAAGTGGGGAAGGGTAAAGGCTTCATAGGAACAGCACTATTGAGTTACAGTAGACCCACTGCAGCCTGCCACAGCATTGTGGAGGAGCCAAGAAGGCTTCGTCCCACTGGCTATACCCCACATCCCATTGGCTTCTCTCTCTCAGACTATGCATCATGCAAGGGGAAGCAGGGAAGGGGGAAGGCTTTATTGGAGCACCACTATTAAGTTAGAGTTGGTTCTCTGAAATCTGACATTGAATTTGACATTGTTAAGGAGCCAGGAAGGCTTGGCCAAACTGTCTATAACCCACATCCCTTTGGCTTCTTTTACTCAGAGTATGCATTATGTAAGGGAAAGTGGAAAAGAGGAAAGGCTTTTTAGGAGCTTTTCCTCTATTAAGTTATAGTTGGTTCACTGAAGTTTGCTACAACATTGTTGAGGAGCCAGGAAGGCTTGGCCCCACTGGCCGTACCCCACACCGCTTTGGCTTCTCTTCCTTAGAGTATGCATTATGTAAGGGAAAGCAGGGAAGGGGAAAGGCTTCAAAGGAACAGCACCAATGAGTTACAGTAGACGCACTGCAGTTTGCCACCACATTGTTTAGGAGCCAGGCAGGCTTGGCCCCAATATCCATACCCCACACCCAATTGGATTTTCTCCCTCAGAGTATGCATCATGCAAGAGAAAGGGGGAAGGGGAAAGGCTTCATAGGAACAGCACCATTGAGTTAGAGTTTGTTCACTGCAGTTTGCCACCGCATTATTCAGAAGGCAGACAGGCAGGCTTGGACCCATTGGCCATACCTTGCATACATGTGCAAGGGAAAGCAGGGAGGGGGAAAGGCTTCATAGGAACAGCACCATTGAGGTACAGTAAAAACACTGCATTTTTCCACCACAATGTTGAGGAGCCAGGCAGCCTTGGCCAGACTGACCATACCCCACACCCTATAGGCTTCTCTTCCTCAGAGGATGCATTGTGCAAGGAAAAGCGGGGAAGGAGATAGGCATCATAGAATCAGCTCTAATACGTTATTATTGTCTCACTGCAGTTTGCCACCACATTATTTTGGAGCCAGGCAGGCTTGAACCCATTGCCCATACCCTACATCCCCATTGGCTTCTCTCCCTCAGAGAATACATTGTGCAAGGGAAAGTGGGGAGGGGGAAAGGCTTCATAGGAACAGCACCAATGAGTTAGAATTGTCTCACTGCAGTTTGCCACCACATTGTTGAGGAGCCAGGTAGGCTTGGACCCATTGACCATACCCTACACCCCATGGCTTCTCTCCCTCAGAGTATGTATCATGCAAGGGAAAGGGGGAAAGGCTTCATAGAAACAGCAAAATTGAGTTACAGTAGACCCAATGTGTTTGTCAGCACATTGTTGAGGAGCCAGGCAGCCTTGGCACCAGTGGTAATATAAATCAAATCACACTTACTGCAGGGAGCTTCAACCACCTAACGTCTGTTATCCAACCATGTGGTCCGGCGAGCTCCGTACCTAGAAGTCCGGTCCAACCTCCAAAACAAACCAACAATCAGCAATGCTGGTAGGGCTACAGCCTCGAATGAAGGATCCAAGCAGAGGTAATTATGTGTAACTTAATGTTTATTAAGTCCCATAAAATGTACAAACAACCCATATACATATGATACAGGTAGCATAGGGAATAGGTGTGTGACCTGCTGTGTTTCGTGGAACTTCCTCAGAGTGTCAGTGTCTGGTGGACAGTTGAGTATTATGGGATTTACCTAGCTTATTAGTGGTAAGGGTTTGGCTGTCCAGACTTATGGGAGAACACATGATTAGCATTGTTTTAAGTGTTTATATTGATGTGATAATCACTGTTGCATATTATTTTCCCATAGTTTCCCAATAAAGGGATTGTTTTATTATATTTAGTACATTGGTTGAGTGCCTGGTTCTTTTGTTTGTATTTTCTGCCTGTGGCTGAAAGAACAGCCTGAAGTTAGCTGCAAGGCTACCTCCAGTGCTGCTCCTCCACTTAGGCACAGGGGGACGTGAGCCCTGCTCATCCCCAACATCAGGTTCTGTAGGCCTGGCAGCACCTGTGCAGGCAAGACAGAGGCAATGTAGCAGTGCTGCCTTGTAGTGCTGCATTCTGCCTTCCCTCTGAGATGTGGGATGACACTTTACCCTTATAGCGGGGATCTATAAGGGCTGCCACCCAGTACTGCTCCTTCTCTTTGATGGCCTTAATCTTGGGGTATAAATAAAGCTAGATCCTTTGCGCTTATGGTGTGTTTGAATGGATGAAGTACAGGTCGTTAGCTGCTGAGCCAAATAATCCACTTATCAAGACATTTAATTAATGTGTTAAAATGGCTGCGCTATCCTCCTCTCACCCAAAAGATAAAATCAAATAAAATAGTATTACTGTCCCAATTAATTCAATAAAAGATTCTATAAACCATACAAAAACTGATATAAAAAGACTTACGTCATCCAGTTTTAAGGTAAAACACTATGAGGTGTCGTTTGTTTCTAAATCATTTTGTAACAAAAAAACACTTCGGTGACCAAAAGATATTCAGTGGTAACAAAATACATTTAGTGAACCAAAACTAACATTTTGGGGACAAAACTATATTTAGTCGACCTAAGAAGGTTGTGTGGTAACAAAACACATTTAGTCAACAAAAAACAACATTTTGGTGACAATACTATATTTAGTCGACTAAAAGAAATTCGGTGGTAAAAAAATATATTTAGTCAACAAAAAAACAATCTTTTGTTTAAAAAACTATATTTAGTCAGCCAAAGAAATTTAGTGTTAACAAAACATACATTTAGTCAACTAAAAACAACTGTACCACCAAAATGTATATTTTGATGACCAAAATCTTTTTTGTGAACAAAATGTGCAATTGATTGAAACAGAATATTTTTTGTATACAAAAAGTGGTGAAAAGAAACATGCTGGCAAAAAGAAAATTTTGTAGAACAAATACATCTGAACTAAGGAAAAACAAGTATACTTTTGTCTTAAAAATGCAATTTTGTGCACCAAGAGTTATGTTTGGTAATGGTAAATGGCAACCTTCCCCTTTAATCTTTGTTAAAAAAAATATAAACTGGTGAATTGTTTGCTCTCCCTTTAATACCTTCAGAAAAATGTGTACACTTAATGACTCTCTTGCCTATAATATATTTCCCTTTAAATTCTTTAATAAGAAATATCTGTTATATGATATACTTCCTCTTTAAAAATGGTAATTGTCATGCATTACGTAAAAAAATTCTGGTAAATGGAAAACATTTCCTTTAATCTCTGCGGTAAGAAAATACTACTAAATGGTACAGTCCTTATTTTCTTTTTATAGGCAAGGCCCCACTAATTGCCCAAGAATCGCGCTACGTAGCAAAATTGGCACACAATTCATGTGCACTACCCTGCCCGTGCACTGCTTGATGTTTCCCTATCGCAGCGCATACGATGCACACCAAAAATGGTGATTACATGCTCTGCAAAAAGGGTCGGCAGTGCAGGGCAGCGGAGATAGTGCCCTGCTATTGGTGTGCATTAATGGAGGGGTTGGATACCTGACTTTAGGGTTGTTCTGAGTTAAATTTTCCCTTGAAGAAACCAGCTAAATAAGAATCCAACAACAGCCTCGTCTACCTATCTATCTAAAGCAGTGACGCCCAACTCGTGGCACAGACGTCAAAATTAGCGTAAAAAAACGCATGCTACTTATTGCATTATTGAGTTTGCATTGGTTTCACACTGATTTTGTGTTGACTGCGTTATTTTTTTAAATTCTTGAAAATAAGGCAACACAGCCTATGTAATATAGGCAGCGTTGAGTTTTGCGCTACCTTGTAACACAGAACTTAACGCCTTTAAGGACTAGGCAACACTAGCGCTTTTTTGATGTGTTTGTGCGTGAATTTTTTGCGGTTTTCTATCTATACTAATAAAAGGCAAAGCCCTCACTCACTCATCACTAATTCTCCAACTTGTGTGGAGGCAGACGGCTTAAATTGGCAGGCTCATTCATTGCACCTTACTTACAAAAGTTAAGCAGGTTTTGTTTCGAAATTCCACCTGTAACGGTGAGTATCTGACATTGCACAGACTTATGGTTACCTAGCTTACAAGCTATACAAATCTATATGGTTGGTCCGATTTCAACCAAATTTTGTATGCATATACTCCTTTACCAGTAAAAGGTTAACAAAATTTTTTTTTTAGGGTGGGGGTAAATGGGGGGGAATAGAATTTTGAACTCCTGCACACTAATGGCTGGACCGATTTTTACCGAAATTTCAGGGTGTGTGCGGGGACTGGCTGAGGTGTAAGGGGAAGGGTTTGGAGGGTGGACAGAGAGGAATAGTGGGGGGTATTGGTGGCGGACGGGGAGGTAATAAAAGGCAAAGCCCTCACTCACTCATCACTAATTCTCCAACTTGCTGTGGAGGCAGACGGCTTAAATTTGGCAGGCTCATTCATTGCACCTTATTACAAAGTTAAGCAGGTTTTGTTTCGAAATTCCACCTGTAACGGTGAGTATCTGACATTGCACGACTTATGGTTACCTAGCTTACAAGCTATACAAATCTATATGGTTGGTCCGATTTCAACCAAATTTGTATGCATATACTCCTTTACCAGTAAAAGGTTAACAAAATTTTTTTTTTAGGGGGGGGGTGGTAATGGGGGGGAATAGAATTTTGAACTCCTGCACACTAAGGCTGGACCGATTTTTACCGAAATTTCAGGGTGTGTGGGGGACTGGCTGAGGTGTAAGGGGAAGGGTTTGGAGGTGGACAAGAGGAATAGTGGGGGGTATTGGTGGGGACGGGGGGAGTAAAAAGGCAAAGCCCTCACTCACTCATCACTAATTCTCCAACTTGCCGTGGAGGCAGACGGCTTAAATGGCAGCTCATTCATTGCACCTTACTTACAGAAGTTAAGCAGGTTTCGTTTCGAAATTTCACCTGTAACGGTGAGTATCTGACATTGCACAGACATATGGTTGCCTAGCTTACAAGCTATACAAATCTATATGGTTTGTCCGATTTCAACCAAATTTGTATGCATATACTCCTTTACCAGTAAAAGGTTAACGAAATATTTTTTTTAGGGCGGGGGTGAATGGGGGGGGCGGGAATAGAATTTTGAACTCCTGCACACTAACGGCTGGACCGATTTTTACCAAAATGTCAGGGTTGTGCGGGGACTGGCTGAGGCTAAGGGGAAGGGTTGGAGGGTGGACAGAGAGGAAAGTGGGGGGTATGGGGGCGGACGGGAGGTAATAAAAGGCAAAGCCCTCACTCACCCACTCACTCATCACTAATTCTCAACTTGCGTGGAGGCAGGCGGCTTAAATTTGGCAGGCTCATTCATTGCACCTACTTAAAAAAGTTAAGCAGGTTTCGTTTCGAAATTCCACCTGTAACGGTGAGTATCTGACATTGCACAGACTTATGGTTTACCTAGCTTACAAGTATACAAATCTATATGGTTGGTCCGATTTCAACCAAATTATGTATGCATATACCTTAACAGTACAAGGTTAACAAAATATTTTTTTAGGGCGGGGGTGAATGGGGGGGGGAATAGAATTTTGAACTCCCTGCACACTAACGGCTGGACCGATTTTTACCAAAATTTCAGGGGTGTGTGGGGACTGGCTGAGGTGTAAGGGGAAGGGTTTGGAGGGTGGACAGAGAGGAATAGTGGGGGGGTATTGGGGCGGATGGGGAGGGGTGGTGGGGGTTATTTTCACCAAAATTTCGTAGTTGAATAAAAAAATATATATTAATTAAAGTTAATGAGTGTTGCATTAC
Source organism: Hymenochirus boettgeri (assembly GCA_019447015.1). Taxonomy (NCBI): domain Eukaryota; kingdom Metazoa; phylum Chordata; class Amphibia; order Anura; family Pipidae; genus Hymenochirus; species Hymenochirus boettgeri. The sequence goes on from CM033474.1 coordinate 151,453,230, forward strand.
GTAAAGCTTATTGAATTGTCTTTTAATATATCAAGTGCTGAGTGAGGTTACAGCAATCTTGATACATTATTGCTTTCTTACTAAAAGGTTATTTGAATACATCTCCGCTGCGAAGCGCGGGTATTTTGCTAGTCTCTAATAAAAAAATGTATGCGCAAATGCAACAAAACCGCACACGAAATTGCATGCGATTCCGTGTGCAATAGCGGCGCAGTGTGGCATGCCCTAAGGCAGAGGCGCAGAGGGGTGCTTCTTATCTGACCGGGATCCTGTGAATCAGTAAATCTCGCAAAGGGATTTACAACATTGTGGGATCTCGCAAACGTAAGTAATACTGCTTCTGGTTTGGCATCGGCCCCTATGTTTATAAAACACAACAATCTTATAATGTTCACCAAATAATTTGTGTAGAACAAGTCTGTCATTTCTGTTTACCAAATAATTCCTGTGGAAGAATTTTGTCCACCAAATAATTTCAGTGGAACAAGCCTGTCTTTTCAGTTCAACAAATGATTTATGTAAAACAAATTGTTCACCCAATAATCAGCGCTATTCAATAAAAGTTCTCATCGTTTAAAATGGTGCTAATTTTGCCCCAACCAATCAGATGTTAGCTTTCAAATGTTAAATAAGATCTGATTGGTTGGGGCAAAATTAGCACCATTTTAAACGATAAGAACTTTTATTGAATCTCCCTGAATGTAAAACTAGTCTAACAATTCAATTTGCCCCACCAATCAGATCTTATTTAACTTGAAAGCTAACATCTGATTGGTTGGGGCAAAATTAGCACCATTTAAACGATGAGAACTTTTATTGAATACGCTGTGATTATTGGGTGAACAATTTGTTTTACATAAATCATTTGTTTGAACTGAAAAGACAGGCTTGTTCCACTGAAATTATTTGGTGGACAAAATTCTTCCACAGGAATTATTTGGTAAACAGAAATGACAGACTTGTTTCTACACAAATTATTTGGTGAACATTATAAGATTGTTGTGTTTTATAAACATAGGGGCCGATGCCAAACCAGAACAGTATTACTTACTTTGCGAGATCCCACAAGTGTTGTAAATCCCTTTGCGAGATTTACTGATTCACAGGATCCCGGTCAGATAAGAAGCACCCCTCTGCGCCTCTGCTTAGGGCATGCCACACTGCGCGCCTATTGCACACGGAATCGCATGCAATTTCGTGTGCGGTTTTGTTGCATTTGCGCATACATTTTTTTATTAGAGACTAGCAAAATACCCCGCTTCGCAGCGGAGATGTATTCAAAAACCTTTTTAGTAAGAAAGCAATAATGTATCAAGATTGCTGTAATCACTCAGCACTTGATATATTAAAGAAAGACAATTCATAAGCTTTACGATAATGCACACTCATTAACTTTAATTTAATATTATATTTTTATTCAACTACGAAATTTTGGTGAAAATAACCCCCACACCCCTCCCCATCCGCCCCAATACCCCCCCACTATTCCTCTCTGTCCACCCTCCAAACCCTCCCTTACACCTCAGCCAGTCCCACACACCCCCTGAAATTTTGGTAAAAATCGGTCCACCGTTAGTGTGCAGGGAGTTCAAAATTCTATTCCCCCCCCCTTCACCCCCCGCCCTAAAAAAAATATTTTGTTAACCTTGTACTGTTAAGGAGTATATGCATACATATTTGGTTGAAATCGGACCACCATTAGATTGTATGCTTGTAAGCTAGGACCATAAGTCTGTGCAATGTCAGATACTCACCGTTACAGGTGGGAATTTCGAAACGAAACTGCTTAACTTTTTTAAGTAAGGTGCAAGATGAGCCTGCCAAATTTAAGCCGCCTGCCTCCACGGCAAGTTGGAGAATTAGTGATGAGTGAGTGAGTGAGTGAGGGCTTTCCTTTTATTACCTCCCCGTCCGCCCCCAATACCCCCCACTATGTCCTCTCTGTCCACCCTCCAAACCCTTCCCCTTATGCCTCAGCCAGTCCCGCACACACCCTGACATTTTGGTAAAAATCGGTCCAGCCGTTAGTGTGCAGGAGTTCAAATTCTATTCCCGCCCCCCCCCATTCACCCCCCCCCTAAAAAAAATATTTCGTTAACCTTTACTGGTAAAGGAGTATATGCATACAAAATTTGGTTGAAATCGACAAACCATATAGATTGTATAGCTTGTAAGCTAGAGGCCACCATATGTCGTGCAATGTCAATACTCACCGTTACAGGTAAATTTCGAAACGAAACCTGCTTAACTTCTGTAAGTAAGGTGCAATGAATGAGCCTGCCAAATTTAAGCCGTCTGCCTCCACGGCAAGTTGGAGAATTAGTGATGAGTGAGTGAGGGCTTTGCCTTTTATTACCTCCCCGTCCGCCACCAATACCCCCCCACTATCCTCTCTGTCCACCCCCAAACCCTTCCCCTTACACCTCAGCCAGTCCCCGCCAACACCCTGAAATTTCGGTAAAAATCGGTCCAGCCATTAGTTGTGCAGGAGTTCAAAATTCTATTCCCCCCCATTTACCCCCACCCTAAAAAAAAAATTTTGTTAACCTTTTACTGGTAAAGGAGTATATGCATACAAAATTTGTTGAAATCGGACCAACCATATAGATTTTTATAGCTTGTAAGCTAGGTAACCATAAGTCTGTTGCAATGTCAGATACTCACCGTTACAGGTTAATTTCGAAACAAAACCTGCTTAACTTTGTAAGTAAGGTGCAATGAATGAGCCTGCCAAATTTAAGCCGTCTGCCTCCACACAAGTTGGAGAATTAGTGATGAGTGAGTGAGGGCTTTGCCTTTTATTACCTCCCCTCCCGCCACCAATACCCCCCACTATTCCTCCTGTCCACCCTCCAAACCCTTCCCCTTCCACCTCACCAGTCCCCGCACACACCCTGAAATTTCGGTAAAATCGGTCCAGCCATTAGTGTGCAGGAGTTCAAAATTCTATTCCCCCCCATTTACACCCCACCCTAACAAAAAATTTGTTAACCTTTTACTGGTAAAGGAGTATATGCATACAAAAATTTGGTTGAATCGGACCAACCATATAGATTTGTATAGCTGTAAGCTAGGTAACCATAAGTCTGTGCAATGTCAGATACTCACCGTTACAGGTGGGATTTCGAAACAAAAACCCTGCTAACTTTTGTAAGTAAGGTGCAATAATGAGCCTGCCAAATTTAAGCCGTCTGCCTCCACAGCAAGTTGGAGAATTAGTGATGAGTGAGTGAGGGCTTTGCCTTTTATTAGTATAGATAGAAACACGCAAAAAATGAACGCACAAACCCATCAAAAAACGCTAGTGTTCCTAGTCCTTAAAGGCGTTAAGTCTGTGTTACAAGGTACGCAAAAACTCAACGCTTCTAGTATCTATTACATAGGTCTGTGTTGCCTTATTTTCAAGAATTTAAAAAAATAACGCAGTCAACACAAAATCAGTTGTGAAACCAATGCAAACTCAATAATGCAATAAGTAGCATGCGTTTTTTTACGCTAATTTTGACGTCTTGCCACGAGTTGGGTTCACTCTGCTTTAGATGATAGGTACGACGGCTGTAGTTGGATTCTTATTTAGCTGGTTTCTTCAAGGGAAAATTTAACTCAGAACAACCCTAAAGTCAGGTATCCAACCCCTCCATTAATGCACACCAATAGCAGGGCACATCTCCGCTCCGCTGCACTGCCGACCTTTTTGCAGAGCATGTAATCACCATTTTTGTGTTTGCATCGTATGCGCTGCGATAGGGAAAACATCAAGCAGTGCACGGGCAGGGTAGTGCACATAGATTGTGTGCCAATTTTGCTACGTAGCGCGATTCTTGGGCAATTAGTGGGGCCTTGCCTATAAAAAGAAAATAAGGACTTACCATTTAGTAGTATTTTCTTACCGCAGAGATTAAAGAAATGTTTCCATTTACCAGAATTTTTTTTACGTAATGCATGACAATTACCATTTTTAAGAGGAAGTATATCATATAACAGATATTTCTTATTAAAGAATTTAAAGGGAAATATATCTATAGGCAAGAGAGTCATTAAGTGTACACATTTTTCTGAAGGTATTAAAGGGAAAGCAAACAATCCCAGTTATATTTTTTTAACAAAGATTAAAGGGGAAGGTTGCCATTTTACCATATACCAAACATAACTCTTGGTGCAACAAAATTGCATTTTTAAGACAAAAGTATACTTGTTTTTCCTTAGTTGAGTATTTGTTCTACAAAATTTTCTTTTTGCCCAGCATGTTTCTTTTCACCACTTTTTGTATACAAAAAATATTCTGTTTCAATCAATTGCACATTTTGTTCACAAAAAAGATTTTGGTGCATCAAATTATACTTTTGTGTGTCACAGTTGTTTTTGTTGATCTAAATGTTTGTTTGTTTAACACTAAATTTCTTTGGCTGGCTAAATATAGTTTTTTAAACAAAGATTGTTTTTTTTGACTAAATATATTTTTTTACCACCGAATTTCTTTAGTCGACTAAATATAGTATTGTCACCAAAATGTTTGTTTTTTGTTGACTAAATGTGTTTGTGTTCCACACAACCTCTTAGGTCGACTAAATATAGTTTTGTCCCCAAAATGTTAGTTTGGTCACTAAATGTATTTTTACCACTGAATATCTTTTGGTCACCGAAGTGTTTTTTTTGTTACAAAATGATTTAGAAACAAACGACACCTCATAGTGTTTTACCTTAAAACTGGATGACGTAAGTCTTTTTATTATCAGTTTTTTATGGTTTATAGAATCTTTTATTGAATTTGTTTGGGACAGTAATACTATTTTATTTATTTTATCTTTTGGGTGAAGAGGATAAGCGCAGCCATTTTACACACTTAATTAAATGTCTTGATAAGTGGATTATTTGGCTCAGCAGCTAACGACCGTACTTCATCCATTCAAACACACATAAGCGCAAAGGATCTAGCTTTATTTAAACCCCAGATTAAGGCCCATCAAAGAAGGAGCAGTACTGGGTGGCAGCCCTTTAGATCCCCGCTATAAGGGTAAAGTGTCATCCCACATCTCAGAGGAAGGCAGAATGCAGCACTACAAGGCAGCACTGCTCTACATTGCCTCTGTCTTTCCTTCACAGGTGTGCCAGGCCTACAGAACCTGATGTTGGGGTGAGGCAGGGCTCACGTCCCCCTGTGCCTAAGTGGAGGAGCAGCACTGAGGTAGCCTTGCAGCTAACTTCAGGCTGTTCTTTCAGCCACGCAGAAAATACAAACAAAAGAACAGGCACTCAACCAATGTTACAATATAATAAAACAATCCCTTTATTGGGAAACATGGGAAAATTAATATGCAAACGTGACTTATCACATCAATATAAACACTTAACAATGCTAATCATGTGTTTCTCCCATAGTCTGGACAGCCAACCCTTACCCTAATAAGCTGGTAATACCCATAATACTCAACTGTCCACCAGACACTGCACTATCTGCAGTGAAGTTCACGACGAACACAGCAGGTCACACACCTATTCCTATGCTACCTGTAATCATATGTATATGGGTTGTTTGTACATTTATGGGACTTAATAAACATTAATTTACACATAATTACCTCTGCTTGGATCCTTCATCGAGGCTGTAGCCCTACCAGCATTGCTGAGTGTTGTTTGTTTTGGAGGTGTGGACCGGACTTCTAGGTACGGAGCTCGCCGGAACCACATGGTTGATACAGACGTTGGTGGTTGAAGCTCCCTGCAGTAAGTGTGATTTGATTTATATTACACTGGTGCCAAGGCTGCCTGGCTCCTCAACAATGGTTGACAAACACATTGGGTCTACTGTAACTCATGTTGCTGTTCCTATGAAGCCTTTCCCCCTTTCCCTTGCATGATACTACTCTGAGGGAGAGAAGCCATGGGGTGTAGGGTATGGTCAAGGGGTCCAAGCCTACCTGGCTCCTCAACAATGTGGTGGCAAACTGCAGTGAGACAATTCTAACTCATTGGTGCGTTCCTATGAAGCCTTTCCCCTCCCCACTTTCCCTTGCACAATGTATTCTTGAGGAGAGAAGCCAATGGGGATGTAGGGTATGGGCAATGGGTTCAAGGCCTGCCTGGCTCCAAAATAATGTGTGGCAAACTGCAGTGAGACAATAATAACTTATTAGAGTTGATTCTATGATGCCTATCTCCTTCCCCGCTTTTCCTTGCACAATGCATCCTCTGAGGAAGAGAAGCCTATAGGGTGTGGGGTATGGTCAGTCTGGCCAAGGCTGCTGGCTCCTCAACATTGTGGTGGAAATGCAGTGTTTTTTACTGTACCTCAATGGTGCTGTTCCTATGAAGCCTTTCCCCTCCCTGCTTTCCCTTGCACATGTATGCAAGGTATGGCCAATGGGTCCAAGCCTGCCTGTCTGCCTTCTGAATAATGCGGTGGCAAACTGCAGTGAACAAACTCTAACTCAATGGTGCTGTTCCTATGAAGCCTTTCCCCTTCCCCTTTCTCTTGCATGATGCATACTTTGAGGGAGAAAATCCATTGGGTGTGGGGTATGATATTGGGCCAAAGCCTGCCTGGCCCTAAACAATGTGGTGGCAAACTGCAGTGCGTCTACTGTAATCATGGTGTCTGTCCTTTGAAGCTTTCCCCTTCCCTGCTTTCTCCCTTACATAATGCATACTCTAAGGAAGAGAAGCCAAAGCGGTGTGGTGGGGTACGGCCAGTGGGGCCAAGCCTTCCTGGCTCCTCAACAATGTTGTAGCAAACTCAGTGAACCAACTATAACTTAATAGAGGAAAAGCTCCTAAAAAGCCTCCTCTTTTCCACTTTCCTTACATAATGCATACTCGGAGTAAAAGAAGCCAAAGGGGATGTGGGTTATAGACAGTTTGGCCAAGCCTTCCTGGCTCCTTAAAATGTAAAATTCAATGTCAGATTCAGAGAACCACTCTAACTTAATAGTGGTGCTCCAATAAAGCTTTCCCTTCCCTGCTTCCCCTTGCATGATGCATAGTCTGAGAGAGAGAAGCCAATGGGATGTGGGTATAGCCAGTGCGATGAAGCCTTCTTGGCTCCTCCACAATGTGTGCAGGCTGCAGTGGGTCTACTGTAACTCAATAGGGCTGTCCTATGAAGCCTTTACCCTTCCCCACTTTCCCTTGCTTGATGCATACATGAGGGAGAAAGCCGATGGGGTGTGAGGTATGCTTCTCAACATGTGGTGGCAAACTGCAGTGAAAAGTAAATGGTTCTGTTCCTATAAAGCCTTTCCTCTTACTTGCTTTCCTTGCACGATTACTACTTTTGAGAAAAAAAGCCATGGGTTGTATGGATATAGGCCATTGAGGCCAAGGCTTTCCGTCTCCTCAAAATGTGGTGGCAAACTGCAGTGAAACCGACTCAAACTCGATGGTGCTGTTCCTTATGAAGCCTTTCCCCAGCCTGCTTTCCCATGCACGATCCATACTCTGAGGCAGAGAAGCCAATGGGTGTGGGTATGGTCAGTTGGGCCAAGCCTGCCTGGCTCCTAACAATGTGGTGTAACTGCAGTGGTCTACTTTAACTATATGGTGCTGTTCCTATGAGGCTTTCCCTTCCCCACTTTCCCTTGCACGATGCATACTCTGAGGGAGAGAAGCCATTGGGGTGGGGGGTATGGCCAGTGGGGCCAAGCCTTCGTTGCTCTCAACAATGTGGTGGCAAACTGCAGTTGGTCTACTGAACTCAATGGTGCTGTTCCTATGATACCTTTTCTTCCTGCTTCCTTCCGTGCAAACATGCATATTCTGAGGAGAGTTACAATGGGGTAAGGGTATGCCAGTGGGGCAAGCCCTGCCTGCTCCTCAATAATATTGGTGGCAAAATGTAGTGGGTCTACTGTAACTCAATGGTGCGGTTCATATGAAGCCTTTCCCTGCTTTCACAATATCATACTCAATGGGATGTAGGGTATGGCCATTGTGGCCAAGGCTACCTGGCTCCTTCAAAAATTAGTGGCAAACTGCAGTGAACTAACTCTAGCTCAATGGTGCTGTTCCTATGAATCCTTTTTCCCCTTCACTGCTTCCCTTACTCAATGCATATTCTGAGGGAGAGAAAGAGTGGGGTGTGGGTATGGTCCGTGGGCCAAGGCTTCTGTCTCCTCCACAAGGTGGTGGCAAAATGCAAGGTCTAATGTAACTCAATGTGCTGTTCCTATGAAGCCTTTCCCCTTTCCTGCTTTCCTTTGCATGAAACATACTCTGAGGGTGAGAAGGCTAATGGGGTGTAGGGTATGGCCAGTTGGCCAACAGCCAGCCTCCTCAGAATGTGGTGGCAAACTGAATGAAAACCAATTCTAAAATGAGAGGTTAGTATTACCATATGGTAGGCTAATTCAACTCTCGGAAGTTACAACACGGTTATGAAGCATTCATATATTTCATTTCATTGTAAGTCATATTACTTCTGATTTGGACTTTGTATCACATAGTTATAACGTAACATCACGAGGGCAGGCCCAAAAAAATCTCTCAAACAAATATCTTTGGTACTTTTATGCTTTTTAGAATTTAGGTTTTTTATTAAAGGGAAATAAAAAAATGTATATAAAGCTCCATTGTTCCCTAAACCCAATTCCCAAGACCACATACTATTCTCTGCGTGTCTATGAGCTCACACATATTCATGGGAGGCAGCTTAGGGAACAGCTTTCAGTCTCATGCTGTGTTTCCCGACATCAGTTCTTCCTACAGCCACCACCTCTGGCACATTTGGCCAACTTGTAGGTCCAGCAGAGTAAACGGTTATGAGAGGAGAATAATCTCCTAAGGGCCTCGTTTCACACTAGAAGTTGGTCAAAAACTGGCGACGAAGACAAACACACCAGCATGCAACCTCTGTCCGTCTCTTTCAGTTTTTTTTGCATGTGTTTGTGTTATATTTATATAGAAAAATGCATGCAACAAACAAACAGACCACAAAAATGCAGCAAGCAGTGCTGTTTTTTTTTAAAAAACAGCAGGCTGCAAACACAAACGGACACCAATCGAAATGCATACGGGTGAACGATTCTATTGACTTCTATGTGTGTCTTTGCGTTTTTAGAAATGGTCCGTTCAAAAATGCACCAAAAGATGGACCTAGTGTGAACTGTGAACGAGCCCTAAATAGTGCATCGAGGAGAAAGGTAAGTATTGTGATTGTGATTTACCCAGAGCTACTATTGCTCTCTAGTAAATCTCCCAAACCTATTCAATATCGCGTTGCACAAGTGGGTAAGTTGATTTACCCCAGAGTCCACTATCTGCTCTAGGTAAATCTCCCAAACCCTAGTCAATATCACTGTTGATCTCTGCCCTCCCTAAAGGCTTACAATCTAAGCACATTTATTAACAACATACAACCATCAGTATGACTTTTTTTTTATTATTTGGGAGGAAACGACGATGAGTGCCCAGGTCTCATTTGGCAGTTGGCGATCTTTTATATTCTTTTTTTTTGGCTCTTTCAAAGTTGTGCTAACCAATTTACGTTCAGGACCTTGGTTGGTTTTGCGGGCAGCTGGTGAGTTCCGAGGAAGGACATCGTTGCGTGCAGTCAGCGCTGTTGGTAAATTTGCTATGGGGGATTTGACCAGAGCGCATATAGCTCGGGGTGAATCTTCCTGTTAAGATTGTTAAAAACGACCCTTGTGGGCTTTAAAATCCAGTTATATCTGGATATATATATAACGTGTGGCCCTCTAGTTGTTTGAAAACTACAACACAAGCAGTCCTTTTTCAACAACTTTGCCACACCAGGAAGCAACTAGGATTTGTAGTTTTCAAATATCTACGTGGCCAGTAAATTAGACATCCCTACTTACTTTACTAATTTAAGAACAGTAAATTAAAATGGACAAACACTACATTACTGCAGGACATACACAAAAGAAAAATATAACAAGGAGAGCAGCAGCAGGGGATTTAACTCTTTCATGTGGCCAGCAGTTTCCCCATTTTCGCTCAATGTTGCCAGCAATAGAATTTTCAGGATTTTATCAATCAATCAGTTTAGACTAATTTTAAGTAAATCAGAACTTTGCATCACAAAGTGTTCTTTAACATTGGACAGTATTTTGTAACTTTTCTGGAAATTTTACTGGAATTATGGGAAAAAAAAATTAAAATTTGCATGGAGTTTCCATTTTTATTTATAGTTATCTTAAGGTTATAGCCACAAAAATAATACAGGGAGAATCATAAAAGTTTCTATCGTTAAAAAAGGAAATGCTAAATTTGCCCCAACCAATCAGTTAATATTTAACATTTGAAAACTAACATCTGATTGGTTAGCAGGCAAAATTAGCACCATTTTTAACGATAAGAACTTTTATTGAATAACCCAGATTAATGTTTCTAAAAGCTCTGATACTCCAGAGTACAACATACAGATATGTAGGTACCCCATTTACCATTACAGGAGACCCCCCCCAAACTAAACTGCACCTTCAAGAATATTTATCAGATTATTACCAAACCCGACCTGCTTTTACACGGGTTATTCAATAAACAATCTTATTGTTAAAAATGGTGCTATTTTGCCCCACCCATCAGATGGTGTATTAACATTTGAAATTCTGATTGGTTGGGGCAAAGTTAGCACCCATTTTCTAAACGATAAGAACTTTATTGAATTAATACAGGAGACAGCAAAAAGCGAGGGTAACACTCCAAGTAGAGGAGGGGCAGTTTTTCCCCCCGAAACGGTTTGTGATATGTGTGGTCTTCAATAAATTTAAGTTTACTTTACTTTGGAGTGCTACCTTCGCTTTTGCTGTCTCCTGTTACCAAATATCCATTTAGGGTTGGATTATCTAGAGGAGTGAGCACCCACGTGTGGACGAGTGCAGAGGACCCTATCGTGAGTTTGCTGAATTACTTTTTATCGAATAACCTGCTAGTCTTTTCTCCTAAAGAAAGAAAGTAAAAAAAAGTTCTAAAGTTAAAATTAATATTTTATTCTAAACCAAAAATTCTATAGAAACAAACATACCTTAACATTAAAATTTAAAGCAGGGGTCTTCCAAATGTATGAAAATTACCTCTCCCAGCATTCCTAGGATGCTTCTGATATGGTAGTGCATTGCAGTAGTGAAATGCTGAGAGTTTAGTTTACAAAACAGATGTTTAGTCCCACAGATAGGAGGTACTTGGTATAGAGTTCAATGTACACTTTATATTAATATATCTAAGGTTTCCAGATTTTGAAAATAAAAATAGAGGACTCATGTGAGTAGTGCGCTGTAAGCGAGCTGCAATTTTTACCACACCCACTTTGAGGTACCACCTGGTACAGTTAAACATAGTATTAGGCCTCGTTCACACTAGGATGGACATGCAGTCCATTTTTTTGTTACATTTTCGGCCATTTTATTTTGCTGACAACTGGAAACCCTAATATATCCCTACTGTCCCCAACTTACCTACCCCATGGGCTACTCTACTGTTCCAACTTCTAACTACCCATTTGCCTTGGCTCATTTTTAAATCTTATCTGCCAACATTGTCTTGTTTGATCTGTGACAGGATAGGGAACCAATACTGGTTTAAATCTACAACTCCCAGCATTACTCTATACCCAAGGATGCTGGGAGTTATAGTTTTCAAACATCTGGAGATCTACGCGTTACTTATCCATGGTTTTATAACTATGTTATGTCTATGTTATAACTATAACAGAGTAGAGCTGTTGATACTCAATATTACCCAGACAAAAACACCAGTAGAGGTTGAAAGTCTTTGCACTAGACATATTGCCATTATCTGCCATATGTGGGATTTAGGGTAAGATGCTATACACCCTGCACATTGTCTTGGATTGATAACAATGTGTTATATTTCAGTTTATTACATATTAGGTTAACCCAAACCTGAACCTGACCCGCAAACCTTGGCAAACTTTCTTGGGATAAATAAATAAAAAAAAACAAATCTGCGCCCATGTGGCTGAATTCTGATGTTAAAGAGGCAAATGTAAGGAAGGAGAGAAAAGGCATTTAAAACCTTTAAGTCAGAGGGAATGAAAAGGGCCTTTAGGGCACAGCCACACTGCCAATGCAAACACAATTGCAATCGCATGCGATTTCATGTGCGATTTTGTTTGCGTTTTCGCGCATGAGTTTTTTTCATTAAGTATTGGAAAACGCATGCGATTGCGATTTAAAATGGCAGAACGCAAATCGCAACACACCCGAAAATGCGTGTGTTTCAGTGCGTTGCCGCCGTTTTCAATGAATAAAAAAAACGCCAGCGCAAACGCTAAAAAAAAGCTCAGCAGTGTGGCCTATCCTCAGGGTTACAAAAAACTGTAACAAGGAGGTGTAAGAAAGCAATCAAACGAGCTAAAATTAATAATGAAGTTAGGATAGCTGAACAAAGCATCACTAAGCCTAAAAATTTTTAAGTATATAATAGTAAGAAGATGAGGACTGAATTTGGGCGCCACAAATTAATAGGGATAGTTAATTATGGAGGATGGCGATAAAGCAAATGTCTTGAATACTTTTTTTCCCCTCGTATACACTATAGAAGATCCAAGTACAGATATCATAGAGTATAGTAGCATAATGGTATAAAGATTTAAGTGCACTTTGGTTAACTGAGGATATGGTAGAGAGAAGAACTAATAAGGTAATTTAATAAATCTTCTGGAACGATAAACGACATCCTCCGGTAGTAGTAGGGAGCTAAGTTCAGTTTTATCAAGGCCATTGTTTCTTATTTTTGCAGATTCCCTCATGTCCGGTGGTGTGTGCCTCTGGATTAAAAAAAAGGCTGATGTTATTCCAATATTCAAAAAGGGTAGTTGTTTTCACAGCCGGGTAATTACAGGCCTGTACGTGTTAACTTCAGTGGTGGGGAAGATCCTGGAAAGTTTTATAAGGGAACATGTTCTAGAGTATTTTCAAGGACTGACATTATAAGTTAGTAAACCAGCATGGATTTAGGAGGAATAGATCTTGTCAAACTAACTTGTCTTGGCTTTATGAGAGAAGTAAGTAGAAATTTAGACTCTGGTATAGCAGCAGATGTAGTTTACTTGGATTTTGCAAAGGTTTTTGATACAGTCCCCCATAGGCGACTAATGTATAAGCTGAGGTCTGTTGGTCTGGGGAGTCTCACATTTGTACATGGATAGAAAAATGGTTAATGAATAGGATGCAGAGAGAGTAGTGTAAATGGGGCTTCATCATTATGGACTAAAGTGTTAAGTGGGGTTGCTACGGGTTCTGTGTTGGGGCCGCTTCTATTTAATTATTATTAATGATTGTGAAGTGGGTATTGTCAGCAGGTTTCTGTGTTTGCTGACAACACAAAACTTGTCGACCATTAAAAACTTCAGAGGATGTGCAATCGTTGCAGGGGCACATTAGATAGATTGTCACATTGGGCTTCTAAGTGCAGATGAGAATTCATGTTGAGAAATGTAAGGTTGCCTTTGCACTTAAAAACCTTTGTGCTACTTATACTATAAATGAAAGGAAAGGGATCTTGGAGTTTTGGTGGATATAAACTTAATGGTAGCAAGCATGCCAGGTGGCAACAGCCAGAGCCAGCATGGTATTGTCTTGATATGTTTGTATTCAATTAGATCAACTGGACTTGAAGTTTAGTTTCTTGAAGACATTTCGCTAGTCATCCGACTGGCTTTCTCAATTCAGAATGACTTGTACAAGAATCGTGGCAATTATGTTCCCATGGAAAATCCCAATTAGCATATCACAGCCAAGTGTTAAGGGCGTGAAGGAACTAGGACCATGGGAAATTCAAAACTACAGAGCATAGTCTACTGAAAATGGAGGTGTTCAGCAGTTTAACTTAAAACAGTTTCAGATGGGTATATTGTCACTAGAAAAATATAGATCAGTAAAGACAGTGTATATGGAAAGCATAGTTTCCCTAGTCTTCAACCCTAAAGGTGTTTTGTCCCAATAATGTACCACTTAAGTACAGGTTATGAAGGCCCTTGCAGAGATACTATCTATAACCAATGAAAATCAGAAAAAAGATTTACAAAAGAAATTATTCTCTAGTGCAGGAGAAATAACACAACATGGTTTTCAACATAAAAACTTTAGTCTTACCATAATTTAATATGCAACAACTAAACACACGATCGAAAGTATACAGATGCTTTATGCCTTCAATCTGGACAAAATGGAGCCGCTTTGTTTGCCTCCCTTTTAAAACCATGCGTCAGGAATAGTAGTATTCCTTTAGAGGAAGTAGATTTGTTGTTCAAATGCAGGAAGTTGCTTGCATTCAAACAGAAGGAGTAATGCAACTAAGCATTCTGATAGAAAAATAAAGTGAATTCAAAGATGTGATTTTGTTTAGAAGAGATGGAGATTAATCTTAATAGAAGGTCAACTTTTTTCAGATTTATTTAGAAAAATGCTAAATGTATTATTTTAAGATACATCAGGGAGATAGATATTAATGTTCGCCTTTCAAATTTGAAATTTTTAAAGATAATTTTTTTTTTTAACGATAAGAACTTTAAGGGCTAGGCCACACTAGCGCGTTTTGCGCTCGCGATTGTCCCAGCAATTTTCGCTAAAATGGAAATCGTGTGAACCCGAAAATTTCTCCGTGATTTCCTATGCCATGCGATTTGCGCACCTATTTACTCTTCGGTAATGCGGCGTACACCATTTGGTGCGTTAACGTATGCGTTTCCATAAAGTAAAATGGTAAAATCATATGCGCAAAACGCACGCGCAATAGCAAAATGCACAACAATCGCGCACACAATCGCGTGCAATAACGTCACGATGTGTGCGTGCTGATTCCTGTTCGTTGCAGTGTGGCCTCAGCCAGGGCTTTTTTTTGTTTGCGCACACGTTTTGCACTCGTGATTGCGATATGCCATTGTTATAATGAAATCGCTGGAACGCGAATCCCCGCAATTTCCTATGCGCATTCACGTTTTGGTAACGCACGCGTTCACCATTTTTGATGCGTTAACGCATGCATTTCCATAACGGAAAATGGCAAAATTACATGCGCAAAAACAACGCGCAAGAGAAAAACGCACAAGAATCGCGACACAATTTTGTGTGACAGCGTTGCAATTGCTCGTGTGCGATTTGTGCGTTGTAGTGGGGCCATGCCTTATAGAATCTCCCTTAATACTTCCAATATTAACCACATTTAGACTGAGGTCACACTGGACAGGACAGTTAGTGGTAGGTCACACTAGCACGTTTAAAACACACTAGGTGCGCTGCCATAAGCAAACTTTTTGCGCAAACACGGCACACAGCAACCGCATGCTTGCGTGAACATTTCTGGAGCACTTGTATGGCCTATAGTGTGGCCTGAGCCAAACATGCTAGCAGATGTTTTGTGCTACAATTTCAGTAATAGTCCGAAATCATGTGCATGCGATTCACAAAAAATTGCGAACCACAGAGTATGCAATGTGTCACCCACTTTGTCATACACTGACATAGTAACATAGTAATTGAGGTTGAATAAAGACATATAGTCCATCAAGTCCAACCTATTCACTCTCTTTTTTTTTTAACCCTACCTAACAGTTGATCCAGAGGAAGGCAAATAAAACCAGCTAAAAAGGGGGGGGGGGGGAATTCCTTCCTGACCCAAAAGGCAATCATAAAGTATCCCTGGATCAACCAGATCTATATGTATTAATACCTAATAATTAGTAATTCTCAATATTTTTTAGTTTTTAAACTTATCCGGCCTTTTTTAAAAGGCCATGTCCACCTTATTATAAACTTTTGCCATATCAAATATATCTTCCCCCTGCCACAACCGCTATAAAATAAATTTAAGAAGTGCCCTGATGTTTACTTACCTTCCTCTCTCCTCCGACGCCCGGCCCGGCTTCTGCTTGCAAGACACTGCAAGCAGGGGGCGGGACAATGCAGCGCGTCCGTGATTGGTGAGAGGCAGCCAATCACGGAGCAGCAGCTGCCGGCTTCTCAGAATACGTGAAGAGGTAAGGTAAGTAGAGTTCGGGGATCTTTTTAAAATTATTTTTTAGCGGTTGGGGCTGGGGAAGATATACTATGATATGGGCAAGGGGTTTTATGGTAGGGGGAGGGATCGAAAACGGGAGTGAGAGGGAGTGGGAGGGAGGGGAGAGAGGGCTGCAGTGCGCATGCCAAACATTTCGGAGGCGAGACAGGAGGCAGAGTCCTATATGGACTCTGCTATCCTCCTGGGGGCAGTTTTTTGGGACTTTGGGGGGGGACTACAGGAGAACCATATGGAGCTGGGATGTGAGGTAAGGATTTTATACACTACATGGTGGGGCCATTAGTGGGGGGATATAGGTTTTGGGGGGGACATGCCCTTTAAAGCTATTCAATGAACTGCCATACACTTCTACTGGAGAACAGTTCCACATTTCACCGTTCTCACGTAAAGAAAAACCTTTCCTAACCTGAAGATGAAACTTCTTTTCTTCCAACCTTAGGCTGGGTACCACCCAGCGATATTTTCGGGCAACGACCGATTTATTTAACTTTGAATTCGACCGAAAATATCTGCTTTCAGGACGAAAATATCTGCTGATGTGGAGCGGCGCCGGCCATGGTCGTGCTCAATCGTTCGTTCATCTGGATCAGACGAAAGAATGATCGGACCATGTCGGTAAATTCTGATCCTATGGGACTGCACGATCAATCGTTCGCAGATTCTGCTACTGACGAATTTGCCGTGACCGCGGACATTGTCTGGCCGAACGCTTGCTCGGGACAAATAGTCCCTCCATGTGTACCCAGCCTTAAAGGAAGTCCACGTGTCCTCTGATATGACCTAAGTGAACAATGCACCAGAGAGTTCATGTGTATGGCCCATTAATATATTGTATAAGGTTATCAATTCCCCGCGCAAACGTCGCTCTCCCAATGTAAATGGCCTAATCTGCCTGCATATTCAAGCCCCTCCATTCCCCTTATTAATTTAGTTGCTCTTCTCTGAACTGCTTCCATTTCCAAGAAGTCCTTTTGTATATGGGATTCCAAAACTGCTCGCATATCCAAATGAGGCCTACCAGTGCCTTGTAAAGGGGAGAATATATATTCTCTCTTGAATAATTTCCCCTCTTTATACAAGACAATATCTTGCTAGCTCTAGCCGTGGCTGTCTGGCAATGTTTGCTATAGCTAAGTCTGTTATCTACCAGAACCCCGAGATTTTTCCATTACAGATTCACTTATTTATCGTGTAGGTGGCAAAGCTTGCATAGTTTAGTGTCATCAGCAAACACTGGATCTTGCTCTCAAGCCCACTTCTAAGCATTATAAACAGATAAAAAAGAAGTGGCCCTAGTACGGAACCCTGAGGCACCCCACTTAGAACTTATCCACATAGTGTAGCCCCATTGACCACACTTTGTTTGTGATCCAATAACCAATTCTCTATGTATGCACAAATGTTTTTCATCAAGGCCAACAGTCCTCAACTTCTTACTCAATTCTTCATAAAAACCAATGCGTTTCCAGGGTATCCAACCCTCCCGGTAAGTTAGCGACCCAACTTACCTGCAATTTCAGCTTCTGAAATGCTAATTTGGCCCGCCACACCAACCACACCTCCTGTGTGAAATTACACACACCACGTCCCATCCCTAACTTCGCCCCCGCCCATTGGTGACATAATTTACGTCACGTGGTACCATAACACCCCCTTCTCCCCACCCTGCCCAGAAGCCACTTTTAGGAGGGTGGATGTCTGCGTTTTTGAAGCTCTAACGGACCACAAAATGCGATTACAAGCACGTGAGAAATGTACTAATGTGATCTAGCCCTAAGGGATTGTGATTGCGATCCGATCGCTCATAAAAAGCGCAGAGTTAGTGTTGGACAATTCGTCTGGCCAATTTTAAGGTCACACCCCTTTTCTGCCCCAATTATGCCACACTATGTACTTAATAGAGACGGCCAAAATGACACAGACAGACAGATAGACAACCACAACATAGACGCACAGCCAGATAGTAAATAAACATACAGAAAGACAGTGAGGAATAGACAAACAGAGATAGAGATAAGAGTTGGACATAGATACACAATAAATGACACAAAGGCACAGTAAAACTGGCAATTTATTATATACTGGTAGCAATTTGGTCATTTTAAACTTACGGTGTTGTTCAGTCAGACGCTTGCCCACAACTTTGACCAGGGAGACCTGGACCTCTGCCCCTATCTATCTCTATCTGTCCTCTCTCTGTATATCTATCTCTATCTATATATCTGTGCTCTTGTCTATTATTTTACTATGTCTGTCTTTCTGCCTATTGTCTATCTGTCTTTCTCTATCTATGTCTATCTGCAGGGGTGTTCCTAGAGTTTTTGACACCTGAAACCACTTTTAATGCAGAAAGGAGGGGGGGGGGGGGGGGGCGTGATGTGGGCGTGGCTGTGGGAGGTGGGTGTGGTGGGCTGACTTACAATGACTGGTGCTGAAATGCGGTATTGCGAGGAGGAGGATTTTGTTTTAAAACTGCCGCCTTTAAGTGTTCCGCAGGGGCGCCTGAGCAAATGTTTCACTTTGCTTCAGGTAGGGGCACCCCTGATATCTCGCTTCTTGTCTATCTCTCGTGTCTCTAAAGGTCTAAAGGTTCGTACACACGTGTGATCACGGGTTACAACCCGCGAAGCACGATGTGTACGAACGTTTGTTTCGGCCAATAAACCCTACACTCGGGCCGATTATCGGACAAAACTAACGTTCATACACATCGTGCGTCATTAAGGTCTATCTATTGGCTGTCTGTCTAATTCTGTCTAATTCGTCTGTCTGTCTATCTATGTATCTACCTATTATCTATCTAACTCGGCCATATATCTATCTACTATATCTATTTATCAAATCTATCTATGTATCAACCCTGTGTATCTATCCATCTATCTAACTCTCTCTATTATCTAACTCTTGTTGTCTATCTAACTCTTGTATATGTATCTATCTATCTAACTCTGTCTGACAGTCTAGCTAATGCTGCCTGCGTATCTATCTATCTATCTAACTCTGTCTGACTGTCTATCTAATGCTGCCTGTGTATCTATCTATCTATCTATCTGTCAGTCCAATTAGAGGGAAAAGCAGGGGCTTCCTTACTTGCCGCTTGTGCATGACGTCATCTCGCACCTGGGAATCCGGAAGTTGGGGCACTTCTGGGGTACAGTCCGTTAAAACATTTGGGGCACTTTACTAAATATCCGGGGCACATGCCCAGAATGTTTTAACCTAGAAACGCCACTGATGTAATATCCTATTTTATACCCTCCAACATTCCCCTTTTAGGGGTAGGCCACACTATTGCATTTCAGAGAGCGATTCAATCACCATTTTTTTTGCATCACAAATTCTGTAGCTCAATAATTGGGCAAAAATATGCACATTATTGCATTGCACATTTTACACAGTATGCGTGGTGGTGTGGCTGCAGCCTAAAGGGCATGTCCCCCCCAAAACTAAAATTTTAACCCCTTATGGGCCACATCAAGTAGTTTAAAACATCCTTACCTTACATTCTGCTCAAAATAGTTCCCTGCTGCTGCCCCTCCAAAGTCCAGGAAAGGTGCTGTGTAAGCGAGCAGTGTGTGGTCATGCTGTGCCTGAGACTTCTCAACCTCATCAAGGTTGAGGCATGCTCAGTGCAGCCATCCTGCCTCTCAGCCAATCACGGACGCGGCTGCCGGTCCCGCCCCCTGCTTTCAATCCATGCAAGCAGAGGGCCTGAACACTGCAGCAGGGAGAGGCGGGAGAGAGGGAGGTAAGTAAGAATCGGGGGACTTTCTAACAATTATATTAATGCGGTTGGGGCTGGGGGAGCATGCCCTACCACATATCAAAAGTTAAATTTGGGGGGACATGCCCTTTAATTGGTACACTTTAGAAACAACTAGAAGTGCAGAGCGCATGGGGAGGACAATAAAGTGAATCTATATATCTATCTACATTTATCATTGATAACTGTTAGATAATATGGGGTCATTCACAGAGAGTTGTTGATAATCACTTACCCCTAAGTAATATCAGCACAAAATAAGGGGCATATTTCTAAAGGTTTGTTAACTTCTCTATGACAAATCGGATTTAGCGCAATTTATAAAGCGTCAATAACCAGCCGCACAGTTCTTCACCGCTACAGTTAACACCCGGTCATTTTATGCGACTATAATGGCATTGTTGCATTTAAATTGCCACATCTGAGGTGGCAAAAAACAGCTAAGAGCCTCTATAGCGCGTGCTATGTGTAGTGGGTTGCAATGCTGATGAAAAGGGGCCGTGCCCTGCTAGATGGTGGGAGGGCTGTTGTCATTGCCTTCTCAGTCTTCCTAATCCTGCTGTCTCTAAGCCACAGTTGCACTCTCATATAGTATTGCTGAAATACCAAATCCAAATATGATTGTTTAATATTCAGATTTTACCAATCAAATTGTAAAAAAAAAAATTATTTTTTCCTGATGTCTCAGAAGATGTTGAAGAAGACAGAAGACCCCGAGATCAAGAAAGTGACCATAGCGTGGCGACAGGGAAGATAAAAGAAAACAGCAGAGACCATTAAAGGTTCTTTATAGAACTGGGGGTGGTCCTGGTTTCAAGCTACGGGGTCCCCTATCTGAAGGCTCTTGCTAAAGCTGCAAGGGCTCTGTTAAGAGCCAATGGGGTTCCTGTTTTCGAACTGTGGGACCCGCTAAGCCCCAAAAGGCTCTTTCAAGGGCCCTGGTGGGATGTGGGGGTCCCTGACTGTGGAGGTGTGTGGTTGGGTGACAGCTTCCTTCCCAGCAGCCTTAGCAAATCACCATGCATAGCACGCCCTGCTCTTAGCTTGCAGGCAATTTTTCTTTCACTCAATACTGGACTGTCTAGATACAGCAAATGGAATGGAATTCTAACAGTCTATAAGTGGGACCTAATGAGAGGCAGAACCACTCACTTTATAGCACCTTTTACCCAAAGCAGTAACGACAACTGGTTGGGAAGCTTTGAAAGGTTTTTAACTAGAGAACCAAACATACATTTAGTCAACAAAAAATACACTTTTGGTGACAAAACTATATTCAGTCAACCAAAATGGATTCAGCGGTAGGAAATCATACATTTAGTCAACATAAAAAAAACTTTGGTGACAAAACTATGTTTGGTCGAACAAAATAAATTATGTGGCAAAAAAACATAAGCTTTAAATAAAACAATGTTTTAGTGACAAAAACTATATTTAGTCGACCCCAACAAATTCGGTCTTGCAAAAATATTTAGTGAATATATTTTTTTTGGGAAAAAATGACACGTGGTTTAAACAGAATATTTTTTGTATACAAAAAGTGATAAACAGTAACATGTTGGCACAAAGAAAATTTGTAGACCAAATACATCTTGTAGGGCAAGTGTGATGTTTTTTATTACACAAATAAACTAAGGAAAAAGAAAGCATACTTTTTGTCTTTAAAATGCAATTTTGGGCACCAGAATTATGTTTTGGTAATGGTAAACTGGTAAATTGTTTTGCTTTCCCTTTAATCCCTCTAAAAAAATTTGTACAACTTAATGACTCTCTTGCCTATAAATATTTTCCCTTAAACTCTATTAATAAGAAATAGCTGTTATATGATACACTTCCCCTGAATTTAGTGAAATGATACATTTATTAGTAACCTTCAAATGAACCATTAGATTTGCCACATTAGGTTCCCCACTGCTGGTTTAAAAAAAAGTTAAGGGACAGAAGGGAAAGAAGATACAAAGTCAGGCAGGTGGGGAACTAATGTGCAAATCTAAGGTTCATTTGAAGGTTACTAGCACAATGTATCATTTCACTAATTCAATGAACTTTTGACCGAATGTAAAAGAGGACCAAATGTATTAAATGCACAAAATTTACAAATTTGATTTACAGAAATAATTTGGTGAACATACAGTAAGTGCCTACAGAAATTATTTAATACAACTAGCACCATTTTAAACAATAAGAACTTTTATTGAATCTCCCTGAATGTAAAACTAGTCTAACAATTCAGTTTACTAAATAATTTCTGTAGAGCAATTACTGTATGTTCACCAAATTATTTCTGTAAATCAAATTTGTAAATTTTGTGCATTTAATACATTTGGTCCATCTTTTACATTCGGTCAAAAGTTCATTGAATTAGTGAAATGATACATTTGCTAGTAACCTTCAAATGAACCTTTAGATTTGCACATTAGTTTCCCCACCTGCCTGACTTTGTATCTTCTTTCCCTTCTGTCCCTTAACTTTTTTTTAACCAGGCAGGTGGGGAACCTAATGTGGCAAATCTAATGGTTCATTTGAAGGTTACTAATAAATGTATCATTTCACTAAATTCAAGGGGAAGTGTATCATATAACAGCTATTTCTTATTAATGAGTTTAAAGGGAAATATATTATAGGCAAGAGAGTCATTAAGTGTACAAATTTTTTTGAAGGGATTAAAGGGAAAGCAAACAATTTACCAGTTTACCATTACCAAACATAATTCTTGGTGCACAAAATTGCATTTTAAAGACAAAAAGTATGCTTCTTTTTCCTTAGTTTATTTTGTGTAATAAAAACATACACTTGCCCTACAAGATGTATTTGGTCTACCAAATTTTCTTTGTGCCAACATGTTACTGTTTATCACTTTTTGTATACAAAAAATATTCTGTTTGAACCCACGGTTCATTTTGTTCACCAAAATAATATATTCACTAAGGGGCATATTTATAAAGAATCGATAATATCGCCAAAAAATTACCGCCGCACATCGCGGCCGCGAAAATAGCGCTATCGCCGTATTTATAACGGCGAGCGCTATTCCCGCGATACCTATTGCGACCGCGATGTGCTGCGGTAATTTTAAGCCCCTTCGCGGCGATACTATACAGGACTATACAGGACTTAAAATCCCTTCCCGACGCCGCTCCTACCCCGCCCACACCCCCGCCGGCAGTGGCGCGGCGACCACCCGCCGCCGCTTCCAGCAGCCTCTCCCACACGTTCCCCGTTCGCGGGCAATCTCGGAAGGGAGGTTAGGAGGGGCTGCCGGGAGGGCCGCAGCAGGTGGTCGAGACCACCCGCGCGCACCCCCTCCCCGGCAACACCTCAAAGCCCCCCGCCCCGGCCGCCCCGGGGGGGAGGAGGGAGCCGCTGGGGGGGTGGAGGCTCCCTCCAGGGCGGGGCCCTGAGAAGGCCTTTTGGGGCTTAGGGGGTCCCGCAGCAGCTCGAACCAGACCCCCCCCCGGCCCTTGGCAAGGGCCTTGCGGCACTGACAAGTGCTCTTGGCGGGGGTCCCGCAGCTGAAAACCGGGACCCCCAGTGCGGCCTTAAAAGAGCCCTTGGGCGACGTCTTCTTTTTCCAGTCCGGCGACACCAGCCGACCGAGGCCGCGACCCCCGAGAGGTACCCTGCGGCCGCCAGGGGTACCCCCGGGGGCGCCGGCGACCTCAACGCAGGCCGATGTTGCGGCTGTCTTGATCCGACAGCGACGTCTTCGGGCTGGCGACACCAACCCCACTTCAGGTCGCCGATGCCAGGCAGAACACTGCGGCCGCCAGTGAGCTGCTGGCACGCCAGCCTCAGCGGAGCCGATGTGCCAGCCGCTTCTTTCTTCTTTCTTCAGCCATCTACTGCGATGGATCTGAGTTCGCGGCGGAAAGCTCCTATTTATAAGGGTTGCGAAATCCATAACCGTTTCTGATGGTCAATTTTTAATACTTGCTTTACATTAACCATCAGATTTCTGGAAAGAGTGATCGAAATTGATTGGTTAATGTAAAGCAAGTATTAAAATTGGACCAATCAGAAAGTGAGTATGGAATTTCTGCAAAACTATATAAAGAGGAGCTTTCGCCGAGGAACCAGATGCCATCGCAGTAGATGCTGAAGAAAGAAGCGGGCTGGAACATCGGCTCCGCTGAGGCCGCGGGTGCCAGCGGGCTTCACGTCGGCCGCAGTGAGTCTGCCTGGCATCGGCGACCGGAGTGGGGTTGGTGTCGCCAGCCCGAAGACGTGCCCAAGGGCTCTTTAAGAGCCGCACTGGGGTCCCGGTTCGAGCTGGGGACCCCCGCCAAAGGCACTTATTAGTGCCGCAAGGGCACTGTTAGTGCCGCAAGGGCCCTTACAAGGCCGCGGGGGGGTCCTGTTTCGAGCTGCGGGCCCTAAGCCCAAAGGGCACTATATAAGCCGCAAGGGCACTGTCAGTGCTGCAAGGGCCCTTATAAGGGCCGGGAGGGGGGTCCGGTTCGAGATGCGGGAACCCTTAGCCCCAAAAGGCTCTTGTCAGAGCTGCAAGGGCACTTGTAAAGTGCCGCAAGGGCCCTTTATAAGGGCCGGGGAGGGGGGGTCCGGTTCGAGCTGGGGACCCTAAGCCCCAAAAGGCCCTTCTCCGGGCCCCGCTGGAGGGAGCCTCCACCCCCCCAGCGGCTCCCTCCGTCCCCTCCCCGGGGGAGCGGCCGGGGCGGGGGGTTGGAGGGGTTGCCGGGGAGGGGGTGCGCGGAGGGTGGTCGCGACCACTGCTGCGGCCCCTCCCGGGCAGCCCCTCCAAGCCCCCCGAAAACGGCCACGAAAGTTAACGAACCTTTATAATATGCCCCTAAATATGTTTTGCAAAGACCGAATTTGTTTTGGTCGACTAAATATAGTTTTGTCACTAAAACATTGTTTTATTTAAGAACTTTGTTTTTTTGCCCATAATGTATTTGTTCGACCAAACATAGTTTGTCACCAAGTTTTTTTTGTATGTTGACTAAATGTATGATTTCCTACCGCTGAATCCATTTTGGTTGATGAATATAGTTTGTCACCAAAAGTGTATTTTGTTGTGATAAATGTATGTTGGTTCTTAGTTAAAAACCTTTCAAAGTTCCCAACAGTTGCTTGTGAAGGTTCTCATTCATCCAGGTCACATGGTGGTAATCTGTTGTATTCAATTAGATAATGCACTGACATGAAATGTAGTTCTTGAAGACGTTTGCTAGTCATCCGACTGGGCTTTCTCAATTCAGAATGAATGTACAAGAATCTGTGGCAATTATGTACCCTGAAAATCCCAATTAGCAGTGCAGTGCAGTGAAGAATGCTTGATTTGTATGTGGGGGAGACCAAACAGCAACTGCATCAACGTATGGCCCAGCACAGAAGAGCCAATTCCTCGGGTCAGGACTCAGCGTGTATCTGCATCTTAAGGATAAGGACAACCTTTGAAGATTGTATATGTTAAACTACTGGCGAAGGAACGTGACTGGTTCAAGAGAGGTGTTAAGGAGGCCATTATGTGAAATAAAGAAACCAAGGCCTATAGAGGTGGGGGGGGGTTCGACACAAACTGTCTGCCATGTACAATGCTGTTTTAACACCTACTCTGGGCGTTCCTATAACACCTCTTAGCCACTATCTAATCACCACCTTAACACCTGGCTGTGATATGCTAATTGGGATTTTCCAGGGTACATAATTGCCACAGATTCTTGTACAGTCATTTGAATGTAACAACAAGTCATTCTGAATGTTAACATATGGCGAGAGGAACGTGACTGGTTCAAGAGAGGTGTTAGGAGGGCCATTTATGTGAAAATAAAGAACCCAAGCCTAAATAGGGTGGGGGGGTTCGACACACAACTGTCTGCCATGTACAATGCTGTTTTAACACCTTACTCTGGGCGTTTCCTAAACACCTCTTAGCCACTATCTAATCACACCCTTAACACCTGGCTGTGATATGCTAATTGGATTTTCATCCAGGGTACATAATTGCCACAGATTCTTGTACAAGTCATTCTGAATTGAGAAAGCCAGTCGGATGACTAGCAAAACGTCTTCAAGAACTACATTTCATGTCCAGTTGATCTAATTAAATACAACAGATTTCCCAACCAGTTGCGTTACTGCTTTGGGTAAAAGGTGCTATAAAGTGCAGTGGTTCTGCCTCTCATTAGGTCCCACTTATAAGACTGTTAGAATTCCATTCCATTTTGCTGTATCTAGACAGTCCAGTATTGAGGTGAAAAGAAAAATTGCCTGCAAGCTAAGAGCAGGGCGTGCTATGCATGGTGATTTGCTAAGGCTGCTGGGAAGGAAGCATGTCACCCAACCACACACCTCCACAGTCAGGGACCCCACATCCCACCAGGGCCCTTGAAAGAGCCTTTTGGGGCTTAGCGGGTCCCACAGTTCGAAAACAGGAACCCCATTGGCTCTTAACAGAGCCCTTGCAGCTTTAGCAAGAGCCTTCAGGATAAGGGGACCCCGTAGCTTGAAACCAGGACCACCCCCAGTTCTATAAAGAACCTTTAATGGTCTCTGCTGTTTTCTTTTTATCTTCCCTGTCGCCACCGCTATGGTCACTTTCTTGATCTCGGGGTCTTCTGTCTTCTTCAACATCTTCTGAGACATCAGGAAAAAATAATTTTTTTTTTTACAATTTGATTGGTAAAGATCTGAATATTAAACAATCATATTTGGATTTGGTATTTCAGCAATACTATATGAAGAGATGCAAACCTGTGGCTTAGAAGACAGCAGGATTATGAAGACTGAGAAGGCAATGACAACAGCCCTCCCACCATCTAGCAGGGCACGGCCCCTTTTCATCAGCCATTGCAACCCACTACACATAGCACGCTGCTATAGAGGCTCTTAGCTGTTTTTGCCACCTCAGATGTGGCAATTTTAAATGCAACAATGCCATTATAGTCGCATAAATATGACCGGGTGTTAACTGTAGCGGTGAAGACTGTGCTGGCTGGTTATTGACGCTTTATAAATTGCGCTAAATCCGAATTTGTCATAGAGAAGTTAACAAACCTTTAGAAATATGCCCCTTAGTTTGTGCTGATATTACTTAGGGGTAAGTGATCTTATCAACAACTCTCTGTGAATGACCCCATATTATCTAACAGTTATCAATGATAAATGTAGATAGATATATAGATTCACTTTATTGTCCTCCCCATGCAGCTCTGCACTTTGTTGTTTCTAAAAGTGTACCAATTAAAGGGCATGTCCACCCCAAAATTTAACTTTTGATATGTGGTAGGGCATGCTCCCCCAGCCCCAACCGCATTAATATAATTGTTAGAAAGTCCCCCGATTCTTACTTACCTGCCCTCTCTCCCCTGCTGCAGTGTTCAGGCCCTCTGCTTGCATGGAATTGAAAGCAGGGGGCGGGACCGGCAGCCGCGTCCGTGATTGGCTGAGAGGCAGGGATGGCTGCACTGAGCATGCCTCAACCTTGATGAGGTTGAGGAAGTCTCAGGCACAGCATGAGTCACACACTGCTCCTACACAGCAGTTTCCTGGACTTTGGAGGGGCACAGCAGGGAAACTATTTTGAGCAGGAATGTAAGGTAAGGATTGTTTTAAACTACTTGATGTGGCCAGTAAGGGGTTAAATTTTAGTTTTGGGGGTGGACATGCCCTTTAAGGCTGCAGCCACACCACCACGCATACTGTAAAATGTGCAAATGCAATAATGTGCATATTTTTGCCCAATTATTGAGCTACAGAAGTTGTGTGATGCACAAAAATGGTGATTGAATGCGCTCTGAAATGCAATAGTGTGGCCTACCCCTAAAAGGGGAATGTTGGAGGGTATAAAATAGGATATTACATCAGTGGCGTTTCTAGGTTAAAACATTCTGGGCATGTGCCCCGGATATTTAGTAAAGTGCCCCAAATGTTTTAACGGACTGTACCTGCAGAAGTGCCCCGAACTTCCGGATTTCCCAGGTGCGAGATGACGTCATGCACAAGCGGCAAGTAACAGGAAGCCCCTGCTTTTCCCTCTAAATTGACTGACAGATAGATAGATAGATAGATACACAGGCAGCATTAGATAGACAGTCAGACAGAGTTAGATAGATAGATAGATACGCAGGCAGCATTAGCTAGACTGTCAGACAGAGTTAGATAGATAGATACATATACAAGAGTTAGATAGACAGACAAGAGTTAGATAAATAGACAGAGTTAGATAGATGGATAGATACACAGGGTTGATACATAGATAGATTGATAAATAGATAAATAGATAGATAGATATATGGCCAGAGTTAGATAGATAATAGGTAGATACATAGATAGACAGACAGACAGAATTAGACAGAATTAGACAGACAGACAGATAGATAGACACTTAATGACGCACGATGTGTATGAACGTTAGTTTTGTCCGATAATCGGCCCGAGTGTAGGGTTTATTGGCCGAAACAAACGTTCGTACACATCGTGCTTCGCGGGTTGTAACCCGTGATCACACGTGTGTACGAACCTTTAGACCTTTAGAGACACAGAGAGATAGACAAGAAGCAGATATACAGGGGTGCCCCTACCATGAAGCAAAGTGAAACATTTGCTCAGGGCGCGCCCCTGCGGAACACTTAAAAGGCGGCAGTTAAAACAAAATCCTCCTCCCTGCAATACCGCATTTCAGCACCAGTCATTGTAAGTCAGCCCACCACACCCACCTCCACAAGCCACGCCCACATCACGCCCCCCCCCCCCCCTTTCTGCATTTAAAAGTGGTTTCAGGTGTCAAAAACTCTAGGAACACCCCTGCAGATAGACATAGATAGAGAAAGACAGATAGACAATAGGCAGAAAGACAGACATAGTAAAATAGATAGACAAGAGGCAGATATATAGATAGAGATAGATATACAGAGAGAAGGACAGATAGAGATAGATAGGGGCAGAGGTCCAGGTCTCCCTGGTCAAAGTTGTGGGCAAGCGTCTGACTGAACACAACCGTAAGTTTAAAATGACCAAATTGCTACCAGTATATAATAAAATTGCCAGTTTACTGTGCCTTTGTGTCATTTATTTGTGTATCTATGTCCAACTCTTATCTCTATCTCTGTCTGTCTATTTCACTGTCTTTCTGTATGTTTATTACTATCTGGCTGTGCGTCTATGTTTGTGGTTGTCTATCTGTCTGTCTGTGTCATTTTGGCCGTCTCTATTAAGTACATAGTGTGGCATAATTGGGGCAGAGAAAGGGGTGTGACCTTAAAAATTGGCCAGACGAATTGTCCAACACTAACATGCGCTTTTTAATGAGCGATCGGATCGCAATCACAATCCCTTAGGGCTAGATCACATTAGTACATTTCTCACGTGCTTGTAATCGCATTTTGTGGTCCGTTAGAGCTTCAAAAACGCAGACATCCCACCCTGCTAAAAGTGGCTTCTGGGCAGGGTGGGGAGAAGGGGTGTTATGGTACCACGTGACGTAAATTATGTCACCAAATGGGCGGGGGCGAAGTTAGGGATGGGACGTGGTGTGTGATGTAAATTACATCACAGAAGAGGTGTGGTTGGTGTGGCGGGCCAAAATAGGCATTTCAGAAGCTGAAATTGCAGGTAAGTTAGGGTCGCTAACTTACCGGGAGGGTTGGGATACCTGGAAACGCATTGGTTTTTATGAAGAAGTGAGTAAGAAGTTAGATTCAGGCACAGCAGTGTATGTGGGATACTTGGATTTTGTGAAAGCTTTTGATAAATTGTGACATAGGCTACTAATGTATAAACTGAGGACTGTTGGCCTTGATGAAAACATTTGTGCATACATAGAGAATTGGTTATTGGATCACAAACAGAAAGTGGTGGTCAATGGGGCTACATCTATGTGGGATAAAGTTCTAAGTGGGGTGCCTCAGGGTTCCGTACTAGGGCCACTTCTTTTTTATCTGTTTATAAATGACTTAGAAGGGGGCATTGAGAGCAAGATCTCAGTGTTTGCTGATGACACTAAACTATGCAGAGCTTTGCCACCTACACGATAAATAAGTGAATCTGTAATGGAAAAAGATCTCGGGGTTCTGGTAGATAACAGACTTAGCTATAGCAAACATTGCCAGACAGCCACGGCTAGAGCTAGCAAGATATTGTCTTGTATAAAGAGGGGAATAGATTCAAGAGAGAAATATATTATTCTCCCTCTTTACAAGGCACTGGTAAGGCCTCATTTGGGATATGCAGAGCAGTTTTGGAATCCCATATACAAAAGGACTTCTTGGAAATTGAAGCAGTTCAGAGAAGAGCAACTAAATTAATAAGGGGAATGGAGGGGCTTGAATATGCAGGCAGATTAGGGCCATTTACATTGGAGAAGCGACGTTTGCGCGGGGATATGATAACCTTATACAAATATATTAATGGGCCATACAATGAACTCTCTGGTGCATTGTTCACTAATAGGTCATATCAGAGGACACGTGGACTTCCTTTAAGGCTGGGTACACATGGAGGGACTATTTGTCCCGAGCAAGCGTTCGGCCAGGACAAATGTCCGCGGTCACGGCAAATTCGTCAGTAGCAGAATCTGCGAACGATTGATCGTGCAGTCCCATAGGGATCAGAATTTACCGACATGTCCGATCATTCTTTCGTCTGATCCAGATGAACGAACGATTGAGCACGACCATGGCCGGCCGCTCCACATCAGCAGATATTTTCGTCCTGAAAGCAGATATTTTCGGTCGAAAGTTCCATAAATCGGTCGGTTGCCCGAAAATATCTGCTGGTGTGTACCCAGCCTAAGGTTGGAAGAAAAGAAGTTTCATCTTCAGGTTAGGAAAGGTTTCTTTACAGTGAGAACGGTGAAACTGTGGAACTGTCTTCCAGTAGAAGTGGTAATGGCAAGTTCATTGAATAGCTTTAAAGGGCATGTCCACCCCCAAAACTATAATCCCCCCACTAATGGCCCCACCATGTAGTGTAATAAAATCCTTACCTCACATCCCAGCTCCATATGGTTCTCCTGTAGTCCCCCCCCCACGTCCCCAGAAATCTCCCCCAGGAGGATAGCAGAGTCCATATAGGACTCTGCCTCCTGTCTCGCCTCCGGGAAATGTTTGGCATGCGCACTGCAGCCCTTCTCCCCCTCCCTCCACCTCCCTCTCACTCCCGTTTTGCGATCCCTCCCCCTACCATAAAACCCCTTGCCCATATCATAGTATATCTTCCCCCAGCCCCAACCGCTAAAAAATAATTTTAAGAAAGATCCCCGAACTCTACTTACCTTACCTCTCTCCCCCGGTATTCTGAGAAGCCGGCAGCTGCGTCCGTGATTGGCTGCCTCTCAGCCAATCACGGACGCGGCTGCAGTCCCGCCCCCTGCTTGCAGTGTCTTGCAAGCAGAAGGCCGGGCCGGGCGTCGGAGGAGAGAGGGAAGGTAAGTAAACATCAGGGCACTTTCTTAAATTTATTTTATAGCGGTTGTGGCAGGGGGAAGATATATTATGATATGGCAAAAGTTTATAATAAGGGTGGACATGCCTTTTAAAAAAGGCCTGGATAAGTTTATAAAACTAAAAAATATTGAGAATTACTAATTATTAGGTATTAATACATATAGATCTGGTTGATCCAGGGATACTTTATGATTGCCTTTTGGGGTCAGGAAGGAATTCCCCCCCCCCCCCTTTTTAGCTGGTTTTATTTGCCTTCCTCTGGATCAACTGTTAGGTAGGGTTAAAAAAAAAAGGAGAGTGAATAGGTTGGACTTGATGGACGTATATGTCTTTATTCAACCTCAATTACTATGTTACTATGTCAGTGTATGACAAAGTGGGTGACCACATTGCATACGCTGTGGTTCGCAAGTTTTTGTGAATCGCATGCACATGATTTCGGACTATTACTGAAATTGTAGCACAAAACATCCGCTAGCACATGTTGGCTCAGGCCACACTATAGCGCATACAAGTGCTCCAGAAATGTTCACGCAAGCATGCGGGTTGCTGTGTGCCGTGTTTGCGCAAAAAGTTGCTTATGGCAGCGCACCTAGTGTGTTTAAACGTGCTAGTGTGACCTACCACTAACTGTCCTGTCCAGTGTGACCTCAGTCAAAATGGGTAATATTGGAATGTATTAAGGGAGATTCTATAAGGGCATGGCCCCACTACAACGCACAAAATCGCACACGCAATTGCAAGCGCTGTCACACAAAATTGTGTGCGCGATTCTTGTGCGTTTTTCTCTTGCGCGTGTGTTTTGCGCATGTAATTTTGCCATTTTCCGTTATGGAAATGCATGCGTTAACGCATCAAAAATGGTGAACGCGTGCGTTACCAAAACGTGAATGGGCACGCAATCAGATGCGCATAGGAAATTGCGGGGATTTTCGCGTTCCAGCGATTTCCATTATAACCAAATGGCATACGCAATCACGAGTGCAAAACGTGTGCGCAAACAAAAAAAAAGCCCTAAGGCTGAGGCCACACTGCAACGAACAGGAATCACGCACACAATCGTGAGCGTTATTGCACGCGATTGTGTGCGCGATTGTTGTGCATTTTGCATTTGCGCGTGCGTTTTGCGCATATGATTTTACCATTTTACTTTATGGAAACGCATACGTTAACGCACCAAAAATGGTGTACGCACGCATTACCGAAGAGTAAATAGGTGCGCAATCGCATGCGCATAGGAAATCACGGAAATTTTCGGGTTCACACGATTTCCA
Organism: Hymenochirus boettgeri; assembly: GCA_019447015.1. Taxonomy (NCBI): domain Eukaryota; kingdom Metazoa; phylum Chordata; class Amphibia; order Anura; family Pipidae; genus Hymenochirus; species Hymenochirus boettgeri. The sequence continues at coordinate 151,485,668 of CM033474.1, forward strand.
TTTTAGCGAAAATTGCTGGGGACAATCGCGAGCGCAAAACGCGCTAGTGTGGCCTAGCCCTTAAAGTTCTTATCGTTAAAAAAAAAAATTATCTTTAAAAATTTCAAATTTGAAAGCGAACATTAATATACTATCTCCCTGATAGTATCTTAAAATAATACATTTAGCATTTTTCTAAATAAATCTGAAAAAAGTTGTGACTTCTATTAAGATAATCTCCATCTCTTCTAAACAAAATCACAATCTTTGAATTCACTTTATATTTTCTATTCAGAATGCTTAGTTGCATTACTTCCTGTGTTTGGAATGCAAGCAACTTCCTGCATTTGAAACACAAAATCTACTTCCTGTAAAGGAAAACTACTTCCTGCCGCATGGTTTTAAAAAGGGAGCCAAACATACCAGCTGCCATTTTGTCAAATTGAAGGAGTAAGGCATCTGTATACTTTCGACTGTGTTTAGTTGTTGCATATTAAATTATGGTAAGACTAAAGTTTTTATGTTGGAAAACCATGTTGTGTTATTTCTCCTGCACTAGAGAATTATTTCTTTTGTAAATCTTTTTCTTGATTTTCATTGGTTATAGATAGTATCTCTGCAAGGGCCTTCATAACCTGTACTTAAAGTGGTACATTATTGGGAACAAAACACCTTTAGGGTTGAAGACTAGGGAAACTATGCTTTCCATATTACACTGTCTTTACTGATCTATATTTTTCTAGTGACAATATACCCATCTGAAACTGTTTAAGTTAAACTGCTGAACACCTCCATTTTCAGTAAGACATGCTCTGTAGTTTTGAATTTCCCATGGTGCCTAGTTCCTTCACGCCCTTAACACTTGGCTGTGATATGCTAATTGGGATTTTCCAGGGTACATAATTGCCACAGATTCTTGTACAAGTCATTCTGAATTGAGAAAGCCAGTCGGATGACTAGCGAAATGTCTTCAAGAACTAAACTTCAAGTCCAGTTGATCTAATTGAATACAACAGATACAAGACAATACCATGCTGGCTCTGGCTGTTGCCACCTGGCACTGCTTGCTACCATTAAGTTTATCCACCAAAACTCCAAGATCCCTTTCCTTTCATTTATAGTATAAGTAGCACAAGGATTTTTAAGTGCAAAAGGCATCACCTTACATTTCTCAACATTGAATCTCATCTGCCACTTAGAAGCCCAATGTGACAATCTATCTAGATGCCCCTGCAACGATTGCACATCCTCTGAAGTTTTTAATGGTCGACAAAGTTTTGTGTTGTCAGCAAACACAGAAACCTTGCTGACAATACCCACTTCCAAATCATTAATAAATAGATTAAATAGAAGCGGCCCCAACACAGAACCCTGTAGCACCCCACTTAACACTTTAGTCCATAATGATGATGCTCCATTTACAACTACTCTCTGCATCCTATTCATTAACCATTTTTCTATCCATGTACAAATGTGACTCCCCAGACCAACAGACCTCAGCTTATACATTAGTCGCCTATGGGGGACTGTATCAAAAACCTTTGCAAAATCCAAGTAAACTACATCTGCTGCTATACCAGAGTCTAAATTTCTACTTACTTCCTCATAAAAGCCAAGCAAGTTAGTTTGACAAGATCTATTCCTCCTAAATCCATGCTGGTTACTACTTATAATGTCAGTCCTTGAAACATACTCTAGAACATGTTCCCTTATTAAACTTTCCAGGATCTTCCCCACCACTGAAGTTAAACGTACAGGCCTGTAATTACCCGGCTGTGAACAACTACCCTTTTTGAATATTGGAATAACATCAGCCTTTTTTTTAATCCAGAGGCACACCACCGGACATGAGGGAATCTGCAAAAATAAGAAACAATGGCCTTGATAAAACTGAACTTAGCTCCCTAAGTACCGGAGGATGTAGTTTATCCGTTCCAGAAGATTTATTAATATTAACCTTATTTAGTTCTTTCTCTACCATATCCTCAGTTAACCAAAGTGCACTTAAATCTTTTATACCATTATTGCTACTATACTCTATGATATCTGTACTTGGATCTTCTATAGTGTATACAGAGGGGAAAAAAGTATTCAAGACATTTGCTTTATCGCCATCCTCCATAATTAACTTATCCCTATTAATTTGTGGCGCCACATTCAGTCCTCATCTTCTTACTATTAATATACTTAAAAATTTTTTAGGCTTAGTGATGCTTTGTTCAGCTATCCTAACTTCATTATTAATTTTAGCTCGTTTGATTGCTTTCTTACACTCCTTGTTACAGTTTTTGTAATCCCTGAGGGATAGGCCACACTGCTGAGCTTTTTTTTAGCGTTTGCGCTGGCGTTTTTTTATATCATTGAAAACGCGGCAACGCACTGAAAACACGCATTTTCGGGTGTGTTGCGATTTGCGTTCTGCATTTTAAATCGCAATCGCATGCGTTTTCCAATACTTAATGAAAAAAACTCATGCGCAAAACGCAACAAAATCGCACATGAAATCGCATGCGATTGCAATTGTGTTTGCATTGCAGTGTGGCTGTGCCCTAAAGGCCCTTTCCATTCCCTCTGACTTAAAGGTTTTAAATGCCTTTTTCTTCCTTTACATTTGCCTCTTTACATCAGAATTCAGCCACATGGGCGCAGATTTGTTTTTTTTTATATTTATATCCCAAGGAAATTTGCCAAGGTTTGCGGGTCAGGTTCAGGTTTGGGTTAACCTAATTGTAATAACTGAAATATAACACATTGTTATCAATCCAAGACAATGTGCAGGGTGTATAGCATCTTACCCTAAATCCACACTATGGCAGATAAATGGCAAATATGTCTAGCTGCAAAAGCTTTCAACCTCTTACTGTGTTTTTGTCTGGGTAAATATTGAGTTATCAACAGCTCTGTTATAGTTATAACATAGACATAACATAGTTATAAAACCATGGATAAGTAACCAGTAGATCTCCAGATGTTTGAAAACTATAACTCCCAGCATTCCTTGGGTATAGAGTAAATGCTGGGAGTTGTAGATTTTAAACCAAGTATTGGTTCCCTATCCCTGTCACAGATCAACAAGACAATTGTTGCAGATAAAGATTTAAAATGAGCCAAGGCACATGGGTAGTTAGAAGTTGGGAACAGTAGAGTCCCATGGGTAGGTAGTTGGGGACAGTAGGGATATATTTAGGGTTTCCAGATGTCAGCAAAATAAAATGGCCGAAAATGTAACAAAAAAATGGACTGCATGTCCATCCTAGTGTGAACGAGGCCTAATACTATGTTTACAGTGTACCAGGTGGTTACCTCAAAGTGGGTGTGGTAAAAATTGCAGCTCGCTTACACGCACACTCACATGAGTCCTCTATTTTTTATTTCAAAATCTGGAAACCTTAGATATATTATATAAAGTGTACATTGAACTCTATACCAAGTACCTCCTATCTGTGGGACTACATCTGTTTGTAAAGTATAACTCCCAGCATTTCACTACTGCACTTACCATATCAGAAGGCATCCTAGGAATGCTGGGAGATGTAATTTTCATACATTTGGAGACCCCTGCTTTATATTTTAATGTTAAGGTATGTTTGTTTCTATGAACATTTTTGGTTATGAATAAAATATTAATTTTAACTTTTAGACTTTTTTTTAACTTTCTTTCTTTAGGAAGAAAGACTAGCAGGGTTATTCGATAAAAGTAATTCAGCAAACTCACGATAGGGTCCTCTGCACTCGTCCACACGTGGGTGCTCACTCCTCTAGATAATCCAACCCTTAAATGGATATTTGGTAACAGGAGACAGCAAAAAGCGAAGGTAGCACTCCAAAGTAAAGTAAACTTAAATTTATTGAAGACCACACATATCACAACGTTTCGGGGGGAAAACTTGCCCCCTTCCTCACTTTGGAGTGCTACCCTCGCTTTTTGCTGTCTCCTGTTATTCAATAAAAGTTCTTATCGTTTAAAATGGTGCTAACTTTGCCCCAACCAATCAGATATTTCAAATGTTAAATACAATCTGATTGGTTGGGGCAAAATTAGCACCATTTTAAACAATAAGATTGTTTATTGAATAACCCTGTAAAAGCAGGTCGGGTTTGGTATAATCTGATATAATATTCTTGAAGGTGCAGTTTTAGTTTGGGGGGGTCTCCTGTATAGGTAAAGTGGGGTACCTACATATATCTGGTATTGTTGTACTCTGGAGTATCAGAGCTTTTAGAAACATTATCTGGGTTATTCAATAAAAGTTCTTATCGTTTAAAAATGGTGCTAATTTTGCCTCAACCAATCAGATGTTAGTTTTCAAATGTTAAATATTAACTGATTGGTTGGGGCAAATTTAGAATTCCTTTTTTAACGATAAGAACTTTTATTGATTCTCCCTGTATTATTTTTGTGCATAACCTTAAGATAACTATAAATAAAAATGGGAAAACTCCATGCAAATTTTTAATTTTTTTTGCCCATAATTCCAGTAAAATTTCCAGAAAAGTTACAAAATACTGTCACAATGTTAAAGAACACTTTGTGATGAATAAAACAAAGTTCCTGATTTACTGTAAAATTAGTCTAAACTGATTGAGGATAAAATCCTGAAAATTCTGCTGGCACATTGATCGGAAAATGGGAAACTGCTGGCACTGAAAGAGTTAAATCCCCTTGCTCTGCTGCTCCTTGTTATATTTCTTCTTTTGTGTATGCCTGCAGTAATGTAGTGTTTGTCCATTTTAATTTACTGTCTTAAATTAGTAAAGTAAGTAGGGATGTCTAATTACTGGCCACGTAGATATTTGAAAACTACAAATCCCTAGTTGCTCCCTGGTGTGGCAAAGTTGTTGAAAAGGACTGCTTGTTGTTGTAGTTTTCAAACAACTAGAGGGCCACACGTTATATATATATCCAGATATAACTGGATTAAAGCCCCAAAGGGTCGTTTTTAACAATCTTAACAGGAAGATTCACCCAGAGCTATATGCGCTCTGGTCAAATCCCCCATAGCAAATTTACCAGCGCTGACTGCACGAATGTCCCTTTTGGAACTCACACAGCTGCCGCAAAACCACCAAGGTCCTGAACGTAAATTGGTTAGCACAACTTTAAGAGCCAAAAAAAGCTATCGCCAACTGCCAAATGAGACCTGGGCACTCCGTTTTCCTCCCAAATAATAAAAAAATAAAGTCATACTGATTGGTTGTATGTGTTAAATAAATGTGCTTAGATTGTAAGCTCTTTAGGGCAGGATCAACGTGATATTGAATAGGGTTTGGGAGATTTACCTAGAGCAATAGTGGCTCTGGGTAAATCACATTACCCACTTGTGCAAACGCGATATTGAATAGGGTTTGGGAGATTTACCTAGAGCAATAGTAGCTCTGGGTAAATCACAATCACAATACTTACCTTTCTCCTGATGCACTATTTAGGGCTCGTTCACACTAGGTCCATCTTTTGGTGCATTTTTGAAACGGACCATTTCTAAAAACGCAAGTACACATAGAATTCAATAGTATCGTTCACCCTATTGCATTTCGATTGTGTCCGTTTGTGTTGCAGCCTGTTTTTTTAAAAAAAAGCACTGCTTGCTGCATTTTTGTCTGTTTTTTGCATGCATTTTCTATATAAATATAACACAAACACATGCAAAAAACTGAAAGAAACGGACAGAGGTGCATGCTGTGTGTTTCTGCCAGTTTTTGACCAATTCTAGTGTGAACGAGCCCTTAGGAGATATCCTCCTCTCTATACCTTGTTACTCTGCTGGACCTACAAGCTTGCACATGTGCAGAGGTGGTGGCTGTAGGAAGAACTGATGTCGGAAAACACAGCATGAGACTGAAAGCTGTTCCCTAAGCTGCCTCCCATGAATATGTGTGAGCTCATAGACACAGCAGAGAAGTATTGTGGTCTTGGGAAGTTGGGGTTTAGGGACAATGGAGCTTTATATACATTTTTTTATTTCCCTTTAATACCAGAAATTCTAAAAAGCATAAAAAGTACAAACGATATTTGTTTGAGAGATTATTTTTTGGCCTGCCCCTCGTGATGTTACGTTATAAACTAATGTGATCAAAGTCCAAATCAGAAGTAATATGACTTACAATGAAATGAATTAATATAATGCTTCATAACCGTGTGTAACTATTCCGAGAGTTAGAATTAGCCTACCATATGGTAATACTAACCCTTTTTTTTATTATGTAGTATTCTAGGGGCAGACCTCCTGGCTTTCAGTCTGACAGCCAACAATTACTGTAGGTACTGGATTCTTTCTGTTATTTTCTGTACAAGCAAATTATTCAAGAAACATTAAGTATATGTTATTTGATATCCCATGTATATGCCACTTTACTCTTTAGGAAGCTTTCCATAGTTACAGTAGAAAAATGCTAATCACATGCATTGCAAAAGAGGTCAGGATCACAACACACAAACAGGGAGATTCACCCAGAGCCACACACACTCTGGACAAATCTTCCAAAAGTGATTTACCAGAGGCTCTGCAGTTCCTGGTGAATCTCCATTATATTTGTAAATTGTAAGAGCCCTAGTCAGGTTCTTCAGCCTTTTTCTAAAGGTGGTTATACATATGAACGATAATATGTAAATCCCGTCTGGGAACGGGATCGTTGTGTGTAGGAGTTTTTTCCGACGGCCCTCTGATCAATAAGGAATATCCGTTGGTATGTGATCTGTCGGCACACATGCTGTGGGATCACATGTGTATGGCCGGCTTAAGTCTAGGGCTGAATTAACACTGGAATTAACTAGGGCACCATCAGGATCACTCTCCAACTTTTCCTGACACCATCTTATTGTCATTACAGGTGTGCATCTGTTGTACTACCCTATTCATCACTCTCCACTGTGCATCCCTTCCTGTGCTTCATTGTAATATTTGCCTGGTATGCATCTGCTGATGCGCCGAATGTTGGAAACACTCAATATTGATTTTCACACAGTGCCATTAAAGGGCCATATTGTCAGTACCCAGCTTTAGACTTTTATTGGTACTGTGTGTACACAGCTTATCACTTTCCACCAGCTAGCCAGCCTTTGTATCAGCAGCAAGCCTTTCAGCCACCCAGGCTTTATAGTAACCAATAAAATCACAAATATTATTGAGATTGTACATCCATGATTGCTATGGTAATTGTATGATCTCCCATACAATACCATTGCAGCTTACTACTGTATGGAATTGTATGCACGACCATTTGTATATGTACAACCGCGGCTGATACTGTTTTCCTAATAGGTCTCTGTTAAGGATGGGTACACATGGGGGGGGTTTCGTCCTGACCGACTGTTCGCAAATACTTGCATGAAACCTCCCGTTCCTAAGTAAAACCCGCAGAAGAAAAGAAATTTACCACAGATTGTTCCAGCACTGCTGACAGTCTCCAATGCCACTGACATTCTCCAACGCATCCACAGTCCTTTGCATTGTGCGTGCATGTGCACACAGTGCAAGGGAGTGTGGGTGTGTCAGTGAGAAGCCGGCACTGGATCGTTCCGTGGTAATTTTCTTCTATCTTGCAGGTTTAACTGAAGAACGGGAGGCAAGACATAGCTCATTTACCTCCTGTTCTTCAGTTAAACTGAATAATACATACTTTAAAAATTAGTGGACATAAAAAAAGTTAGTTTTTGATTTTGAAACAGCCATCCATGCTATTCAAAATAGTGATAGTCTTGGCACATTTTTGTGTGAATTTTAACATTGCCAAGTGCCAATAGCAGTGGTTCAAAATGACAACCACTAAAAAGCCAATGCTTATTACAGAGAGAACCAAATAACAGAATGGCTAAATAATCTTGACAACTAGTACATGCTTATTTAAAAAGAGTACAAACTTTTGCAGCAGCTATCAGGTTATACCTTTTTACTGGTCTACTACAATTAAAAACTTTGAAAACATCTAATTGGCTTCTGCAGGTTAACATTTTGCACTTCTTTTAATAGCTGTAATTCTGTGATAATAAGATTCAGTATAAGATGATTCAGAATGGGCAGTGCTGCATGTTTAATTATTCTGTGTGTAATTTACTACACAATGATTATTAAAGAATTCTAATAGTGGCCATACATGTAACGATCATGGTCGTACGACCACAGAAGGGAGAATGGCTGATGATTGGGGAGAAAAAATCCTATCAGGCAGGTTGAAAAAAATGTGCAGAATGCATGCAGCAGGGTTTTTTTTTTTAAACGGACTGGGTCAATCTGATCATGTGTTTTCTGTCCAGAATCAGACAAAAAACTGTGTAAGTGTTAGAGCCTAAGCCTTTAAGTAATGGCAAAAAGACAATTTTACAGTTAATTCACAAAGGCAGTGTGTTTCTGTATGTCCGTAAGAATGAACATTAACTTGTTCACTAATTTGTGCAAAATAAAATAATTCTACTGTAATCTGCTTGAACCGCACACACTTGTTGTTGCATCTGTTTTCATTTCTTATTATTTTTCAAAGGATTACTTACAGAAATCTGGGTAGGTTTCCATGGACACCAGTCTGTTTGTGTGTAAGTAAAAGTGTTTACAATGGAAGCAGACTGCATACGCTTACCTAAATTAATCGCCGACCAATACACTTCTAAATGAGTTAAAGGTATGTACACTGGCAAATTGTTTATTAAATTGCCCATTAGTGGAAACTATAATTCATCCAACTATCACTGTACCATTTTTTTTGTTGATCTGCCCCCTATTTTTTAGATATCCAATCTGAAACATCTTATATTTCAGCAATTCTGTAAGCATTTTTGCTGTAGCTGAATGTTTTGACAGTGGTGTGCTGTATACTATATGCAGTGTTGACAGTGTATGGGGGAAAATAGTCAGGTCATGGTCAGAGCCGAGCAAAAAAATACTTTATTTAGGCATGTCGCAACCACACACACCTCATAGTAATGCTACTTACACATCTTTCTTTAAATATTAAGATGACACAAAGTGATTTTTTCAGTAGATACATAACTTTAAAGGACAACTCCACCCTCATAAGAACACCTTCTAGAAAGAAAGGCCTCTTTAAAATATGTTGATATATCATAGTTTGTCCTATGAATTCTTTACTGTATGCCTGCTATGCTTCTGATGCCTCATGGAAACTGAGCAGGACATTGTGCAGGATTTTCAGTTAGACTTATATATTCACATTTCAAACTATTACCGTTTAGGGTTTGGCAGGGGTGGTTTACCTGTATGTAAGTTTTCATTTTGGCTGGAACTTGCCCTTTATAGTCATTCATGGTTGGTTAGCATGACTTTAACTATTATGCTGTCAGCAGTGCCAAGAATCTCAATATGACGTCAGCACAGCAGCTGGTGCAATCTTTCCGGGAGACTATCTAGAGTGCCTGTGTGAATCTCCCTGATTTTATTGCTGATTATTCCCTAATGCCTGCTTTATTGCTGCTTACTAAACTGTAATTACCACAATATATACAGAACTTTCCGTAAATGTAATAATTCAGTTTTTGGGGCAATATCTGTAAATTCCAATGTAATATCAGGTTAGTTTGGGTTTTACAGATATTTTAACAGGGGCTGCACAAATCTCCAAGTGTTTAAGTTGAGTTAAGACATGCTCTGAGTCCTTACCTGATCAAGATCCCGCGTATACAGTAAGCTCATGAAAATTAAATTGCATCACAATGTCATTCTGCAGGTCAGATGCTTGGCTCTATATATTAGGCTATATTGCATGTTACTAAGCCATAAGGGACATAAGGAGTATTTTGCATATCTCTGCCCCTCTGAACCTGGGAGTAAGAAATTACTTCTTGTTTCTTAGGTTTTGTGGGCAATGCTATTCATACAGCATCGAGACTGCAAGATTCCTTCTGTTATAAGAAGGTGTTTCTTCTCCATTTTTACTCAGTTGAAGGGCTTTTTGCTCCTTTTGGCCCCCTCTCTCCCTAAGCTGTCTAGCAGGGCCACATCATCATGGGCACCCCCGGCACTGAAGAAGAAAGGTGGCACACAGCAGTTGTAGAAAAAAAATGTTCCTTGACCAGTCAAGGAATAAAAAAAAAAGAATTTTCCCTATAACAGATATGATGTTGTTAAATCCTTTTATAATGGTTAGGTTAGCTTTGATAGTTGTTAGACTGGTTAGGTTAGTTAGCCCTGCTGAAAGAGTCTACCTGACATGGTGGAAGGCTTACAAATCTTTTGGCTAAAACGTTTTATACTATAATTTATCTGATTTGACAGAAGAAAAACCTGAAAGGAGCAATTGGTAGTGGCAATACAAGCTGTTTGAGAAAGATGTAATTCTGTTTTCTAGTAATTTACATTACATATCACATGAGACTGCAAGAGGCCTTCTGTTATAACAGTGTTTCTCTCTCCATTTTTATGCTCAGTGAAGGGCTTTTTGCTCCTTTGTTGGCCCCCCTCTCCTAAGCTTTCTAGCTTCCTTGTCTACTGGCACCCAAGTCCGTCACCATAGAGTCATGAATCTGTACTTTGCACTGACAGATCTAACAAGATTGAAACATGTTATGTCTGCAGGTCGAGATGATTGGCTCTATATATGGCTATATTGCCGTGTTATTAGCCACGTTCGGGACACATACTAGTTAAGGGTCAAAAAGGAGTATTTGCATAATCCGCACCCTTACTCTGGGAACCTAGAGTAAGAATGACTTCTTGTTTTGTGGGCAATGCTATTCCTATATGCATGAGAAGGTTTTCTCCATTTTTATGCTCAGTGGAGGGTTTTTGGTCCCCTCTCCCTAAGCTTCAGCTGCCTTGTCTAATATATCTGCTTAATACATCTCCCGTAAGTTAGTTAGTTTAGATATTTACAGGGCAATGTTATGTCTGCCTTTATTCCAGGTGAATTAGTGTAAATCCCGCTACCCAATGTATTATCAGTGCTTTACATTAATTTTGCGGTGGCACTACAAAAGATTTTGTAGTCAAAACATAATGTCTATTAAATTTTGCCACAAATTGCAAATCTTTCCTGACCGGGATCCTCTGATGCACGTGAGTCTCGCAAAGGGGTTTAACTGGCATCGCGTTCAGGTAAGTAACACTCCGGATAAATATATAACATTGATCCCCTTAGTTTATTGCAACCTGATTCCTGGATATAAGTCAATAAGGCAATTATGAAGTGTTCCCTGTTTATTGGTGTGTTAATTATTTATAAGACACCTCTTAAGATGGCTACTTAACTTCCAGTAACTCAATCCAAGTCTTGGAAAGTGAACACCAGTACCGCTAATCAATATAGTTTTTTCTGAGTCTTGGATGTTAAGATTCCCCCAGTAAAAATCTTTTTAGTATAATGTAGGGCACCCTTGCCAAACCCCAACTGCTGTTCAGAATGTTTAAAATAATTTGGAACGTTACTTACAGCCCTTGATCCTCCGGCGCACTGTACCAGCTCCTTGCTTGTTGGGAACTTCTAGCAGGGGCCGGACCAGCAGCCCCATTGGTGATGGCTGAAAGGCAGACAATCAACAACGCACTGTCAATGGAGAGTTCTGCAAGAACTAAGGTTTGTAAGTAGCTTTCTAAAAAAAATTTTTTAACACACTGTCACGGCAGTTGGTGCGGGCAGGGATACCCTACACTCCAGAAAAACCTTTTTATTCAGGTGGTGGCCGCCATGGATGAATCCGAATGGTGGGTGGGAGGGGGTGAAAGGGCTTTCTAGCAGCGCTTGCTACTGTCCTCTCAGTAGACAAGGACGAAGTAGAAATATTTTGGACAGAGGACAGCTATACGAGGGCCAGTAGTGGTTAAATTTTAGTTTGGGGTGGACATGGTCTTTTTAAACACGGAATGTCAACTGAAGCAGGATGGGAATTGCCCAACATTAAATATAAACACAACTTTATTTCAAAGAAAAGATATGAAAACAGGAACCACTTTTTTATTGTTACAGTCGGTTTATTGTTTATTATACAATGATAACTTCAAACAGTTAAGCGGGACACAAGTAGGACAAGTATGAAGCACTGAAACAACACTAAAATTGGTTGTTAGGGGCACTAAATTCTATACATTTTCTCCATTTTAGGTTGCCTTTCTGCTCCCAGTGCTCCTTTTCTCCATATGTCTTCATGTCCTGTTCAGCCTACTCTAGTTAGGACTCATTCCCTCTGTGCTCACCCCAGGGGTGCTTCTAGACCTTTTGGCACCAAGAAAACCTTTTAAAAGCTGCCAAAGGTGAGTGGACTTGTGGAATGTGTGTGGGGCGGAAAAATGACTAACTGGCTGGTGAACTGGAGGGCTGACATGACAATGGCTGGTGAACTGTAAGGCTGACCAAACACTGTGTGTCTCTGGTTAAGTGGTAATTTACGTTTCAAACAGAGATTGGTAATTAAAAATGCCCCCCAAAGAGAACTACTAATATATCCCCCAATCACAAATTGTTATATTTAATATACATGCTACACAGACTGGTAATTTAATATAATTGTCCACACAGAGTGTTAAATAAATATAGTACTTCACGATTGGTAAATTAAATATAAGTAGCTGACAGAGGATGCAAATTAAATGTGTCCACAGACACTGGTATTGCCCCCCAAACACAGAGTAGTATCTAATTTACACAGGAGCTGAGATACTGTATAGAAAAAGACAAGGTAAAGCCAAAAACAGAACGATACATTTAATATACATGTAAGTGCCACACCAGACTGGTAAATGTAATATAGTACCCACAGGCTGGTAAATTTTATAATATATTATATTAATTATGTTCCCCACATACAGTTAAATCCTTCCTGGCTCCAAGTGGCAATCGGATGTATCCTGGATCAATTTGCAAGATATCACAGGATATCACAGGATTTTCAAAACTGTAACAGCAATTCTAAATGAGCCTTACCAGTGCTTTGCAAAGAGGGAGAATAATATGTTTTTTTTTTAGCTGTTGCGTGCTGGCACTGCTTGCTACATTTAAAGGGTAACTCCACCCAGAAAATATACTTTTCAAAAATTTTAAAATCTATAATTCAGATTTTATCTTACACAATCCTGCAGCTCTCTGTTTTAAGTTGATCTGTTTAAATAATTGTAGTTTTATCTTAAGTTACAAATTAAAGTAAATGTGATGTACCTCGCAATAGACAACATTAATTACCAAACAAATTGAATGTCTAACAATATGTATGATACATCTATGTACAATTAACCTTTTACATCTGTTTATCAAAGTATTGGTTGGTGTTACAATCACAATTACTTTTGCAATATTCTTTTGTCGTGTATGGCCACCTTACGTAAACACAGAATTGGGCAGATCTCAGCTTCTAAATTGAATTGGGAGAAGGAAACTAGTGATCATTTTTCCAACTGAATTGTAGAATCCATTTTACCCTTTAAGTTGTCCCAACACAGAAATGTTTATCTATATCGATGAAGCACCATTAACAACTTCTCCCTGCATCTGATCCATCAACCAATTTTCTATCCAGGGACGGATTTCCCATAAGGTCACCAAGGCCATGGATCTATAGGGGCAACATGTCTGAAGTCCTCAGTTTTTACTAAAACATGAATTGCTTACTGCAGTAATAGCAAATTAAAATGAAAACATGAACCTGAAGATTTCTAACTTGCTAAGATCTGTATTGGTGTATTTTGAACTTGGCTGCATTACAGAAATAGAGACACATTTGACAATTGTGAATTGTGAAGGTCCATCTTAAACAAGGTAATTAGACGTGCGCAAGAGAATTTTATGATTTAACAACATGTTGTATATTTACAAGACAGCAGATGATCAAAAGTCTGTGTTTCTTCTTCCTCATCGTATTAATGTTCTCAAGCATAAGAATTTTGAATCCATGGGGCTCGAAAGGGAAACACATATTTCCTTCCGGTTAGTCCACCAATTGCCATTCACAACAATTGTCTATTTCCATGAATCATTCCTGGTGAAATAGATGGCATGAAGCTTGTCCTGTTCGGTTGTGTGATACAAACATACTGATGCTCCAAATAACGACACAATAAGATTGCACATAGCATAGACATGTAGTCAACAGTGCTTGTTCTTATTTGAGCTTTAGTCAATTTTTTTAACGTGGTTATGGGATAATAAGATTTTATTTTTTTTCTATTGTAAACAGGAAAGTGTAATTCTACACTCAATGTTGTACATTTTATAGGACTGTGAATAAAACTTTTTTTCCAAATCATAATGAGTACGTTTAGTTTTGTTTGGGCTTTAAAGAACAATGCCCCTGGTGGCCTGATGATATTGCAATAAAAGTAGATTATTGCTTGTAGGAAGCAATTTAATAAATGACCAACGTTATATACTTTCCTTGAGAATAAACAATAATAGGAAAGATTTTTTGAACGTTGCGTCACTAGAACAGTCTGCAAGAGTAGGGTATCAATAGATAAAGGTCTCGTGCGGTGCAATGCACCATCTGTTTCATACCATCTATGAAGGGAAGCAGCACCGAAGAATTAAATACCTTTGAGTGATGCCCCTTGTCTTGCTCACTATAAGCACTGGTGGTCGCGCGTTTACAGAGGGGCTGTACTCGGTTCTACTTCATATCCTGCGGGTGCTTGCCAGCTAACAGTATAGATTTTTGACATTTTAAATGGAACAGCATCCTTTATTCTGTTTGTAATTATAGAGCAGATGCCTCACCATGCCTTGTGCAACCTCACTGATAAGCACTTTATTGGGGGTGATTTTATTAATTTGGGCCATTGTGTTACAGATATTGTCATTTAATAACGCCGACATATACTATATATTTATACAGCTCATTGTGTGTAAGATATACTCCTATTAGTTATGTTGTCTAGGGATATCGTGCTTCACTACTTTAATGGCCAATTTCGTGTTTCCGTGACCAGATTGCGTGGCCTATGTCCCTGATTCCCCTTCGGTGCTTTCAGGGGACTGACCATATGGTAAATGTTTGAACCGAATGTGTTGGTTAATTAAGCAAATTAGAGGTACACGTACGCTGGCTTGCCGTCCATTTATGAACGCTGTTGTACATTAGGCGATAACTCGCTGTTTTATGAATATGACCCTCGTCTCAGCATTCCTTAGAACGTGGAACTGTCCACCTATTGTTAATTGTGTGCACCTGCTTCAGTACTTACAGCAAGGCACTGGCTTACGCTACACTTAAACTCTTGGTTTTGTTGGGTTAAGCTTGACTTATATATGGGTTTGCCTCGGGTTGCGACCAGGTAGATCTCAGAAGCACCCCCAGTTTGGCAGCCACCACAAGCGTGTTAATATGCCCCGTGGTGTAACCTGAGGATCACTAGGCGCCCCCCGAGCAAAACTATGATGGGGCCCCTATCCTGCTAGCATCCAACATTGATTGTCAGGGAGTATACTATATCTGTCATAGGGCAAAAATAAGAAGTGCTCCTGCCCCCCTGAATTGCCCCCCCCCTTCTCCCCTAACTAGTTATAACGATCTGAATATGCCAATAGCAAAACTTTTAATGTCCAGCTAATTGAACATGATTATGTTGGCAATTGTTTGCATTTCCTTTTTAATCGCTTGTGGGATTAAACTATTGTTTTTGTTAAAAAACTTGAATCAATTGCAGAAGACCCAGTAGACTAGACTGTAATTTAATTAAATTCAAGTAATGTTAAGTATCGATATCTGGCAAGGGTGGGCACATGCGTGGTAATGTAAGTCCAAAATTGTAATCTTAATATCTCAGTCAGCCTGAATTTTTAAATTATCTAGCCTTTGAGATCTGTTAGATTTTTAATAATTAAAGAATATCGCTTGTTCTTCCTGGATCTCTCAACATTATT
This sequence comes from Hymenochirus boettgeri, assembly GCA_019447015.1. NCBI lineage: Eukaryota > Metazoa > Chordata > Amphibia > Anura > Pipidae > Hymenochirus > Hymenochirus boettgeri. The sequence goes on from CM033474.1 coordinate 151,501,439, forward strand.
TAGAGAACAGTGTGTTGTGGCAGGTCACACATTAGGGGGCTTGATATCACTAGAACAGAGCAGATGAAAGTTATTTTGAACCAAACTGAAAGAATAAATTTGTACACTTACAATGGGCAAGTCCAGCCCGCCAAATGACAAACTTATATACAGGTAGAATACAGCCCCCAAACCCTAAGTGGTATATGTTTGAAATCTTGAAATATTGAAGTCTACCCTGAAATCCTGACACACTGTTCCTGTTTCCCCTGTTTCCTTCGCTGGTTTCTTCTGCGAGTTATTGGGATTTGGCCAGTTGACATCACAGACCACTGACTGAATGTTAATTCCCTGTTCCCGCCTCTTCTGAGCATGCCCAGCTTCAGTAAGGGTTCTAAAAAGCAAATTGCTCATTTGTTCCATGAGGATCCCGGAGCAAACAGCCAGTACAGAAATGAATTCATAGAAAAAGTAATGATACTCAAACAGATGTTTAAAAGACCATTCTTTCTAAACATAGTTCTTTGGAGATGGTGGAGTGGGGGTCATTTGAATCTTATACCGGAGTTACACCAGCCCCCCGAAACCTAAACCTTGCATTGGTTGTAGAAGGACAGTCAGTGGAAATTATCAAATGATTGTTAATGTTTTAGTTTGTGTAAGTGCCTTCTTAGTTATCTACATATTCTCTCCCCTTTTTGAAAAATCAGTTATTTTTTCAGATCCTTGCTTATCCTCTGCTGATTTGACCATTAGTGATCTGGACATTTAGAGCTCTAACATCTTTCTTCTTCCAGAGCACCACTCCCTTTCCCTTGGAATGTTCCTAACAGTAAATTTCTACTGATTTGTGCTGTTGGAATTTGCAAAAGATGTCTCATGATTGTGCTACTTGAAGCAACGTGAATCAACCGGCTGCTGAGGTCAAGTGGCAAGAACCCTACTGTTCTGACTAGGGTCCTGCAACAGGAAGTAGAGTCTTTATTGGTTGCATTTATTATAGGAATAGATAAATGCTGAATTGCCAGTAAGGTCATTGGTATGAAAAAGATCTGCCTTTTTTCTTTGAAAAGCATATGTATTTGCAATTGGAATCTTCCCTCTTTAAAAACCTGGACTGGTCTTCTGCGTCTTTGTTCGGTGAGGGCAGAAGCAGTCATGAAGGTCGAACCGCCAACAGCCATCAGTGATTGGCTAAAACTTCCATGTTCCTTCCCATTTCCCAATACACACCCTCACCGGTCCTGGCCCTTTGAAGGACATTCAATGGGTAAAAAGTCGAAGTTCAGGCAGGTGACAAACAGAATAAAGTTAGCAGGGGAATCAGGAACAAATTCCCAAGACAATACTCAAGACCTGACCAACAAAAAGACACAAAAACGAGACAACACAACAATCTATAATGGGCAAAGCCTCTTGGAAAAGGAACTACAATAGATAGATAGGCTAAACATTTTAGATTTTCAGCGTAAACCAAAAGCCATGACAGAGTGCATGCCAACACAAAGAGACTTTGGGCCTGTGACCGATGAAGGAAGCACGGAACCCATGCATAGGAAGAACTTAAGTTAAGGGTGATGTCCAACCCCCCAAAAATGATGTGTAGGGTTTTTTAGTACTGACCTGAGCCTGAAACGCATTATTTTCCGCAAACACACCCTGTTGGTCGTGTATATATTGGGGTTCCTGTTCTGTGTAGGCTGTGCTAATCCTGCTCTTTTCCATTTTTCAATTGCCGTAACCATTAATGTTGTTGTGTAACCGCCCTCGGCACAATGGCTAACCCTTTTCCAGCATGCACACTGATTACAATTACCGTCCTTACATCAAATCCACAATATCGGACACTGCTAGCAAACTTGTAAGTTTACTGATTTAGTGCTAATCCCTCCCAAACTGTGCCTTCAAGAAGTAATGAAAAGGCCTTGCATGTAAAGAAAGTTCAGTTTTTTTCAATTCACTACGTTCGTGTAATGCAGAGTGGTTGCTAGGCATCTGATTGGACAGTGGACTGTATAGGTCCAGAGTTAGCGATGTCATCATCGGAGTTCCTGTAATGTCTGCTCAGACGTACGATCAAGCTGTCGTGTACAGACGGATAATGCGCAAGGTGAGCCGTTACAGCTTGAATTAGATGCAGATGCTTCCTTCTCTCCAGAATATTATCAGAAAATCATGATGTATTATGTTTCCCAACGGATTTAGTGCAGTTTGCTTTGGTTTGGAAGCTAAAAGGACTGGCCAATAACATATGTCACGAATGTTAGTTTTTTTGGATGACATTCCGATTCCTTTTGAGGTCGAAATCTGACATAACCACCCGGGCCTGGCCGCGTTAACCCTTAGAACAGTGTAAGGGGGGGGAAGTAAACTAAAAAGGAAATTGCAGAAACTGAGAAATAAATTGTCCCCCCCTGTCAAATACTATATCTCTCGGGTGATAACATGAAGACGTAAAAATGTGGCTAACAGCAACCGAGACATTTTGGGGCAGAGGAAGTTTGAAAGGGAATGAAATGTGAGCCATTTTACTGAACCTGTCACCCACCAACCAAACAACTGTGACCCTGAAGAACGATAAATATTTTCCATAGAAATATGGGACCAATGGTACCACTGGGGATAGAAGTGGCATAAGGGTACCACAATGAGACTTTTCTAGGGCTTTACTGCAGGCACAGACCGCACAAGTGTTAAGGATGCCCAGAAAGTTTGGACTCATTAAACTGTTGTGAAAACCTGTAAATGAAAAGTTAGGTACAATAAAGATTGGGTGGTTTACCATGGGAACATCTCTCTGGAAAGGCTTTAAACACTTTAATTAGATTAGGGGATAAGGGAATGGCAGTGAGAACCCAGCGACAATTGTAGGTACATAAGTTCAGGAAAACATCATGAATAGAGTAGACTCGGCGAGCAAGTCCCTCCCCCTCCCTGCTGTGTGAAGTGAAGAGATCCTCACAGTGAAGTCAAGGATCTTTAGCTCTACTCTCTCACTATTGAAAAGCCAGTTCCTTACTCTGCCTGAAAAGGCTGTTTTCACACAGTTTTCTGTAGGGGGGTCTGAGCTTCCCTGGCACCGGTGCGAGTGTGGGTGCTGGGTGGGCACGGAGCGGTCAGAGGGCGGGGATGCCAGTGACGCTGTGGCAGGTACATGTGGGGGCTGCTGATAGTTCGGAGGGATAAGGTTGGTTACAAAAGTGTAGGGTGCTGCAAGGGAGGATGGAGCCAGGCAGATTGACTATCATCCATTACATAGCTTTCAAGACGGATTGCAGATGACTGGTGATTGCTACTGCATATCACACACAAATGTAAACATCTTCAAACTATGCAAAAACAATGACGAATACATTGCAAAATGCTCAGTAGCAATTCCAATAATCTACTAAAGTCATTTTTGGATCACAGTTTCACCTTTAATTGAAGATGGGAAGGTAAGCATAGCTACCTTTACCTCCTGCTCTTCAATTAACAGATTTAAGGAATAGTTGTCACTTTCTCAGTGTAGCTATTATTAAATGTAACCAGAGTGAGAATAGGCAATGGTTTAATGCTGTAATAGTAGTGGTCATCAATACTAGAAAATGGGCTGATTTGGGCACCTCTCTTCACAATGATTAATGTTACCATCTGACCGCGCTTTCCAAAAAGGCTAAAACGTTTTTAGCTAAACGAACCCAAATAAAATTTATGGGTATCAACCCTTGGGAGCATTACGGGTTTGAGGAATTACCTGCTTATTATCTGCAGATGGACTCTTCTATCTACCTAGGCTCTGAATTTTCCAGCAACCTTTTCATGGAACAGCAGCAAGCTAAATGGCTAGGAGCCCCACAGCACAGACAAAGGCCTCCAGTGTCTTTTGGCTTTCGCAGTGGGGGTTAATTTACACATTCGTTCTCAGGAGGTATAGTAGAGCATAGAGAAGAGGAGAAAGAGGTTGGAGAAAAATGAGACTCTGATGGCAAGCTTGATCGCTTTTGTCCAGGGAACCAGGAGACAACTTAATTTAGTAACTCTTAAAATTGACTGTTTTGAAGATCACTTCACAAGGTATTCACTGCCCACCTGACAACACCTGCAGGCATATTCCACAGTGCTGATCTCCTTTCCATATGAGGGTTCTCAGCTTAGATTTGGTCTAATAAATAGCAAGGTCATACAAAAAAGCCATAGCTTTAAAGACTCATTAACTGAGGTCATGGCTGGGTTGTCTACCCCTAGCCCAAAGGCCATGTTTAGGGATCCCCCTGGAAAGAGGGAGATACATTAATCAGGCATAACAGTGCGTGGGGTGAAACACGCATGTGTTGTGCGGGTGAAGTCAGGCAGATTTGGGCTTATATTTGAGAGGTATTTTGACTTCTTTGGTTTAGGTGGGAACCATTACATTTGCTTCTTTTCACACTGTTACTGGTTGGTCTGTATATCTGAGCCAGGTAAAGATTGTGCCTTCCAAAGGTTTTGTTACCCAAGGACTAGGCTTCTCACGTAAGTCCAGAGAAGCTGACACCAAAGTAAAAGCAATCTTGCCAGCACATGTAGTGATATGAGACAATAAGATGTTGTGATTTGTCTGGATACATACCTACAAAACCCAGCGTTCTTCTAGGTTTGTGGGCACGTCGATGGTCAATCTTTGGAAAGGCGCGTTCGCGTGGGTTGGCTTAAAAAAAAAATGGTTAGATATTCAGTCCAAAAAAGCCCCACAATCCTTGCAACATTAATTGGTTTTGGTTTACCAATTTTTACCGCCTTGCACTTTTGTCAGGCGAAATGGGAAGTGAGGCTTTTTTTCTCTTGAAATCGTGGACTACAATCCTTGTCCCAATTGATTATAATCCAGGACATTTTTGTGCAGCATGGCAGGGTTTTGTGAGCAGCTGTAAGAAGGGCATAAAAAAAGAAGTGTTGTGGTATCACTTTACTTTTCTAACATTCCAAAGATATCATCTTTTTCCCTTTCACACCGGCAGGGGCGTGCCCTCGCTCGCGCTCATGGGAGAAACGTCTACTATGGGTGTTGATATTTCTGAGATCTATTCATTTTGAGTAAATGTAGGGTCTTTCTAAAGATTCATATCAAAGACTCCCTATATACTTTTATTATGCTTCACGTAACATGGGGCCCAACCCTGCTAGGACAAATTTGATTGGGGATGCCCAATATTTTTATCAAGATAAATGTGTTATTATTTGCACTTCACCTGACTACAATTGTTATCTGTGATGTACTGTTTTGTTACATGATAGGTATGTTGATGAATAAAACACACTTTTGCATTTATTTGTGACCTTTAAAAGTATTGTTGCCTGTTTTATGGGGATTTTGGATAGGGGTTTTTTATTGTTGATTCCTTGCCATGTAACCTATGTAAAACATCCAAAAAGTAAATACACACCATATGATTTTGTTGAGCAGCACATTATGCTTGGTACTTCAACATACTTAGCTTTAGCAAGGCAGTGACAGACAGCAATGACTAGAGCTAGCAAGATATTGTTTGTATAAATAGGTTAGTTCAAGGGAACAAATATTATTCCCCTCTTGTCAAAACACTGTTAGGCCTCATTTGGAATATGTCAGTATATTTTTTAGAATCTCACATATAAAAGGGACATCTTGGAATAAAGTGAAGTTCAGATAAGGGAAACTAAATAAACCAAGGGAATAGAGGGAATAGGTTAATCAGGAGGCAGTAATCCTTTACTGCATCACTGTTATTACTGTTCTTGGTAAATGCAGCAGGTCCTACATATTAAGAGCAATGTCCATTGATACCTAATATTACATCATTCCATGGGTTTATCTCTATTTATATAGAAATGGGATAGTAAGGCATGGTACGCAGAGAATTAATTCAAACACAAACAAAAATAGAAGCCTAGTGCACATCCAATTAATTTGCTTACATTTTACTTTAGCATTGTATTGCGACTTAAAAAAGCCTGCCCTTCTCTCTCTGACTAAAATTAAAGCAATTCCGGGAGATTCAATAAAAAGTTCTTATCGTTTAAATGGTGCTAATTTTGCCGAATTTGCCACCAACCAATCAGATCTTATTTAACATTGAAAGCTAACATCTGATTGGTTGTTGGCAAAAATAGCACCATTTTAACCGATAAGACTTTTATTGAATACCCTGTTATCGCCAAATTATTCTTAAGCCCAGCAACCCCTTTTTCCTAACTTTTACCTTCTTAGGAGACGTATTCTCAACCTTGTCATTTAGTATCAGTACCTGCCTTTTAATCTCTCATTGTGGCCACCCCTTTCTGCATATTCCCCTTGGAAAATAGCACATTTATAAATAGATCAATTAGGAACCATTTATTTTAATTTTGGCCTCCTATCATTTGGTTTAATTTAGATACCCCTCTTCCAGTGTGCAAAGTACTGGGGTTGGGTGGTGGATGTGGTATTGTGGGTGGTGGGGGTTGTCCTTGTCTTCATATTGGGAAATGTAATTAAGAGAATTTTATTCACTTTCTGGCAGTCAGCGTCTAGTAATTTAGGAGACATATTGTCATCTTATTAACAAGGACATTGTTATCCTCCTTGATTCTCCTGTAATGATTATGTTTATAAAACATGCTTCCTGCATAGGTCATGGTATAACAATCTGCACTCATTTAATTGCAATCAATGGGGCAGCATGATCCCTGTGACCTAACACTCAAGAGACTGGTCGTGTTTTAACATTCCAAGGTAAAACAGTACACATTCATCTGGTAGACATGGTAAGCCCAGCCTACCTTTGTGCACCACTTTATAGACAAAGGCTCCTTATCCAGCGCACACTTTAAATTAAAAACCCTTTAATATTATTAAGGAAACTACTGTAAAAGGTCAAAGAAAGCATTAAAACACCCCCCAGGTGCAAGCGAAGGACCTAGTCTCTTCTTTCTAAAAATGTGATGTACAATGTTATTTGTGCAGCGATTTTGTACCCTTTCTGATTCCCTTGGTTATTTCACTTGATAAAATATAGCTTTATCAAAGGGGAACCTAGTTAATTTAATTGGTCTTTTGCTAAATGACACACTGCAACCTAGGCTTACTGTAAACTCAAAATTGAGTGTGCACATTCTACTAAAGGGCAATTTCCATTTGGTCTAAAGAGATTGGTATTTAATGGGTGCAACTACCTAAATTTTTAATTGCACACATACTTTAGTACAGGGCGTCGGTATTGACTGCTGGCCACCTCAGTACGGTGTGTACCCAGGTCTGTAGCAAATCATGAAAGACTGATTCCACGAATTGTCTGCCATTGGCTATTATCTGGATTGTGTGTACTCAGCTTTACTCAGTGCCGTTCGTAGTGGTTAGATCGCATCCAGGCCAATCCCATGGCATTAAAAGCGCAGTAGTTGGCCTAATCCTCCAAGATTATGGCATTACACTTTTCAGTGCCAGCACTTTCCCAGATTGCCATTACCCTTCTGGCCAGCAGACATACCTTATAGTATTGCATTACCAACTTTCAGTTCCAGCAGAGTATTACATTAACCCTTTAGTGCCAGCATTGACCTGATATACATGTATGTACCTGCTTTCCATGTTTTTCTCCATTGAATTGTTAACAGGACCTCTGCAGGCAGGTTTTGCATGCCATTTAGAACTACTCTCCTCTGTTCATCCTTCCTCTCCTTCCTTCCCTTCATTGCATCTGTAACATGTATCCAAGTAGAGGTAGTTATGTTCAGGCCTCTCTACTATACTACAATGTTGCAAATTACAGCAACACAACAAGGAGAACAGTTCTAACACAAGCAATAACATCAGCTTCACATGTGCACAACATTTCAGGTTCATGGCTCTTCCTCAAGTGGCATCAATAAATGAATCACACACATTATGATTGCAGTGTGCGTCTCGTATGTATATTATGCAACACAGTATCAAGCCGGGCAATCTAAGTATATGAATGTGCTATTCCATAATCGCCCATGTGTACAAACCTTTAGGCTAGGTACACGGCCAGAATTTTAGGCCTGGACAACTATTTTGTCACTACTGAACCGGTTTGCTAATTGGATTGACAAAAGTCACCATGCTTGACAGTTCGTTCTGACCGACCGTGCAGTCCATAGCAGACTGCATAATCAGCCATGATTAACCAACATGTCCAGTCTTTTTTTGTTTCCATTTTTTTTCCATTAGGAAAATACCACCAATATTTTGAGCCAAGCAACACCGAAATATTGGTTGAGGTCAACCCAAAATCAGGGATGGATACAGTATGGGCCCCAAGGCAGGGCCATCAGTTCAGGACTCCTTTTCTGCTGCATACATATATTGCGTAGGCTAAAATATTGTTACGGTTTCTGAAGCTGGGCCCCCAGGAATCTCCTGGGCCCTAGGCAAGGTGCTATGGGTTGGCCTTGTGGATATCCGTCTTTGCCCAAATATTTGCTCATTTGTGGCTACACCAAACAAGATATTTTTTGGGCCAGCTTCTTTCAGTCCGGAGTAGATTTTTTATTATTTAAAATTAATTTGCACATTTTTGATATACATGATCTTATTTACAACTGTTCACTTGCTTATCTACCCCAGTGATATCCACAGTTCCTTCCCTCTCTACCTAGTTTAAAATCTACTCTAACCCACCTGCCATCTTCCCCCCCCAAAAAAAACATTTGTTCACCTAGGTGCCCTCCTCTCTAAAGGTCTGTAGAAAAGTAGAAACTGCACGTTTAAAACGCAAATCTCTCCCACCTCTTACTTAACACTTCTAGCTCTTTTTGCCTCCCTAAAAAGAAAATAACCATGGATGCCGTAGTAATAATAAATATTCCTGACTCCTTCAGCCAAAAAAGTTATTACACTGGAAAAATATGTGTTAACCTGTTGCCGTATGTTGATCTGCCACCTATTTCTTTAGATAACTAATCTGAGCATAAATTGCTTCGGCTATCAATCAAGTATCTTATCTCCTGCTGTGTGAATTTTGTTGTAACTGTTAAATTACAGTTGGAGATTCCATCTCAGTGCTAGATATATAGGGATTACAGAGCAATGCTCAGTTTAAAAAAAAAAGTCAAACACACCTCAAGTGAGGGTTACTTACATGTATTGGATTATAGATTAAGATTAGCAAAGTCAATTCTAACCTAGACCGTGGGTCACTCCCAGTCCCACTCAATAAATCTACCGTACACTGTGTAACCCTAGCACCAGTTAGGCCAGGGATGTCCACCTGCAGCCCTCCAGATGATTGAAAACAACACAACTCCCGCATTCCTCCATTGCAGAATAAATCAAGGATTGTGGGTAGTTGATTGAGGGCTTTTGGTACATCCCTGAGATAGGCAAACAAGTCTTGTTGCCGAACCCTTGCCATTACCACTGGTCTAATCCCTACTGACACTTGGTTCCCATTCCTTGTATTAAAGATGCTGGTGCCCTTGGTGTTCAACTGTCCATACATGCTACTACTTCTGAGCAATCCTCCTCTCTGCTTCTTCAACTAGACAGCAACTCAGTTGGGTTGGACTAGCCAGGAAGTAGTGACCCAACTATTCCTTCCTTACTTTCCATTATCTGCCACATTTCCACCCACCAGTTTCAGTGGTGTAGCTACAGACCAAGGGCCCTGATGCAGATTAGAATTTGGGGATTGCCCCCTCCCCTCCCAAACCTGCCACAAACAAAAATCCATGCCGCATCTACTATTGGCACAGCTCTTCCCTTGGTAGAAACTGGTAAATACTTTGCACAGTCAACCTGTAAAAAGCTTGGCACACAGAGAATGTTTTGAAAAATTGAGCTAGCAAATGGGCTGCACATTTACCACTGCCAATTTTCAAACCAATTACCAATGCCTTCATGCCAATTTGGCATACAGACATTGATAAAATAGTTGCATATTTGGCAGGGTGTAAAATGGCACTTGATACACAAGACAGTGCCAACCATTTACAGCTGCCAATTTGCCACCCATTTTGATGTATGGTTGGAAAATTGGCAGTGATAAATGGTTGGCTTGTCTGTTCATCAAGACTTGAATGTACAAATATGCCGCAACTGTTAACCACTGCCAATTCTCGAACCACTTTTACCAATGTATGTATGCCAACTTTGCTTACACACTTGGTAAATAATTGACAATTGGCAGTGTTAAAATAACAATGGGCTGGCTGCACAAGCAGTGTAAAAAAAAAGGACATGCACAGCAGGTATCCTCCCAATGTCCTCTCACACAGACACACATAACTTCCAATCATTTAAGCCAATAAAAGGTATTATGAAGATAGTCTTTGTGTTCATCATGGCTGACATAGTACAATATTATAGTAACATACTTAATATTCTGCTGTCAGCTTCTGTTAAGGGGACTGTGGTCCTCCTGTGGTTTATCATTTAAACATTGCTCCTACATTTAAAATGAGCCTCAACCACCTCTGTAAAGTACCACTGCCTAAGGTCCAGTGGCCCTATCTCAATATAGGAGGGAATGACAGTGATCCCTTACCTGCTACTCATTTTTATGGCATTGTCGTTTTGCCATGCTCCTGTAGCATCTCCGACGCATACGTGCAAAGTTGTGTCTGCTCACTCTCATAGCAGCATTATTTTTCTTAAAATAACTGAAGGATGTAATATTATGAAAAATTGGAATATACTTTTCATACCAGCAGCTAATGGCATGAAATGGTATGAAATGAACATGTACATGAAAAAGCATTGGATGATGGGAACAATGTAAAATGCTATAAATATACTTTACATACCATATATATTCGGGTATAAGTCAGGGTTTTTAAGTTTTAGGCTTTAAAAAAAAACCTCGACTTAACTCGAGTCACTTACCTGTAATACCATTTGCTGCTCGCGTTCTGCTCCAATTCCGCATACACTGTGCTAGCGACTGACGTCACTTTTCGCGCCGGTCCTCTCCCCGCACCGAGTAGTGACATCAGGCGCGTCAACAGTGTGTCTTTCAGGTGGCCTGAAGTGTGTCTTTTTCGTGTGGAGGGAGCAAGACTGAAAATTCAAGTGCTGGTCTTTAAGTAGGCGAAAGACTTGATGGTGGACACAATTTATATCCCCTGACCCCTGTTAAACTCTCTCACTCCTTTCCAATCTGAATCATATTCTCCTCCTCTTCTCCTATTTAAATTTATTGGTGAATTGGTCTTTAGGTGCTTCACATTGCAAAACCAGAGGCCTGCACTACACTTACATAAAGCTGAAAGCGGTATATAGTTGGCGCTCTGGTTTTGCGATTTAGCTTGTGGAATGCTGTACAAGTTTTTTTTTAAAATATAGCTTTCCTAAAGCTTCCATGGAAACATGGCAACTACCCAGAAGTCCTTTGTTCCTTTTTAGCCATCACTTCTGCGAGTTTTCAAAAGCCATATGTCTTTTCCCTATCTATTTATATTTATTGGTTATATTGGCCTATAGCACTTCATATTGCAAAACCAGCGGCCTGCAATACACTGATGATGTTGCCAATAAAGTCGCAAACCGGTCTGTAGTTGTGCTCTGTTTTGATTTACTGTAGCTTTAATGCTGTAAAAGTCCCCACCAAAACTACAAATTTACCCTCTACTGGCCCCCACTGCATAGAGTTCAAAATCCTTATCTTACTGCTCAGCTCCTTATGGTTCTCCTGCAATGTCTGCTCAAAGTCCAAGAAATGAAAGAGTAGGAGCTAATTTCTAGTGTAATTTGTTTCTGCCTGTACTGTTCCTCATCAAAGTTTCTATGAGGGCAAGCATGCCATAACTCACTTGAGAGGCAGCAAATAGAAGAGTGAATTTCCCATCATTGCAGTTCACATGATTTGCATGAACACTGTCCATTCTAGTTATATGCAAACTGGCAAACCATGGCAGTAGTTCAGGGACTAGTACTAACATCATTGTTTCAGTCCTCCGTCCTTATACTTTTACCTTGCATAATTTGAATGTTGCTAGCATTCTTTTTAGCTGAGGCTTTCATCCTCCATCCTCCTATGTCACACTTCAGACTTCATGTTGTACACAATTGTTACATGTTTAGTTGCTCATTCATATTTTAGGGTTCAGGCTCTGTACTAGGATAGCGATTTTTTCACAGGTCTGCAGGCTTGAACATAGAGCAGGATCTCTAGGAAACAGTATTGCTTTGTACTGCAAGAGATATAATACTTCGTAGTGTAATATACCTGGGTAGCTTGACATGGGGTCCAGGCCCTCCATCATATGGTCCTCCCATTAGTTGGCGATCAAGTATCTAATTGAGAGTTGTGTTAAGAAGAAACAAGGGATAATCTCAAGGCTGAGTACACGTGACCTATCTGTGATTTTTTGAATATCTGTTCGACAGTAGTTTTACCTGAATCTTAGCAGTCAGAGCTTAGGAGTATCTTGCAAACACATCTAGTTAGAGTGCACGAATGGCGGCTCAAATGTGAGCATCCGTCACCAACAAAAGTGCGTTTGACCAGAGTCCATCTTGTAGAAGGTTTTTTGTGACTACTAAAAAACTAAGTTCGTAACTTCTAAGGTAGAGGGCGTCCTCTGATGATCAAATGGTGCTTGTTGGTCTTGTACTCTGGAGTTTGGTAGGTTAAAGAAAGGATTTCTAACACTATTGGTGTTTTCAGTGACTATACTAACTATCGTGGCTCGGCATCGGGGTAATGTTCTTGTAACCTGTACCGAGCACACAGTTATGTAGCCGGGCCTGATGTCTTCTCAGCTCTGGGTGTGAAGGTCACTGTGCTGTAACTAACACTCCGTGAGCCCATTTCTGCCTGATCTCACATTTCTATCTTTGCTTGAAATGACAAGTTAAAGCCTCAGCTAACAACAGCTGAATTACAGAACACCCTTGAGATGAAAGTAGAAATCGGTGTTGTCAGGACATATTGATTAGTGGTGTCCTCCTGTCTTTTTTTTTCGTTTTAGAAAAGGGTTACAATTTGATCGTGTGATATTTATTGTCATACACGCAGTTAGCTTTTTAAAAAAACGCTGATTGCGGTTAACTGGGGGGAGGAGGGGAGGATCTTGCATTGTATAGTTTTAGTGTAGTTTAACGGCGTAGGCAGCTTGTTGAGGGATTGTACAAAACTAATACTCATCAGCAGATCCCCTTCACGGAAAACATATCGTCTATATACTCCTGTAAGAGGGGTATTGTGTTGTTTGGATAACTTGAAAAAAAACTTGTCTCTCAAAACTTTACCATATACAATTTGCTAGAGACCGGGGGCCACATTGGCCTACCCAAACCCGTTGTATGTAATCAGACATGAAATGAAATAGTTGTTATCAAGAATAAACTCTAGTACTCAAGAACTCTATTGGAGGACCTGGTGCTTTAGAGGACTCACTAAAAGCTTCTCGACACATTTGGAGAATTAATAGTGTAAAGACTCTTGACTCACATGTCTATAGCCAAATGTTGTCCATAGAGTATTTTTGTGTGGATAAAAGCTGTTGTTGACTCTACCCTTGATATGAGGGCATTCTTTTAACTAGTGGCTGTAGGAAGCTTGTCCAAACACTGGGCGACAGGTTTTATAGGAGCCAGGGATACACTATAGGTTGACCGGGGGGTATATATATGGTGGACACCTAGGGTATTGCGTACAAGGAACTCAATTGTTTCTTCTGTAATCCAACCATTTTGTACCCCTATAGCACGTTTTAGCTCCAATTGGCTCTTTAATTTAACATATGTATGGTCACCTTCAACACTTGGTAATTTAGGGACAAATAAATATCCTACTGATTGTGATATTTTGACTGTGAGGTTTAGTTTACAATGACATTAAAGCCACACGACTGCTAAAGGATTTAGTAACAGTGGTCTGTACATCAACTATCGAGCAACATGTTTTTCTTTAACAAAGCCTATTCCAAAACTGGGAAATGCTTTAAAAATATAAATGAAATCAAAATGTAATTGCACAAGAAGTGAGAAGCGCATCAATACATACTATCCTAATTCACATTATACATTCTACCTGTGTGCATTTGCCTTGTCTGCTTTTAGAAATCCCCATAAAATAAATCATAATTGCCTTTTCGTTTCCTACTTATTTTAGGGCCTTGAGCCTTCCGAATCTTCTGCCCTGAGTTTTCAGAAAGAAGTCCTTTATCAACCATTTGTGTGGTTTATCTATCGAAACAATCTCCTTAAAAATTATATGTAATGAAGCTATGGTGGACGATATTTAATTGTAACATCTGATCATCTAAAGTTGCATTGAAAGTCCCCTTAATATGCTTCTGGTGAGGTTTAAGAATGTTTTTTCTGTCAATATAATTTTCAGGTGGGGAAGGTGTCTTTTGGGCTCATTTAAAGCCCACTAACCTTACTTTTTTAGGTACAAAGTTATTATACATAGTTTACAAGTAACTGTATATTATAATACAAGAACAAAAATGGACCTATAGCCATGTCATAAATGATAGGGAAATGTCTCTGTTATGGAAAGTGTTTTACACTCACTTAAATTGAAGGATGCCACAGTTGTCTCAAACCCTGTGCCTTTCACTTAATTCATGCTTCTGCAGATAAGCGACTTTCTCATATGTACTTAGACAATAGTACTCACCGATCCCCCACGGTGGTCCGGTTGCCGTTTGCCCTGAACTCTTCGCAACGAATGAAACTGGTTAACTTCATAGGCAAACATAATGTCCGTCCTCATAACAATCTGCATCTTTACACGTAAACACTCTATAAGTACCGTCAGCTTGGTCCGGTTGCGCTCATGCCCGAGCCCTTCGCATGGCTGGCTCCTGCATATCGATCCAAAACCATATATTGGGATGGGTGCAACAACCGGACAGGAACAACATCCGTAGGTAAACCTTGCTTTTATTAGTACAATACATGGGTAAACAAAGTACCTTGCAGCACGCGAGCCTGAACACGCATTTTTATGTCTAACCAAGCACTTGATCAGAGTCGTGTCTAGTGACATGTTTCGGTCTTTAATAGGGGAAACTCCCACCCCAGGGAAACTCCTTAAAGAGACACAACCCTGCAAACTTGCATATATAAAAAAATATTCAATAATTATAAATACGCAAAGATACAAAATTGCTCAAATAAAAATACAAAAATAAAGTACCCTTCCCCACATCACCCAAATCAGTGTCACCCCCATAATCTTAAAAACATCTAGTCCCTAGACATAGATGTCTATATGATGCAGTATTTAAAAATTTCCTGCTGTACCTGCGTTCCCTTAGCCTATACTAATCTGTTCACTACTTCATGGAACTGGCATCTGTGGCTTGCACCATAAGGTAAGTTGTCATTGTCTGGTTTAACACCCTATTTAGAAGTCCTAAATATACCACTGAGTCCCTCCAAAATGGTACTTAAATTTTAAACTGAATGCATTATTGCTCAGTTCTCTGAAGCATGATTCAAACTCCTATTCTTGTTCCCTTCCACTAATTAGGAGGTTGTCTATATACCTGTGGTAATATTATTTTTAGACTAATGTCCTTCAAACATGTGTGGTGAAAGATATCTTCCCCTCCCACCACCCCATAAACCAGATTGGCGTATGTAGGGGAAAATTTGTGCCCCCATTGAGGTCCCACCAGCATTGTATATAGAATTCTCCAGTCAATTGAAAAAAGTCTACAGTGACAACGCTTGCTCTCTTTTTCTAACAGATCACAAAAAAAAAAATGTTTTTGGCAGTTTCAGCTTAAGGGCACCAGACTAGGCCACACTAGTATATTTCTCATGCACTAACAACCGCTTGCGATCCATTAACGATGTAGAGGATCGTCAGCATGTGCTGCAATGCGTTTTTCGGAGTGCATGCCAATCCCTTTTTTTTTTTTTTGCAGACAACTTTTCTCTGATCGCAGGGTAAATGGACGGTAACTGCTTGTTGCTTTTCATGCACATTTCGTTCACAATCGATAGTTAGGCTTGTAAGAAATTGCTTCGTGCGGCCATAAATATTCTTCTGTTAAAATTCTTTAAAGAGGAACTATGGTCAAAAAATGACTTTAGGTAAAGTTGATAGGAAATTGCTCTCCTGAGAGTTTTTGCAATGTATTTCCATTGTTTATTTTGGCATAGTTTTGAATATTTAAATTTTGTGTGTGATATGGCGCAGCATCACCAGGAGTCCCCTGCACTTCCTGCTCTGAAACCTGTCAGTCAATCTGCCCTGTGTCTTCCTCCCCTTTCAGCCCCCCTGGTCCCCTCCCTCATGGACCCATTATTCCCTCCAGTTTGCAGGCCCCCCATGGCCCATTCCCTTACACCCCATGTGGCCCAGCGCCGCCCCCTCACAGGTGCCTAACCCCACCCCCGCTCACAGGTGCTGTGGGCCACTCTGACCACCCCCCCACCCCCCAAAAAACTCTGTGGAACAGCCTTTTCAGCTATGAGTGAAAAGGCTGAAAAGGCTTTTCACATAGTGAGAGAGAAGGCTGTAGATTTCCTTTCCTTCTCTGCGCTGCCAGGTCCTTCACACAGCAGACGAGGGGGAGGGACTTCCTGTCCCCTCACACCCAAGGGGTCTGAGCTGGCTCAGCTGGCACTTGCAGGATGCCTTAGGGAAGTCCATGTCAGCCTCCACCCATTAACTTGTCTGGTCAGTCATCTGTCCGTCATGTGAGGAGAGCCTAGGATGTCACATTCAGCCTCCCACCCATTAACTTTCTGCCCCTGGCAGAGCCTGGGGTGATAGAAGTGGTTGATGGCTTCGTTTTAAAGGTAGGAAACTGGTCTTTCATTTAAAAAACGCACTTGTTTGGAGGACCACAGTTCCCCTTTTAATCTCAGGACAAGGCCAAAGCCTTGATGCTTTAACCCTGATAAGCCCCACTAGTCAATTTCAGTTATGTTTTACAATTTGCTAGCGCACAGCAAGGTTAGTGGATGTGGCGAGGCCCCTCTATGCCTGCTTTTATGTGCTTTAGCCTGTTTTTTGCAGCGCATTCGATTGTCCATTTTTGTGCGTCTGCCTGCTTTGTGATAGGGCAAAATTACTGAAGTGCAGCGCAATCGCCTGGAAGAATGCATAATCATGCAACAATTGTGATTGCACTACAATGCCAATGTTCAATATTCCCAGTATTTATTACAAAAAAGGAATTTTTTTACCTCTTTTAGTGCTAGGCCTCACTACCATGAGCTGGCAATCCCCTTTTCGGAACATGCAATCCACCATCTTTTGTGTGATTGCATGCAACTCCGATAACATTCACCAGGAATCAACTCTGCACAAGCGTTCATTAATGCATTATCGATCATCCCTCCCGCATCTCGCTGGAGTCTCCCTCACTTCTGGGGTGGTCTCCCGCACACCCGCAAGACCACCACAGACTCCTGGACTTGAGAGGAGACTTGAGTCTCCTCCCAAGTCATGGCAACCTCGCCACGCCCCTATTGCTAATGGTGGCCCCGTCCCACTGACATCACGCCCCACCCCCTTCTCCACCCTGCCCCTGAAGCCTAAAAGGGCAGGATGGGATGTCTGCATGCAAAAAATGCATGCTTTCTTGTGTACGTTGTACTGTGGCCTCAGCCTTATTTATTTCTCTTGTAAGGATCTGGGGTTTTGTTTGAATAACAGCTCAAACTAGAAAGGGAAAGTTTTAAGTATAACTTTCATTTGGCTTGATAGGATG
Source organism: Hymenochirus boettgeri (assembly GCA_019447015.1). Classification (NCBI taxonomy): domain Eukaryota; kingdom Metazoa; phylum Chordata; class Amphibia; order Anura; family Pipidae; genus Hymenochirus; species Hymenochirus boettgeri. The sequence continues at coordinate 151,519,040 of CM033474.1, forward strand.
CATTTTGGAAGAGAATGTGTGTTTGTGCTGCAGATTTTAAAACTCAATAATGGCAATGATAAGGAGATTGTTTTTTACTACCTCTTAAATATGTATGCGCTGATTAATGGGTACCTCAGTTGGGTGTGCCAGGTTGGAGTAAAAAGAAAAAAACTTTTTGATGATTGGTCAAAATTAGTTTTATTTGGCTTTACTTACCCATTAAGTAAGCTGCCACAGTAATGAAGGGGTAGTTCGTAGAATGTGTGTGCCTGTGTCGGGTTCGGAGCTAAAATACTAACTTTTTGATTATTGGTCAAAATTAGTTTTTTTTTACTTTAGTACGGCTGCCACATTAATGGTAGAAAAGATCCGTGTGTGTTACTTGTGTTGTTGAGGGGGTTGTATCTTTTTTTGTCTTACAACCATGAAACTATCTTTATTAGAGGATAAATCAAAATTAGCTTGTTTTGACTTAAGTTATCCTAAGTCTGCCACGGAATGGAAGGATAGGTCAGTATGTGTGTGTACCCATGTGAGTTAGGTGGGTATGTCTTTTGTTTTTGTTTACAAAACATAAAACTAACTTTATTGAGGATATATCAAAAAAATGTTTTTTTTTAACTTTATTTACATTTAAATATGGCTGCCGACAGAAATCAAAGGGTAGGTCAGTTTGGAGTGTGTACCCGTGTTGAGGTTGGGGTATTGTTTTTTGCATGTAATGACCATATAACTAACTTTTATGGATTATTGATCAAATATTTTTTTTGTTACCTTAAGTATGGCTTCCATGGGAATGAAGGTAGGGTCAGTAGGTGGGTGGTACATGTGGTCTGTGTGGGGGGTGGGGGTACACATTTGTGTTTATGACTATGGAAACAAACTGTTTTTAAATATTCACATTGAAGGATTTTACCATTATAGTCTAGCTGGACAAAAAATGTCCCAAAATTCCTGCTGATAACACCATACACTTCCGTGGATTCCTTATCTAGATATTCTCCTAGAGCCTGCACACGTCTGTACAGAATTTCATGTCTCTAGCTTCAAAAACTGTGGAGGAGATACAGTCCAAAAAGCAGAAGAATAAAACGAAGAAGAAGAAATAGAAAGAACAGTAATTTCGCCAAGCAATTAATGGATTTTTAAAGGGTCATATACACTCTCCAATTAACCTCTACTGCCTCCAGCGATGTAATCTTTCACCTCGGGGGGGGGCAGCAATCTATGCACGAGCCATTCCTCCCCCTGCCCCTCCCACCATGTTTTTGTCACTGGCTCCTTCCCCAGCCCCAACCGCATAACTTTAATTTACAGAAAGGTGCCCCGATCTTTACTTACCATGCCTCTCTCCTTCGCCGGCCCTGAACTCCCGGCAGCCGCGTCCGTGATTGGCTGCCTCTCAGCCAATCAGGAGAGGGCGGCTGCCGGTCCCGCCCCCCTGATTGCATTTCCGTGCAAGCAGAGGCCCGGGCAGTGCTGCGAAGGATAGAGGCATGGTAAGTAAAGATTGGGCACTTTCTGGAAATAAAGTTATGCGGTTGGGCCTGGGGGAAGAGCAGTACATTATATTAACAGTTTATTACAAGGGTGGACATGCCCTTTATGGGCTAGCCCACACTTGTTGTTTTTAACACGCAATCAGTTCATGTGTTAAACACCGCACACTTATTGTTGGGCACACTAGGGCGCGCTGCTTGCGATCTGTTTACCGGAGTGCAATGTATCACCATTTTTTTGCCACAATGGTATCTCTCTCTGAATGACAGTTTGGTGGACCGCATCACAAGCATGTTCAACCACAATTCCGGTGCACTCTCACACAGACAAATACTATACACAGACTTCAAATGTGTTTATTTAACGCCTTTCTTTAACAGGGACTGGATAAATGTGGCCTAAGTCACCAAGGCGGTGTTTAAAAAAAAAAAAAACATGTTATATGGTGACTTAGGCCACATTTATCCAGTCCCTGTTAAAGAAAGGGTTAAATAAACACATTTGAAGTCTGTGTATTAGTATTTGTCTGTGTGAGAGTGCACCGGAATTGTGTTGAACATGCTTGTGATGCGGTCCACCAAACTGTCATTATCAGAGAGCATACCATTGAGCAAAAAATGGTGATCACATGCACTCCGGTAAACAGATCGCAACGCAGCGCGCCTAGTGTGCCCAACAATAATGTGCGGTGTTTAACACATGAACGGATTGCGTGTTAAAACACCCAAGTGTGGGCTAGCCCTTAAAGGGCATGTCCACCCTTGTAATAAACTTTTAATATAATGTACTGCTCATTCCCCCAGCCCCAACCGCATAACTTTTATTTACAGAAAGTGCCCCAATCTTTACTTACCATGCCTCTATCCTTCGCCGCACTGCCCCGGCCCTCTGCTTGCACGGAAATGCAAGCAGGGTGCGGGACCGCCAGCCGCTTCCATGATTGGCTGAGAGGCAGCCAATCACGGACGCGGCTGCCGGGAAAAAAAAAAACCATGGTATAGAAAATGTTTCCCCGTAGAATACCAGACGATAGTAGACTACTGCAATGGTATTGTATAGGCCACTGAACAATTACGATTGTTAAGGCGCGGTACTAAAAAATATTGATAACGCGCCTTTATAAATCCGTCCCTAACAACATTAGTTAACAATTTTATCAACGGACGCACAACTGGCCCTACCCCCAGAGGATTTCTCCCTAAATAAGTGCAGTGCTTTAGTTGCTGGGTAATTTACCTCTGCAGTGCTTGTCTGTACATCTTTTTTGCTGGTTGTGTTAATCGGTTGGTAGTGTTAATCGGTTGATTGGCCCGAAAAATTGGATGGTGTGAACACAACATTAGGGTAGTAAAACACAAGCAGATGAATTCGGTGGAAAATATTGGCTGTGTTTTTTCAAACCGTAGGCAACCGAAGATAAGTTTTTTTTTTGTTGGTCCAAATCAGACAAAACGACAGTTGGTTGCTAAATCACATCTGATAATTCGGTCTCATATTGACCGCAGTATATGTTGGCCGATAGTGGCGAATGGTTGAGTGCAAAACTTAAGGAATCAGGGTAACGTAACAACACGGGAGCTCACGTAAATCCTAGGATGAAGAGAAAAAGAGGGGGAAAGATATCCTCCTGGATTTCCTTTGTCTGCTGCATAAACCCTAATGACTCATTCAGTTAAAGATGGCATTTACTGTCCTATAAGACACCTACCAAACCACCGCCGTATCTTCTTCTCATAGTCAGAACAGGAAGGGAGTAACTAAGTATTAGACAAACACCCTTTTCTGCTTGTGAGGTCACATGTGTGGGGGAGGCATTTCACACACTGTCTATACTAACTGGCTCTGTACGGTTCCTGACAGTGACTGCTAACTTCCTTATTGGGGGATGCTGGTGCCAAGTACATATAAGCATGATGGCAAAACTTGTAACTTTAGATGTTAGAACTAAAAACAAAACAACAAAAAACTCAAAATCCTATATCACTACAAGAGCAATATTTAGTATCCAAAAAAACAAAAACATAAGCACAACCCAAAAAAAAACAAAACACAACTTAAAAAAATGAAAAAAACATTCCAGAATGCCTTGATTGCATTATAACTAGTACCAAAGAGCAATCTGGGAAGTAATTATTTATATCCAATACCGGTCCAAAGAAGTCCCTAAGCAACAAAAAATCGCCACAAATCTTGATAAAGGGATGCCGATAATAACTACACCCACCATACCCAACCAAAAAAAAGAATCAAATATAAAAATTCCAAAGTATAAAAAATGAGAAAAAATGACAGAAATGAAGGATTGCAGCACACCTTGCATGTGAACAAACTTGTTTTATTGAAGAACCGTCAACACAACACGCACAACATTTCGGGGGCTCCTCCCCTTCATCAGGTGCTAACAATGTGAGATCTTCCCTGCCCTTAAAAATACCCATAAGGCCTAGTGATCACGCCACATTTCATTAGTGACAGCTTCATTAAGGATGCCAGCTGCATGAATGGTCAATGTCAACACCCTATAACTGATTTTAAATATGCTGCTAAAAAACCCCCATGCCCCCACAGGGAGAACCCAACGCAATAAAAAATAATTTTTTCAGAAAGCCCAAAAAAAAGTCCCCCCCCAAACTCTTACAATTTACCAATCCCCTCAAGTAATATCCTACACATAAAAAAAATGGCCTGAAAGAATCGTTCCCCCGCCGCAACTGCCGGCCCTACGATTGCGAGAATGCAAGCAAGAGAGTGCGGGACACGTCAGTCCAGCGTCGTGATTGGCTAAAAGGACGGAATCGCCAAGCACGGACGGGCTGCCGTTCATAAAAATCAGTGCAAGCGGAAAAGGAAATGGAGAGTAAGTAAGAGTTTTGTGGGGAGCCTGTTTGAAAAAAAAAAATATGCGGTTGGGGTCTGGGGGACATGGGGGAGCAGCCGATTAAGTAGGGGGTTGTTGCGCTAGGGGGAGGGAAGTGAACGGGACTTTCTTCTCTTTTGTTTTGAGGGTGGAGGAGCCGGGACTCGGAGGGGGGGGGAAGCGTCATGGCATGCAACCCTACCTAGGCAAGATACAGGCCAAACCCTGCGTATCCTCCTGGTGGTTAGTTTTTGGGACTTTGGGGGGGGGTTTACAGGAGAACCCTATGGAGCTGGGATGTAGGTAAGGATTAAACTACACTACATGTGGGTGCCAGTAGTTGGGGGATTATGTTTTTGGGGGTGGACATGCCCTTTATACAGTGCCAAAAAAAAATGTTTTATTTATACTTGTATTTATTTATGTTTTTAGAATCATTCATTTTTTGGCACTTTAATGCAGCTTGCACTAATGAAGCTGCCACTAATGAAATGGGTGTGATCACTAGGCCTTATGGGTATTTAAAGGGCAGGCAAGATCTACATTGTTATCACCTGATGAAGGGGGAGGAGCCCCCCGAAACGTTGTGCGCGTTGTGTTGATGGTTCTTCAATAAAACAAGTTTGTTCACATGCAAGGTGTGCGATCCTTCATCTTTTGTTTTACCATGCTGGGAGTTGTAGTTTCCAAAACATCTGGAGTTACAAGGTTTAGCCCAAGCAGGCCCCCAAGAGAAAGTTTAGCAGTCACTGTCAGTGTGTTTAAAAGCATGTGTGTTTAAAAGTTTATTTTCTAGTGTTATCAGCCCTCTAGTTGATTAGCCAGTAAAAGTTTATTTTCTAGTGTTATCAGCCCTCTAGTTGATTAGCCAGTTTTATCAGCCCTCTAATTGATTAGCCAGTATAGTTAGCCCTCCAGTTCTTATCAGCCCTCTAATTGATTAGCCAGTATAGTTAGCCCTCCAGTTCATTAGCCAGTGTAGTTTGCCCTCCAGTACAAAATAGGGGGCTACAACAAATACAAATATGTTTATAAACCCTGTGCAGGCTTTTAACCCTTTCACGCCAGGAAGATTTCAATTTTTTTGCGGTAACTGCCAGAAGAATTTTCAGGATTTTGCCCTCAATCGCTTTAGACTAATTTACAGTAGGAAAACCTTGCAGTAAATCAGGAATATTATACATTGTTTTTTCAGCACAAAGTCTACTTTAACATGGTAACAGAATTTTGTAACTTTTCTGGAAATTTTACTGAATTATGGGTAAAATATGTAAAAAAAAAGGAAAAAATTTGCAATTTCATGGATTTTCCATTTTTACTGATAGTTATCTTAAGGTACGCACAAAATTCTTACTGTTTTTAAAAGCTCAGATACTCCCGAGTACAACGATACCAGATATATGTAGGTACCCCACTTTTCCTGGACAGGAGACCCCTCAAACTAAAAACTGCACCTTCAAGAATATTACACCAAATTAAAATGTAAACCACTACTGACAGTTAACATAGAATATCTTCCAAATTAACTAAAATATCCCACAAGTGAGATATTTTTAGAAACTACACACCCGCAGGATTTTATGAGTGAGGTTAGTTTCGATCAAAATGCAGATACCCGGACACAGCTCTGCGTCCAATTGTAAGTTATTTTCTCACATTTTCCTTTTTCCTCAACTGTAAAATCAGAGACAAAATCAAATGCAAATTTCAGCTAAAAGCTGTGGAGGAAGTTCAAACGCTCTCAAATATGAAAGCCTAACCCCTCCCGATAAAACGTATGCACATTCATGGTGTACCCAGAGGACATGCTACCAATAACCCAGAGGTGACCAGTGCCAAATGTCAGTAGCAGCAAAAAAAATTAGCCAGTTTTGTATTTGAACAGTCAGCTAGTTTTTCCACAAAACACCCCCCCAACCAAAAATACCCCCACAATATAATCCTGAAATCTACACACCTTCAGCTATGTACGCTGTAGTTCGTTCATTCATACACAATGGTGTGGGCGCAGTTCTTCGTTGAAGTTTGCACTTTACCAGATTTTCAAAAAAATGAACATCAAACAACATTCAAAAAGGTAGAAATCTGCCAAACCCTATGGAATGTAAAAAAAAGTTACCAAATATCAATCTCCCAAATGTCCTGAATCAACGGTAGCCATATGTGTGGTTACCCACGTGGACGTGGAAGCGAAAAGCCACAAGTGAGACATGCATGATGGCTCAGAAACAGCGAAAAATTGAGCCAATTCCGAATTTGGCAGTCTGCAGTTTTTCCACAAAACACCCCCGTAACTTAGAACAAAACCCCCAAAACATATATTCCTGAATCTACACACACTTCAGTATGTAACACTGTAGTTGTTCATTCATACCATCAATGGCGTGGGCGCCATTCTTCGTAGACGTTTGCATTTGTCTGAAAATGAACAAAAAACAACTTCAAAAGGTAGGAATCATGCCAAAACCTCATGTAATCTAAAAAAAGTTACTAAATATCAATCTCCCAAATGTCCTGAATCAAACGGTATGCCATATGTGTGGTTACACACGCGGACGTGGAAGCGAAAAGCCACAAAGTGAGACAATGCACGATGGCTCAGAAACAGCGAAAATATTAGCCAATTCCGAATTGCGGACAGTCTGCAGTTTTTTCACAAAACACCCCCGTAACTTAGAAATAACCCCCACAAACATATATTCCTGAAATCTACAAACCCTCAGCTATGTAACACTGTAGTTTGTCATTCATACCATCAATGGTGTGGGCGCAGAGTTCTTCGTAGAAGTTCGCATTTGTCTGAAAAAATGAACAAAAAACAACTTCAAAAGGTAGAAATCATGCCAAAAACCTCATGGAATGTAAAAAAAAGTTACTAAATATCAATCTCCCAAATGTCCTGAATCAAACTGTATGCCATAGTGTGGTTACACCGCGGGACGTGGAAGCGAAAAGCACAAAGTGAGACAATGCACGATGGCTCAGAAACAGCGAAAATATTTAGCCAATCCGAATTCGGACATCTGCAGTTTTTTCCACAAAAAACCCCCGTAATAGAAATAACCCCCCCCAAACTTATATTCCTGAAATCTACACACCCTCAGCTATGGAACACTGTAGTTTGTCATTCATACCATCAATGGCGTGGGCGCAATTCTTCGTAGAAGTTCGCATTTGTCTGAAAAATGAAACAAAAAACAACTTCAAAAGGTAGGAATCATGCCAAAACACTCATGGAATCTAAAAAAGTTACTAAATATCAATCTCCCAATGTCCTGAATCAAACGGTATGCCATATGGGTGGTTACACACGCGGACGTGGAAGCGAAAAGCCACAAAGTGAGACAATACACGATGGCTCAGAAACAGCGAAAATATTTAGCCAATTCCGAATCGGACAGTCTGCAGTTTTTTCCACAAAACACCCCGTAACTTAGAAATAAACCCCCACAACTATATATTCTGAAATTCACACCTTCAGCTATGTAACACTGTAGCTTGTTCATTCATACCATCAATGGGTGTGGCGTTGCAGTTCTTCGTAGAAGTTCGCATTTGTCTGAAAAAAATGAACAAAAAAACAACTTCAAAAGGTAGAAATCATGCCAAAACCTCATGGAATGTAAAAAAAAGTTAATAAATATCAATCTCCCAAATGTTGAATAAAACGGTATGCATATGTGTGGATGTACAGAGACGTGGCCACCAACTAGCTCAAATCGGAGCTGCACAGTGGTAATTACAAGAAAAAAATCAAAGTGCTCTGTAATTTCAAACAGCCCCAAAACTTGGAAATGCCCCCCACAAATAAAAACCCCCACTAAATATCACATATCCCACAGTTCTGAATCCAAAACGTTTGCCTATGCGTGGATGCACACAGAGACGTGCCACCAACTAGCTAAATGGGACGCATGCACAAATGCAATTACAAGAAAAGAATGAAAGTGCTCTGTAATTTGAAACCGCCCTACCTTTTTCTAAGGAGGAAACAGTCCCGAAAACATGGGAAATTCTCCCCACAAACTATAATTTTTGGAAATCTACACAAAACCCCTTCAGCACGTACGATGCCATTGCTTTCAACATACATGAAGAATTCCAGACCCACTGATCACAAGAAGTCCGTGTTTTTCGAGTGTTTTGTGAAAAAATAATAAGTGATTCAAGGGTTGAATCATACTAAACCTTTGACAAGCAAAAAACCCACTAAATGCAATCTCCCACATATCCTGAATCAACGGTATACCATATGTGGGGTGCACAACAGAGACGTGGCCACCAACTAGCTCAAAATTGGACGCCATGCACAAGTCCAATTATAAGAAAAAAAATCAAAGTGTTCTGTAATTTGAACAGCCTAATCAACTTGGAAATACCCCCCACAAACTATATATTTTGGAAGCTACACACTTCAGCTACGTGATGGGATCATGCTTTCGTATATACATGAAGAATTCAGGCGCTGTTATCCATAGAAACTCCGTGCTTTTAGGAGATTTTGTGAAAAAATAAAATAGGAGGACTCAATGGTTGAAATCCTACCTAAACTCACTCGGCAAGTAAAAAAACCCACTAAACGGCAATCTCCCACATGTCCTGAATCAAAAGGTATGCCATAAGGGTGGGTGCAACAGAGACGGGGGCACCAACTAGCTCAAATGGACGCATGCACAAGTCCAATTACAAGAAAAAAATCAAAGTGTTCTGTAATTGAAGCCTAATCAACTTGGAATTACCCCCCACAAACTATATATTTTGGAAGCTACACACCTTCAGCTACGTGAGGTATCATACTTTCGTATATACATGAAGAATTACAGCGCTGTTATCCATAGAACTCCGTTGCTTTTAGGAGATTTTGTGAAAAAATAAAATAAGAGGACTCAATGGTTGAAATCCTACCTAAACCCACTCGGCCAAGTAAAAAAAAAAAACCCACTAAACGGCAATCTCCCACATGTCCTGAATCAAACGGTATGCCATAAGGGGGGTGCAAACAGAGACGGGGCACCAACTAGCTCAAATGGGATCCAGCGCAATGCAATTATAAGAAAAAATAAAAAAAACGCCACAACCCAACCCCCACCCCATACCCACTCCCCCTTTTAGTGGAAAACAGTTAGTACGGAGAGTCACACAAGTTTTCGCACTTACTGATCCTAAAAAAATCAATAGGTCTTTTTTTGGTACCTCTGCAAAAAATTCCTACTATAAATAGGCTTAGTTTCCCTTGAAACCAACAAATAAATGATCCGCGTTTACTTACCGATATCACCGGGGACATTGGGAAGCTTGGAGAAGACAAAGTTTTTTGCTAATTTATAGTTTTAGGGTTAAAAAAAAAAAAAGGTTGTGGTATCACTTTAAGATTTTTTTTTGTGCATTCCCCTTTTTTTTGGGGATCATTCCCAAAGATGATCATCAAATCATTTAGGGAATGATACCGAACTTGGAATCAATTCGAAATCCGATCGGAAAAAATCACTTCCGGAATCATTTTCAGGAAGTGATTTTTCATTCATTGGCAAAGATCATAATTGGTGATCAGAAAAGATCACCAAATTTTGATCTCTGTCCCCATTTTTTTCTAAGTCTTTCGCTAAGTACAAAGACTTAGAAAAATCCTATGTGAATGGAACTTTGAGTTCCATTCACAAAATGATAGTAAAGCTGGCAGCTTGACAGCTTTTGCTATACTAGGTACTGCAGGCATGATCTAAATTAGATCTAGCTGCAGTACCTCCACTAGACCACCAGGGGCAGCATCTTACCTATCTTAGGGAAGACACCCTGGTGAAGGAGGAAAGTTCCGTGATGTCACTGGGGTCTCCTTCCTCGCAAGTACTTCCTCACGCCCCCCTGGGACGCGGCTTCAGCCTTGCGGGACCCGGCTAAAGGTACAGATATCTCCCGATCCCCCCCGCTTTGGACGAAACCGAGGGGGGATCGAGGGGGCTAGGGGGGCAGTTGAATGCGCCCCCCGATCGCTCCTAGAGGGGGAAAAAAATTTTGCAGGGGGGAAGGAAGCCACAGATCCGTATATTCACGATCTGGTTGGGCAGTTTGAGTATCACTGCACAGACGTGAATAGACGATCTGTGGCGGAAAGGGAAAGGGTTAATGTAATAGCAATGGTTCCTTCTAATGTAATTTAATTTATTCTGAAACTAAGGGCATTTTAATTTAAAATTAAATAGGTTGGATGAGGGTATAAAGGTTGGATTGGATGGGCGTATACCTTTATTCAACCTCAATTACTATGTTACTATGTTGATGATGCATATTTATTTAAATATACCTACACTCCACATATTTCAAACCAGTTGCTTTTCATCTGCCCAAAAGGGATAACTAATTGTACTGCGGAAAATGTTAGAAATACAGTACAATGGATTTTATTGCATTCAAGCTCATTCCTGTAAAATATATGGCTCATGTATTTTCTAGTGTAAAATATAAATGGAAGGAATAATAAAAAGGAAATCTATACTCCCCCCCAAAAAAAAAAAACTTTTATTTTAAATAAACAGACACCTCTCACCATTCTATGAGGTTCCTGAGATACATGCAGACAAATTGTATATTTGCTGTTGAAAATCAAAGTCTGGCTCCTTTACACTGTTGGCCAATCATACTTCAGAGCTTCATACCTATTCATCAATGAAAAAAGTGAGGAGAAAAAAACAATCTTTAAAAACAACTTTTATCAATTATCTCCTATCCTGTAACTCAAACAAAAACTCTGCTGTAATTCACATAGTTTTTCTGCTAAGACCTAGGTAATGTGGCTCTGTCAACTTAAAACTGTTTGTGCTCTGGCAATAGGGTTCAAGTTGTTTTTGTGTGTGGAATAATTTTAAAGATATGAAATGACTGTGTTCTTTTATCATTCTTCCTCCACGTTAAGGACTAGATTGCATGCTCCAAGAAAAACCACACGAAAAAACATATTTCCAATACATTCTATTTTTACTTTTTTGGTTTGGTATTGGTCCAGCTTAGAGGTTCAGCTCAAAATGGGATATTTGACCCTCTGTTTTTTTTTTTTTTGAATAATAATTTATTCTGGTCACCAAAGTAAGGTTAGACCTATTGGGCCTCATTAACAGAGATCCCTTTACAAATGGTTAGTATGACCTTATAGGGTAACTATTTTAAACAAATGTAGTATGATGTCTCTAGCTTATCTTAAGTTATTTAAGTTATATGCTTGTAAAGTTACAGTTCCGTGGTCTGTCCGTTCTGTCTGAGTCGTGACTGTTCCATTATGTGCGTGTAAGAAGCCCCATCCACAAAAATCTATATTTTATGAAGCTAGTTACAGACCTGCAACTATTCTCTGTTCTTTCCTCTCCTATGGCACCTAGGAGAGGGGGGGGGAGATTTCACATTTGTGGCTTGCTTTAAAAATGATTTAGCAGTTCAGGGGTGAAGCTTATGATGTAACTAATGATGACCGGCATATCAGAGCACCATTTTAATTAGCAAAATCCATTACACATCTATATTGCAAAACCCACACATACCATATATACTCGAGTATAAGTTGAATTTTTCAGGCTTTAAAATTAGCCTGAAACCTAACCTCGACTTATACTAGGGTCAAGTCCAAATTTAGATCCAAATTCTGCAATTGCTTATAGTAACCAGTAGGTGGCGCTGTGTTAACCGCATAGAAGTTACAGAAGAGATCTTCCTTACATTCCTGCTTCCTGTAGTCTGGCTGCTGGACTCACTCAACCATGTCACTGCTCATCTGGATGCTGTAATCTGATGGGTCTCTCAGTTGGGGCAAAAAAACAGCTGCTAGTACAGTGCAAATGACAGCTTGAAACTACAACTCTCAGGTGACATTTTACTATTGGGGTCAGAGAGTCCTTACTATATGGGGGTCAGAGGGCCTTTACTATATGGGGTCAGAGGGCCCTTTACTATATGGGGTCAGAGGGCCCTTTACTAAAAGGGGATAGAGGGCCCTTTACTATATGGGGGGCAGAGGGCCCTTTACTATATGGGGTCAGAGTGCCCTTACATATGGGAGTCAGAGGGCCCTTACTAAAAGGGGGTTAATGATAGTAAGCTTAATTAAAGGTTTACTGAACCTTGCCACTCCACAGTTTAGAAACTGAAACTCCCAGCACACAAAGCATGCTGGAGTTGTAGTTTCAAACATCTGGAGTGCCAAGGATTGGAGGTTACTGGTACGGATTTGGCTATTACTGTATGGGATTCATGTATGGGAATTCTGCTGTCCATTTAAAGGGCAACTTAAGCCTAAAAAACAACACAGAATAGTAGTGTGATAATTTCTACCCCGATTATACTCGAGTCAATCAGTTTTTACAAATTTTTAGGTAAAATAGGTACTCGACATATACTGATCGACTTATACTCGAGTATATACGGTATATAAAGTGCACATCGTGTGAATAAAAAACATTAAAAACAGCAAAATAGAAACATTACTCAAGTGTAGTAGTTAGCTGAGCTGGAAACTTTGTGTAAGGTAAATACCCTGTTGACAAATGTCCAGTGTCTCAATGTCTGCAGCTACCTTCACCCGTCGGTTCACGGTCACGTACTGGATCAATCCGTTATCAGGGAACTCAATCTGTTAGCAGGGACTTCCAGCTCCAACTCTCCAAGTCACTCCAGCCCATCAGCATGTTGCATCCCTTGAGGACTAGCCAACATGCATTTCGCTATGCCTACTGCGAGCTTCGTCAGGGCTGACGTCATTCCAGCCTCTCTCTTTTAAGAGGTAAGTTACAGGGAGGGTGTCTGTATGGTGTGGTCACAATATTGCAACAGTAATTAACAAAAAACCCCATTGTTTGTACATTGTAATCAAAAGTTTTCAAACAGTAAATCACTGCATCAGCCATGGCATCAGTACCATCTTACTATGTCAATACAAGAAAGCATTGACTAGCATGGCCAATTGTACGTAATACAACATTATCCAGCAGATATAGAAATGAACAATACATTTAACCCAGGTTTTCAAGCAATATCTATAAGAAGGCTTTTAACTATTTATAGTCTGATTTGACAGTATCACAGTTTTGTCACAAAAAAACAACAAATCAATCTCTGTATTAAACATGCAGGATGTTATTCTAAGTCTGTAACTCCACACTAATTCTTTCTTAGGAGTCTATTACACAGGTTCCCACCTTGTTTCCCACCTTGACTGACTCAAGTCCGTGAAAGTAGGGATTGGTAGTACCCTTATGTTTCTCAAATATATGCTGGGCCACTGAGCTCTCAGGATTTTCTCTTTTTACATGCATGTATGGCTTTTGAATACGTTCAGTTAGTCTCCTTTTCAATTGTCTCACATACTAAGACCACAGCAGCATGAATTCAAATACAATACCCCTTGGTTGACAGCTCATATAGTCTCTGAATCCCACCATTTGGTTCATCTATCTGGATTCTTTTAGCTTCTTCCCATGTCGACAAACGAAAAGCTACCACATTTATAATTGCCATGATTTCTTATATGTTGTTTTACCTAGCCATGGGTAAAGTGTCTCAGACTTAACATATCTTTTAGGTTTCTGGCTGTCATCAACGGCCTAGGACCCACTCTCCCCATTAAGGCCTTATTTGGTATAACAGATGCCAGTATTTTGGAGAATCATCTTTAAAGGATAACTAAACCCAATTTTTATACTCCAGAATCTGAAAACACCCCCATAAAAAACACCAATAAACTATTAAATGGCACTTAAAAAAACTGTTAAAGGGCTATGTCCACCCCCAAAACATAAACATTTAACCCTTACTGGCCACATCAAGAATGTTAAAACAATCCTACCATTACATCCTGCTCAAATAGTTCCCCATGGCGCCCTCCAAAGTCCAGGAAACTGTGTGTAGGAGCAGTGTGTGACTCATGCGTGCCTGAGACTCCTCAACCATCAAGGTTGGGCATGCCATGTGCAGCCCTCCTGCCTCTCAGCCAATCACGGACGCGGCTCAGGTCCCGCCACCTGCTTTAATTCCATGCAAGCAGAGGGCTCGAACATGCAGCGGAGGAGAGAGGCAGGTAAGTAAGAATCGGGGGAACTTTCTAACATTATATAATGCAGTATGGGGCTGGGGGAGCATGCCTACCACATATCAAAGTTAAATTTCGGGTGTGGACCTGCCCTTTAAAGTATATCAAAGCCTTTTGTTAAGAACTGGATGAAGTATCTGTGTGTATGGCAGTGTCAGACACACACTCCTGACCCTCAGTCACATGCTTCCGTGCTTTATCTGTCCTGTAAAAGGATTGGCTAGAGATATTAATGGGTGTGACCAACTGTAACAAGTTTGTGCCACAGCTAAGGACTGAGCATGTGCCAGAACTAATGGTCGTTGACCAAACTGTTGATAACTAGAATGTGAGAAGTAAAGCACAAACCATGTGTTATTTAGGTAAATTTCCCAGCGCCTGTATCAAAATGAGAGGTAAGGACACAGATTATTGGTTTATATCAAGGTGTTCTGCCTTCTGGTTCAGTGTTTTTAGTGGGTTTTAGTTGTCCTTAATTCAGGCCATTGCTGTTTATATTGTGTATATAAACCTAAGCATACTCTGGCCTGTAGGATTACCTTCAGTTTTGATTGTCCATAAATTAGTTCTACCTTGTGTGCCTGCAGGCCCATTTGTATTCCTTATTAATGATCTTCCCTAGGATACCCTCTGTTAACAAAAATCTTAGTAAACCCTGTGACTGTTCAATAAAATCTCTTGGTCTACTGCAATTCCTTTGAGCCTCAGGAATTGTCCTATTGAGATGCCACTTATGAAGGCTTTTAGGGTGATGGTGTGGACATTAGCAAGAGTTTACGGCGTGGCTTCTGTGGGTGCGAGTTGTAACCATTTGTTCTTTGAATGACCAGATTAGAAAGCTAAATTGCGGCTATATCCATGGTCAACTTTATATTTTCGTTCTATTTAGATTACAAACAAAAGCTTTTAACTCTCAAGTCCCCCATTCCACAGCCAAAATTGGAGATATGTCTCCCAATTACCCTGACTCAGAACCTCAGGGACAGAAATCTGTTTCCAATACCCTAGGTGAAGGCAGGCGTACGAGGAGGTGCAAGACTCCCCCATCACTGTTCCCCTTGCTTGTTTATAATACGAGCCATTAAACAAAAAGTTTATGATCTGATTCCAGACAAATCCAAAAAAGTTTTAGTAAAATCTGTATGAGACTTCCAAAAAGTGTTTGCAAGCATGGAGGCGCACGGTGTGTGGTATCAAGAAATACAGACTTTCTACATCAATAGTCGCTAATATAAATTCTTCTCTAAAGTATGTTTCCAATTTACGTTAGGGACATCCCGGTGTCTTTAACATACGAATCCAAAAATGACAAGAATGGGTCTTAATGCCATGGTAACATAACAACTCACACCTTTCGGTTGGTCCATCGATCCCAGACACTATTGGCTCCCTAGTGGGTTATCCCTATTTTGTGTGAACTTTAGGTATATGTAAAATGTAGGTGTTCGTGGGTGTTATTGAAAGATCTTTCAATTCAGTATTGCCTCACAACCCCTGAATTTTACCTAAGTCCAAATAATTTTTTAAAATCCTTTGTATTCTTTAATAGGATTGATGTGGTAATTTCATATACCAAACGTTGAAAAGATAATATCAACACATTCCTAGTAGAGATGCCGAACTTCGAAAAATCGGTCCGCGCGAGGATCCGCGGATTTTACGAAAAAATCCGAAAAATTCGAAACTCCGCGAGCGGACCGTTAAACGTATTTAAAATGAAAGTTCGGCAAAACTCCGCATTAAAAGTGGTCCTAAAGTAGCTTGGTGACGTAACTAACCACTCAGGGACCGGGTGAATGGCCTTAGGAAGCACGTTATAAATGCAACAATACTAAAAAGTTACAGTCCGCTAGCGGTGACTTTAAAACAAACGGTAACTTTTCGAAATACGAGGATTCCGTAAAAACGGAGAGATTTCCGTAAACCAAAACGGGCTTCGTAAACTGATAGCTGCATTGGCTTAATTTGGATTCATGTGGCTTGCTCGTCTTGAAAATTTACACGATTACTCGGTTTTTAAGAAGTAGTTTCGTATTACAGAGAATACTCGTAATTCCGTGAATCCTCGTTAATTACGTGAATCCTCGTAATTACGAGGGATGCGTGTTTTTCCGTATCCCGGAAAGTATCGTGATCCTCGATTACGGAGTTACTCGTATTTTCGAAATTCGTAAAAAAATAAAAAATCAGCAGTTCGGCGCCAAGTTCGGAAAGTCCGGCAAGTCCGAAATCGCCGTTCGCGGGAGACGGGAAGAAAGCCGCTGCGGCGATCCGGGTTCGGGTCCGCGAACCGGCCATCTCTAATTCCTAGGTTCCCATACAGTCAATTATCTGCACACTGGCATACCTTTATAAACAAAGGGGTTTTTCATAACTTAATGTGAACCAATGAATGAAAAAGCCTTCAACCACTTCAAGGTAACCCCAGGCTGGGAAGGGTCCTAACTTCTAACCTTTTTTACTTACTTTTTTAGACACTTTTTCATTAGACCGTCCATACTGGTGGTTAACTGACATGGTTGCGAAGGCTTTTCATTCTGTGATACTAGAGGATACCAAAACCCCTTGGTTCTAAAGTATGCCAGTGTGCAATATGATATTGTATGGGCCTAGGATGTGCATTGATTATTCTTTCCTATGTGTGTATAATGCTTTGACCAGATCAGTGCACTTCCGCTAAATTGTAGTTGTAAATTAGCCTATATGGGAGTGCTTCCAACCTTGTCTGTATGTTAATTTTATAATATACCTATATAATCAAGTAGAAGTCAGTCTGAGATATAAGTTCCCCGACGGTACCTATGTTTACTGAAAATCTATAAGCGAGGTAGAAATCGAGTTGCCCTTTTTAAATGGGGGACAGCAGCAGAATTCCCATACCATGAATCCCATACGTAATAGCCAAATCCAGTACCAGTAACCCCAATTCCTTGTCACTCCAGATGTTGGAAACTACAAATCCCAGCATGCTTGTTGCTGGAGTTTCAGTTTCTAAACATGTGGAGTGGCAGTTCAGAACTTTTTTAATTAAGCTTATCATCATTTACAATTCTCACGACCCCATATTGTAAAGGGCCCTCTGACCCCACATGTAAAGGGCCCTCTGACCCCCACTATAGTTAATGGACTCTATCTGATTCCATAGTTAAAAATGTCACCTGAGAGTTGTCGTTCAAGATGTAATTTTAACTGTAAAACAGCTGGTTTTTGCCCCAAAACTGAGGAAGAACCTCACAGATTACAGCATCCAGATGAGACAGTGACAGTGCTAAGTGAGTCAAGCAGCCAGACTACAGAAGCAGGAAACGATGAATGGCAAAGGAACAGTCCATGTAAACTTTGTATGATGCAGCTTAACACAGCGCCAACCTACTGTTACTATCCGCCATTGCAGAAATTTGGATCTAAATTAGGACTTGACCAGAGTACAGATCAAGGTGGTTTTAGGTAAACTTTAAAGCCTGAAAAAATTTGACTTATACTCGAAGTAACACGTATTGTTCTGTTGTCCCTTAATTGCCCCATTATCTGCTTCTTGTAACATTTTTAGACATTATGACAACATACACTCCTTGTCTGCAATACGAGTGATCAACATTATTCGTTTTTCAAATTTGGGATAGCGCTAATCTTTTCTTGTTTAGTTTAAATTCATAATTTAATAACTGATCCCTTTGAATGTACAAGGATAGTTGTCACTCATCAAACACTTAATTTCTCAAATGAATTATTTCTAAGTTACCTCCCTTTTTCTCCCCTTTCTCTTGTCCTTCGGAAACACACGCTGGCTCCTGTCTCGTAACTTGGGTCTTTCATTTGAATTACCCCCTCTGTGCTTTTCTTTCTTCCCCCTAAAGGGAAATCTTTTTTCTTCTTCCCAAGATAGGCCATAACCTATGTGAGAGATATGGTGATTATATATTACCTTTTCTATTGTTCTTCACTATCTCTCGCAATTTTTTGTTTTCGTGTCATGAAGGCCAGTTCGCTGGGAGTGATGGACCAATCAATCGGTAATGCTGCCACACATGCGTTAATGGGCCTATTTTCCCATTAACAAATATAAATTTGGTTGCCGTCTCAATGTATTCTCATAAACAATAATATTTATTCAAATTGTATGCCATGTCCTTAAGGGTATGTCCACCCAAAATATATTTTTTTACATAAGATTCCCAAGGGCTCCCAGCCCCAACGTATGGTGATATCTTAAAAAGCAGCCCAAACACTCACTTACTACTCCTCTTTCTCCGCCGCGCTCCGGCCCTCTGCTTGAAGAAAAATGCAAGCAAGAGGGAGGGGGGGGGAACGGCAGGCGCGTCTGTGATGGCTGAGCGGCAGCAATCACGGACGCGGCTGCCGGCAGAGCCATTAGCAGGGAGGAAAGAGGAGAGTGTAAGAAAGTTTGGGGAGCTTTTTAAGATATAACACATTAGCGGTGGGGCGGGAGCACTTGGGAAGCCATACATATGAAGGAATTAAACGCAAGGGAGAGGGAATCGGAGAGGGACCGTGAGAGGGGGGGGAGAGGCGGGATGCAGGGAGGGGGAGGGAGGGGGAGGGAGGGGGAGAGAGAAGGCTGCAGTAGCATGCAAATTTACATTGAGGGCAAAGGTAGGAGGAAGAGCCCTGTAGCCTCCTGGTGGGCAGTTGTGGCACTTTGGGGGGGCGACTAAGGAGAAAACCTATGGAAGCTGGATGTGAGGTAAGGATTTAAACTACACTACTATGGTGGGGAGCTAGTTGGGGGGATTATAGTTTGGGGGGTGGACATGCCCGTCTGTAAGGTGACCTCTTGTAACTGGACTGCCCTCTGGTACTTGCCGCGGTAGATATTTGCCCACGCATACTGCAGCCCATTCTCCCCCCTCTCCTCCCCCGCCCTCTCCTCCCGTTCTACTAATCCTCCCCCTAGCATAAAACCCCTTTAATAGTTGTTCACCATGTCTCCAGCCCAAAACGCATATTTTTCTTTTCAAAAAGTCCCCAAAACTCTACTTACCTCTCCTCTTTCTCCGACTGCAATGAATGACCGGCCCAGCCGCGTCCGGATTTTTGAAAATAAAAAATAGCGGTTGGGGCTGGGAGGACATGGGGGAACAATATATTAAAAAGTGTATTTAGGGTGGACATACCCTTTAATAAGGTATGCCACACACAGCAGAAATTAAATGAGGATAGGGGCAATGGTTAAAGGTTAATGTATATGTATGTATGTGGTATTTATGTCTTATTAGTGCTTATACTGCAGCAATTATACATGGTCTTGCCCAAAGAGCATACAATCTTAATCACTTTATTTCACACATACAACCTAGAATGTCTTGATTGGGGAGAACCGAAGTACCCAGAGGAAACCATGCAAGCACAGGGAGACCATCAAACACCTAAAATCTTAATAGACATATATGGGCCCTAATCTCTCCTGAACCATTCATGGTTACTATGAATGTTTGTGTCTCTTACCAAACATTCTCATTGAGACATAACACGCCGGAAGCCCTCTGGCTATCTAATTCAGTAGCAAAGTAAGCAGAGATGGATAGCAACATTTTTGCACATCTGACACTAAATAGCTGGAAGAGAAAAAGTACCACTTTCTGTGGTGGTCATGTCCTCTGTGAAAATCATTTGATATAGGGATTTGGGTGGGAAAGTAAAATAATAACTGGGTTATCAATAAAAGTTCTTATCGTTAAAAATGGTGCTAATTTGCCCAACCAATCAGATGTTAGCTTCAAATGTTAAATAAGATCTGATTGGTTGGGGCAAAATTAGCACCATTTAAACGATTAAGAACTTTTATTGAATTCCCCTTAAGTATTATAAAAGTATAGTAATTCCAGGGACATATTTAAACATCCGTTTACTTTTTGCCATTGTTAGCGTTGCCCTCTTGCCAAATTTGTACTTAACATGTTTTATAAAGCGCCAATAACTGCGCGGATAAAAGTGATTAACATGCCTATTGCCACTTCGCTTATGCCACAATCACCCATACATCGCATGGTAACCTCACTCACTGTATTTAAAAAGGACGTGTGTTAAGTGTATATTGCATTAATCAGCCTTTCAAAATCACCAGTCTGAGGTGGTGAAAAGGCTTAGTGCCCAAATTGCCATATATTCATTGCCAATGGATCCCTGCAAGGAGTCAGTATATGGTGATGTTTCCAACACACAAATTAGGGTCTCCGCAATTACTGTAATATGAACTGGATTTTCTAAATCCAATGATCGCTTTCTAAAGTTTGGGTTTTCTCTATTCACAATAAAGTCAAATGGGGGGCTCTATTTCACATATACATGAGGTTTTTTCTCTGATAAAGTCCCATCTAAATTTTGAAAATTCTACAGATGCATCCATCCTTGGACTGGTATTGGTCAATGTTGATGGTGCTGGCTTTTTTCTTTTTGCGCAAATAACGGATGGTTGAGCCGGTACTAAACCCATGAGAAGCTGCCACACTGATGCTTTTCGGGGTATAGTGAAAAACAATCCTTTATAAAAAAAGAAATGCATTTGCCGTGGGATTTCCTGTGTCAGCTAAAGAATGGCCAATCGTTTATAAAGTAGGCCTGCTGTGCCCTTGTATGTACTCGTACACACAATTTCGTACAATCTGTGCACACCCAGGGTTCTGCTGGATATAAGGCAACAGCACCAGTACAGTGCTGTTTCTGCAAGCAGGCAAAGCTTCCCGTGGCCAAAAAAGGTATAAACCCCATATAAGAGACAGTTGGTTCTGGTGGGAAATCATATTCTTAAAATAGCTTTATATATACAGACTGTACGAAGTTTTTCTACGAGAAGGAAACACGCGCCCCCCGCTGTTAATTTAACCAAGCGACGTCCATAATCAAACTTGGTGCAGATTAAAAAAAGGTGTTTGGCCAGATAGCAGACCATTCATCAAATCAAACAGTATCACAAAGAAGAAACCTTACCCCTTTCTTTTCAATGCCTTTTAAAGTAACCAGCGGGTACTACCCTAGATGCTAAGCCTGTACACACGTATGATTACTGTGCACGCGGAACGGAAACAGCCTGAGCGTAGCAATGACGCCAACATTTCAACCCGACTATCTTGTGTGGTGTAGCGCTTGGTCGGCGTTCTCATCCCTCAAATCCGTGGCCACCAGGCGTCTTTCAATGAAGACCGGCCAACCTTTCCCCTCCACCACACGACTGACTATGGTCCTAAATGCACATGCTTCGTGCGTTTGTCACCCCACGGCTTGGCCACATGCACACTATATATAGTGTTAGGAAGCCTACAGTCCTCACTCCTGGGAGTTCAGAGAAGATTGGCGAAAATTACTTTTTTCCTATTCCTAAAAACAGCTCACGTTTTGGCTCGATGTGTAAGATGGCCAAACCTCAGGGAAGGTGGCTCTGCAAGAAAGCAATGACCAACCAGGGAGGGCGACAATTGGGTAGCCTGTGTTGACTTGTCCATGTCTAGAGAGGCACTAGAACTCGAACATGAAACCCGAGATTCGAGCCGAACTATCCTCGCAGTCCAAGGAATTTGGACTTCTTCGAAACTGTCTGCGGACCAGATTTTCGACTATTTCCGGACTCTTCGATAATTATATGCATATGTCCCCCTTCGACCAATCGAGGAATGTGAGTAAAATGACTATTTATAACCTTATACCTCGCGAGATCGAATCCGAAAGTAAAATGTCCACCTGATTACCTAGTGACCTTACGCATCGAATTTCCGCCCCCCCCCCCCCCCCCCCCCCCCCCCCCACCCCCCCCCCCTCCCCCCCCCCCCCCCCCCCCCCCCCCCCCCCCCCCCCCCCCCCCCCAACTAAATGTCCATTATAACCTTACGCGAGCATCGAATCCGTTGATAAATATAACTAGGACATGCGGCTTTTAAATCCGCAGAATAAAAGTCATATATACCTAGACGCCGAGCCAATCAATGCCAAGTAAAATGTTCCAGTTATTTAATCTATACGCGAGCTACTGGTCGAATCACATCGCGACGCTCCGTAAATGCTCCACCTCTATAACCGATAGCGCGACATCGATATCGCACGAGTTAAAATGTCCATTTAGTACGACTATGCGTGGCATCGAATCCCGACCGTAAATGTCCCCATTCTAAAACCTAGGTGGCATACACGAACAGCAACAAGTAACATGTTCATGATCCCAAACTATATCGCGAGATCTTCGAACTGCACGTAAAACCGCATTATAATATATGAGCTTGAATTCAGTACAGCATCAATAGACTGGTGATCTGCGATGTAAAAATATCCATTATACCACCTATCGCGAGCATTGAATGTTCGTTGAACGAGCAGTAGCCCGTGCTGCTGAGAGTTGAAAACGAGTTTGTCAAAAGGTCCTCAGATATTCGAAAAGGTTCCCACTGGACCATTCCCCAGGCCAACAGCATTTTCACAATTCAAGTTACCTGATTTATATTTAATTGATTTATTAGAACTTTTCGAAACTATTTCGAAGCTCATTGTCGATTAATGGGTCACGTTTTTCGAAACTTCCAGCTTCAAAGGTGTGAAAACCGGACCCGAAAATTGTCGAAAGCTTCGCCCATCTCTACCCCGTCTAGTTGAGGCTATTATCCCAGCTCATAGTTCTCATATAAATGCACCCTTTTAAAAATTAAATTTATTAAAGAAAAAATCTAAGTATTGTTTGTTTTTGTTGACTTAAAGACCATTAATTAGTACGGACTGCTAGTTTCGGTACTTCACATTTTGTTGGCGGCAGAATTCACCAGTCAGCAAATCCATTTTATAGTTATTAAAACTGCCAAATGATAGTTATAAGCAGGCACCCATGTAATGGTGTTAGATGCAGCAATTTATTGGCCAATTACCGGGGTATCTGCTCGGCCCTGTTGGTGCCTTGGCGATCAACATTCTTCCCCCCCCCCAACCAATCATACTCAAGGATTCGGAGGCAAAGGTTTAAATGATTTGTGCTGACCAGCACGACATGCACTCATGGTGATCAACCATGTTGTTGTATGCAGTGACTGTCATTCACAACCAGCCCAAAGATGGCCAAGGAATCATTGCGCGAATCTTATTTTTAAAGAACTTGTTAATGGCAACACTTTTATGATGTTCCTTTTTTCTTAAACCTGAGAAACGAAACAGATCCTTACATAATGTCCAATTGTTGCCTCTGTGCCGGACCCTTTCCTGTTAAACAAAATTAAAGTCAACATTATTTTCAAAATGCCTTCTATTAAAAAAGAAAATCAATAAAGCCGGATAAATAACACTTTTAAATCGCGATTACTATGTTCCCAGTGTACGCTCGTGGTTGTTAAGATCAAGTATTTGCCAACAGGCCTTATTAACAGCAGGGATGCTGGACATTGGGTTTAATGAAACAGTTTGAGATGCAAATCTTTTGGTTATTCTTTGTAAACCGCATACACGACCTTGTGAGGGTTTAATAACCTTGTCTAGTGCTTGGGACCAAAATTATTAAAGGAACAACATATAAAAAAATGTGATCCATTGGTATTTTTCTGTTCACATGAATTATGGTTTTTTTACAATTTTAATCTGCAAAATAAGTCTAGAATATGTACAAAAAGGAAATGTCCTATTAATCCGATTTACATTAAAAATACACCACGCTGGATGATAAAACAAAGAAACCCTGTGTCATAAACAACAGAACCCAGGCACATTCCAAATGTCGTCTACAGAGGAAATGCATTACCTATTATTGATTTTATGGTCACATGGTCGAGTGACAATATTGACATTACTGAACTCCTTTCTTATAGGTGGAATGTCAAAAATACATGACCATTTCAGAACAGGGTTGCACCTGGTGTTCAATGCCCACTCTCCTTCTTATGTTTATAAAAATGTTTCGTAAATGGTATCACTCGTCACATCCGCCAAATACTGCAGTTTGCCCAGTTTGGTTTGTACAGCAGTTTACTGGACATTGTTTTTTAATAAAATGGAAACTGACACAAAAATTCTACATCATATAGGACCGTTTATACTGCGAAGTTATAATGATACGAGAATTCCATCTAAATCTCTAAAGAGGAATTATATAAAAAGAAAATTTGTGCCTGAAATTAAAGAATTCCTAATTTACGGTCACAGTCAATTACACTAATCATACCATTGTAAGTACTGTAAGTTAATTGGTGTGGCGCCTCCCCCCCCCCCACTTGCATTTTGCAATAACACCGCTACATTTGATTTAATGATTGCTTGACCCCCGATCTGTGTCTTCATCCAGGTTATGCAAAACCATGCACCTAGCAGAAGATGTTTCTTAAGATTTGGAATATCATAAAGACCTTTAACTACTTGCTTTCAGTACAGCCGTCCTTGACTATCCGTTACTTAAACGTAAATGAGCAGGAAAGTCGACTTGACAACTCAAAACTTTTGATTTTTTGTTGCAGCATTGAAAGACCTTTTTTTAGTTTTTTTTATTTCTGCTTCCTGAATGTGATATGGCATCATATAAAGAGTTTTACTCATGTTACATAGTAAGCGCCATTACGACTTTTCTCGGAACATAATAGAAAAACAGAAAAAGTAAGCTCCGGGGAATTTAAATTGTGATTTCAAGATCGTGGGGTTTCTAAAACCAGCACATAGCAGAGTCACACCATCTGCACATGCACACAAGTGAAGGTACATTTAGATTATCTTTATCTTTCTAGGAAAACTATGTCCAAAGAGTTAATTGATTGCTCAAGGAAAGCGCGTCAGCATATTCAGTGCGGGATAGAGGAATACTAAGAATGGTAGATGTTAGTTATAAATAAAGTGTTCTGCACATGCGAGATTCCCAGAGGTTGTTAGTTTTCTAGACACTATGGAACAAAATAAATTAAAACTCGCAAGAACTCAGGCTGTGACTTTGTATTACTTTCATAAGAAGACAGGGAATTTGGATCATGTGATCTATGGGTGTTGTGTCTTTAAAAATGTAAAAGTTATATTTGGCACACCTCAGAGTACAATAATAAGATGCGACATTTAACTTGCACTTTTCGACTTCCCTAAAAACAAAAGTGGAACCTGTGCACAGAGACAGTAAACACTTTAGGTTCAGGGGTTTGTGCTCAAACAACACATGGAAGCTCTTCTTGGTTTGTATTCAAATACACTTCACATAACCATGTACTAAACAGGAAACTTAGTTACTGTTGTAGTACTGACCCTAGTAGTTGAAGAGAGTATGGCTGGCCTTCCTCCCCCCCCACGTTTCGGTTGGTGCGGCCCCCACCGCAGTGAGCTGATTTGGTGCTAGGCGACCTGCATAGATTTTCCAGCCAGCACAACTTGCTGGGACTCCCTTATATATATGCTCGTTCCAATGGAGAGGTTGGTTCGTGCACCTTGTGGTACAACGACCTTTGTCCTCGCTTTGGGTCCCATGTTGGGTCCCGTGTGCGGGTCTATATTGATGCTGGTTGTTTCGCGGCGCCTGTCTGGGACAGTAAAATTGGAAGTTTCCTTTGGTTTACCTTGGATCCACATCATATTTCTATCTTACATATGTTACTACCTGCGCGTGATTAAAACTGTATTATAGCTTTTCTATGGACCATTACACCTATACGCCTTTGTGTACCCGTCCGCGTATTCTATAGGGTAACATTTCCTTGTATCTTCTATATACTCTCGTTTTATTAATAAATATATCGATTTTGGTAGTTACTATCCTATTGACGCTTTAGCTATATTCAAAATGCAACTCTACTTTACTTTGAGAAGACATTCCTACCACAGTAGATGTTGTCGTCCTCCTGGGGACCGTAAAACCTTTCCAACTTTAAGATGTCAACCTATAAAAGTGCCCCTAAGTTTAACTCTCCTTTAAAGTCTGCACACTATGATATTAGAATCTCAGTAACCTTGGTTCACTATTTTGTGTTCAAGCACCAGAATAATATAAGGCAGATTATGACAATTATGGGTGTTTTAACTTAATGAGGTTCCCGTACCACGTTTACACACAACGGATTAACCCAGGATCTCATTGGGTACTCAAATATCCATATTTATTTGTAAAAATTTTTTAGGGGGACCCCGGAAGCATTATGCATGAAGACAAAAGTCTCCCAGTGGCGAAGGAAAATTTAATCGAAAACAAGGCTTTTTTTTCGTTGTTGTTTCTGAGTTTTGGCACACTCTACAGCTGCTATTCCGTACAATATGCATGTTTATACAAGGCGGTGATATTCTATTCCATCTTGCTCAGCTTTCCAGACTTATTCAACTTTTTATCGGGATTGATTTTTCAAATACAGTCCGTATCATTTAAACACAACCATCGGTTGCTACCCAGTTTTTGTTTACCCCAACCAATTACAGATATTAGTAAACATTGTGACAATGCGTAACACAGTGTTTGCACTTTCACGCATTGGCCCGCTGCGCCAAGCTAAGCGGACTCGGCCGCGCCGTGCCCGCCCACCCCCCCTTTTCCCTACCCCATCCCCGAGCACAGCTCTTCAGTCAAGGCCTGTGCTTTCCTAAACAGCTTACGCCCCGAAACCACCCCGGGATAGCGCACTTTCCCCTCTAGCGGTTCCAGGTCCTCACCCTGGGTAACAGGTAATGAAACAAAGTTAGTTAGAGGATGCGGAGGGCCAAGGGAGTTAATTGTCCTTAATTGTAACAATAATGACCAATCCTCGAGAACTGAAAAGCAAAAATTCAGACATATCCAGAACTCACCCACCCTTTCCAGATAGCGAAACCTATTGCATTGGACGCCCCACCAGTAGATAGCTGAGTACATGTCTCTCAACTTAGTCATGTCGACTTTTTGACAGCTTGAAAAACACCCTTTTCCACCTGCGTTTAATTAAGCCCATTGAGTGGTTGCACTGCCCTGTAGTGCATATAGTTGGTGAAAATTAGTCAATATAGCAATGAACGTCCGGTTTCCCCTCCCCCCCCCCCCCTTTTTTTTCTTTTCCCCCCTCCCCCCGACCACAAGTTTATCTACCTAGCTTTCTATAATTTGCGTCGAGCCTCCAACCTTCGTCTTTCCCTTAACCAAATTTAAATACATCGGTGAAAATGGTACCGGTGAACACTTGCATCTTATAATGGTACAAAATTCATATATCATGGGCTACACGGGCATGAAAGGAGGGGCAAGAAATATTTGAAAGAATTCTTGTGCTTCGAAATCTTACCACTCCTTTTTTGCAGCACATTGTCCCCCAATCACGCAGCCCACCATGTACATACTCTAAACCCCCACAACTGTTTTTTAGTGCCCCCATAAACGTTTATATACATTACATACGTTATAATGATTTCAACATTCATGTTGATCATCATAATGGATCCATGTTCTCGGGTGCAGGCCCATTGCGTGCCATCGCATTAAACTTCTCATCTTCAGAGGACGCGAGTGCCGATGAAACTGCCAACCCCCTAAAACCACCCACTTCTTACTTGAATCAGTGCCCATACTTTTATTACCATTATTTCACAATCCCGAATCCCACAGTGTTTTCCTACCATGCGACAAAAGCAACTGACAATAGACACAGAATAACCCGTAAATAGAATGATATAAATAACCATTAACTCTACATACCACACAGGAGTTACAGGGAATGCCTCCACCACACCCTCCCCCCCAAACAACTATAATCCCCCCCAACTACTGGCCACCCACACATGGAGTTGTAGCTATAATCCTTACCTCAATCCCCAGCGCCATAGGGTTTCCTTTAGACCCCCCCACAAAGTCAAAAACCCGGAACCACCCAGGAGGATAGCAGCGTCTCTGCCTGTACTTGCCTACCTCCGGTAGAATTTGCCATGAGTACTGCAGCCCAACAAGATGCATAAACGTCTGAACCATGTCCGGGTCAGCACGGCAAGTTTCAGTATGGTACAGAAATTATAGATGCAGATCGACTTATACTCGAGTATATACGGTATATAAAGTGCACATCGTGAATAAAAAACATTAAAAACAGCAACATAGAAACAATTACTCAAGTTGTAGTAGTTAGCTGAGCTGGAAACTTTGTGTAAGGTAAATACCCTGTTGACAAATGTCCAGTGTCTCAATGTCTGCAGCATACCTTCACCCGGTCGGTCTCACGGTGACCGCTACTAGGATCTCAATCCGTTATCAGGGAACTCAATCTGTTAGCAGGGACTTCCAGCTCCAACTCTCCAAGTCACTCCAGCACATCAGCATGTTGCATCCCATGAGGACTAGCCAACATGCATTTCTCTATGCCTACTGCGAGCTTCGTCAGGGCTGACGTCATTCCAGCCTCCTCCTTTTAAAGAGGTAAGTTTACAGGGAGGCGTGTCTGTATGGTGTGGTCACAATATTGCAACAGTAATTTAACAAATAACCCCATTGTTTGTACATTGTAATCAAAAGTTTTCAAACAGTACATCACTGCATCAGCCATGGCATCAGTACCATCTTACTATGTCAATACAAGAAAGCATTGACTAGCATGGCCAATTGTACGTAATACAACATTATCCAGCAGATATAGAAATGAACATACATTTAACCCAGGTTTTCAAGCAATATCTATAAGAAGGCTTTTAACTATTTATAGTCTGATTTGACAGTATCACAGTTTTGTCACAAAAAAACAACCAAAATCAATCTCTGTATTCAAACATGCAGGATGTTATTCTAAGTCTGTAACTCCACTCTAATTCTTTTCTTAGGAGTCTATTACACAGGTTCCCACCTTGTTCTCCCACCTTGACTGACTCAAGTCCCGTGAAAGTCAGGGATTGGTAGTTACCCTTATGTTTCTCAAATATATGCTGGGCCACTGAGCTTCTCAGGATTTCTCCTTTTTTACATGCATGTATGTGCTTTTGAATACGTTCAGTTAGCCTCCTTTTCATTTGTCTCACATACCTAAGACCACAGCAGCATTGAATTCAATATACAATACCCCTTGGTTGACAGCTCATATAGTCTCTGAACTCCCACCATTTGGTTTCATCTATCTGGATTCTTTTAGCTTCTTCCATGTCATGACAAATCGAACAGCTACCACATTTATAATTGCCCATGATTTTCTTAAATGTTGTTTTACCTAGCCATGGGTAAAGTGTCTCAGACTTAACATATCTTTTAGGTTTCTGGCTGTCATTAACAGCCTAGGACCCACTCTCCCCATTAAGGCCTTATCTTGGTATAACAGATGCCAGTATTTTTGGAGAATCACCTTTAAAGGAGAACTAAACCCAATTTTTTATACTCCAGAATCTGAAAACAACCCCCATAAAAACACCAATAAACTATAAAATGGCACTTAAAAAAACTGTTAAAGTATATCAAAGCTTGTTAAGAACTGGATGAAGTATCTGTGTGTATGTGCAGTGTCAGACCACACCTCCTGACCTCAGTCACATGCTTCTGTGCTTTATCAGTCCTGTAAAAGGATTGGCTAGAGATTATTAATGGGTGTGACCAACTGTAACAAGTTTGTGCCACAGCTAAGGACTGAGCATGTGCAGAACATAATGGTCGTTGACCAAACTGTCTGATACTAGAATGCTGAGAAGTAAAGCACAAACCATGTGTTATTTAGGTAAATTTCCCAGCGCCTGTATCAAAATGAGAGGTAAGACACAGATTATTGGTTATATATCAAGGTGTTCTGCCTTCTGGTTCAGTGTTTTTATGTGGGTTTAGTTGTCCTTTAATTCAGGCCATTGCTGTTTATATTTTGTTATAAACCTAAGCATACTCTGGCCTGTAGGATTACCTTCAGTTTTTGATTGTCCATAAATTAGTTCTACCCTTTGTGCCTTGCAGGCCCATTTGTATCCTCTATTAATGATCTCCCTAGGATACCCTCTGTTAACAAAAATCTTAGTTAACCCCTGTGACTGTTCATGAAAATCTCTTGGTCTACTGCAATTCCTTTTGAGCCTCAGGAATTGTCCTATTGAGATGCCACTTATAAGGCTTTTAGGGTGATGGCTGTTGGACATTAGCAATGAGTTTACTGCCGTGGCTTTCCTGTGGGTGCGAGTTGTTAACATATTTTGTTCCTTTTGAATGACCAGATTTAAGAAAGTTACAGATTCATGACTATATTCCATGGTCAACTTTATATTTTTCTAGTTCTCATTTAGATTACAAACAAAAGCTTTTAACTCCTCAAGTCCCCCATTCCACAGCAGCAAAAATTGGGAGATATGTCTGTATGAGACTTCCAAAAAGTGTTTGCAAGCATGGAGGCGCACGGTGTGTGGTATCAAGGAATACAGACTTTCTACATCAAGAGTCGCTAATATAATATTCTTCTCTAAATGTATGTTTTCCAATTTACGTAGGACATCCCGTGTGTCTTTAACATACGATATCCAAAATGACAAGAATGGTCTTAATGCCATGTCAACATAACAACTCACCCTTTCGGTTGGTCCATCGATCCCAGACACTATTGGCCTCCCTAGTGGGTTATCCCTATTTTTGTGAACTTTAGGTATTATGTAAAATGTAGGTGTTCGTGGGTGTTGATTGAACAGATCTTTCAATTCATTATTGCTCACAACCCCCTGAATTTTACCTAAGTCCAATAATTTTTTAAAATCCCTTTGTATCTCTTTAATAGGATTGTGTTCTAATTTTATATACAAACATAGAAAAGATAATCAATGCACATTCCTAGTCCCCATACAATGTCATATTATCTGCACACTGGCATACTTTATAAACAAAGGGGTTTTCGTATACATTAATGTGATCACATGAATGAAAAGCCTTCCAACCACTTCAAGGTAACCCCAAGTCTGGGAGGTCCTAACTTCTAACCTTTTTACTTACTTTTTACTAACCTTTTTCACTTAGGACCTTCCATACTGGGGTTACCTTGACATGGTTGGAAGGCTTTTCATTCTTGTGATCACAGTATGGATACCAAAACCCCTTTATTTATAAAGTATGCCAGTGTGCAGATAATATGATATTGTATGGGGCCTAGGAATGTGCATTGATTATCTTTTCTATGTTTGTATAAATGTTTGACCAGATCAGTAGCACTTCCGCTAAATGTAGTTGTAAATTAGCCTAATTGGAGTGCTTCCACAATCTTTGTATTGTATGTAATTTTATATACCTATATATACTCAAGTATAAGTCGATCTGAGTATAAGTTGAGGTACCTATTTTTACCTGAAAAATCTATAAGCCGAGGGTAGAAATGAGTTGCCCTTTAAATGGACAGCAGAATTCCCATACATGAATCCCATACAGTAATAGCCAAATCCAGTACCAGTAACCCCCAATTCCTTGGCACTCCAGATGTTTGGAAACTACAACTCCCAGCATGCTTTGTTGCTGGGAGTTTCAGTTTCTAAACATGTGGAGTGGCAAAGTTCAGTAAACTTTTAATTAAGCTTATCATCATTTACAATTCTCCTGAACCCCATATTGTAAAGGGCCCTCTGACCCCATATAGTAAAGGGCCCTCTGACCCCCTTATAGTAATGGACTCTCTGATTCCAATAGTTAAAAATGTCACCTGAGAGTTGTCGTTTCAAGCTGTCATCTTTCTTGTTTAGTTAAATTATATTTATATTATAATCATGATCCCTTTGATAGTAAAGAGATAGTGTCATCATCAAACACTTAATTATCATGCTAATGAATATCTTTCTAAGTACCTCCTTTTCTCGCCCTTTCTCGTGTCCGTTCGAACACACGCTGGCTCCTGTCTCGTAACTTGGGTTCTTTCTTTTACATTTACCCCTCCTGGTTCTTTTCTTTCTTCCCCTAAAGGGAAATCTTTTTCTTCTTCCCAATATAGGCCATACCTAGTGAGAGATTCTGGGTTATATATTTTACCCTTTCTATAGTCTTCACTATCTCTCTGAATTTTTTTTTTCCTTTGTCATGAAGGCACGTTCGCTGGACGTTGATCTGACCCAATCGAATCGGTAATGCTGCCACCAACTGCGCCTTAATGGGCACATTTTCTCATTAAAAAATAATATTGGCTGTCCGCTCAATATTCTACATACAATAATATTTTAATTTATTCTACATGTCTGGCCC
Source organism: Hymenochirus boettgeri (assembly GCA_019447015.1). Classification (NCBI taxonomy): domain Eukaryota; kingdom Metazoa; phylum Chordata; class Amphibia; order Anura; family Pipidae; genus Hymenochirus; species Hymenochirus boettgeri. The sequence continues at coordinate 151,551,509 of CM033474.1, forward strand.
TTAGGTGCCTTGGAAGGCATGCCTCTTGGTAAATGCCTCCGGTAGATATTTGCCATGCGTACTGCAGCCCTTCTCCCCCCTCCCTCCCCCTCCCTCTCCCTCCCGTTCTACTATCCCTCCCCCTAGCATAAAACCCCTTTAATATGTTGTTCCCCCATGTCTCCCAGCCCCAACCGCATATTTTTTATTTTCAAAAAGCTCCCCAAACTCTTACTTACCTCTCCTCTTTCCTCCGCTGCACTGAATGACCGGCAGCCGCGTCCGTGATTTTGAAAATAAAAAATATGCGGTTGGGGCTGGGAGACATGGGGGAACAACATATTAAAAAGTGTATTTAAGGGTGGACATACCCTTTAAATACGGTATGCACACACAGCAGAAATTAAATGAGGATAGGGACAATTGTTAAGGTAAATGTATATGTATGTATGTGTGTATTTTATTTCTTATATAGTGCTATATATACTGCAGCAATTATTTACATGGTCTTGCCCCAAAGAGCATACAATCTAATCACTTTATTTCACACATACAACCTAGAATGTCTATGATTGTGGGAGAAACCGAAGTACCCAGAGGAAACCCATGCAAGCACAGGGAGACCATTCAAACACCTGAAAATCTTCATAGACATATATGGGCCCTAATCTCTCCTGTAACCATTCATGGTTACTATGAATGTTTGTGTCTCTTACAAACATTCTTCATTGAGACATAACACGCCTGAAGCCCCTCTGTGCTATCTAATTCAGTAGCAAAGTAAGCAGAGACTGGATAGCAAGCATTTTTGCACATCTGACACTAAATAGCTGGAAGAGAAAAAGTACACTTTCTGTGGTGGTCATGTCCCTCTGTGAAAACCATTTGATATAGGGATTTGGGTGGGAAAGTAAAATAATAACTGGGTTATTCAATAAAAGTTCTTATTGTTAAAAATGGTGCTAATTTTGCCCCAACCAATCAGATGTTAGCTTTCAAATGTTAAATAAGATCTGATTGGTTGGGGCAAAATTAGCACCATTTTAAACGATAAGAACTTTTATTGAATCTCCCCTTAATTATTATAAAAGTATAGTAATTCCAGGGACATATTTTAAACATCCGTTTACTTTTTGCCATTGTTATCGTTGCCCTTCTTGCCAAATTTGGACTTAACATGTTTTATAAAGCGCCAATAACTGCCGGATAAAAGTGATTAACATTGCCTATTGCCACTTCACTTATTGCCACATATCACCATACATCGCCATGGTAACCACTCAACTGTATTTAAAAACGGTGTGTTAAGTGTTATATTGCATTAAATTCAGCCTTTCAAAATCACCAAGTCTGAGGTGGTGAAAATGCATAAGTGCCCATATATTTATTCTGCCAATGGATCCCTGCAAGGAGTCAGTATATTGTGGATTGTTTTCCAACACAAATTAGGGTCCAGCATTTACTGTAATATGAACTGTGATTTTCTAAATCCAATGATCTCTTTCTAAAGTTTGGGTTTTCTCTATTTCACAATAAAGTCAAATGGGGCTCTTATTTCCACATATACATGAGGGTTTTTTTCTGATAAAGTCCCATCTTAAATTTTTGCAAATTCTAAGATGCATCCATCCTTGGACTGGTATTGGTCAATGTTATGGTGCTATTTTTCTTTTTGCTGCAATAACGGATGTTGACCGGTACAACCCATGCATATTGCCACACTGATGCTTTTCGGGGTAAAAACAATCCTTTATAAATACGCAAAAAAAGATGCTATTTGCCGTTGGGATTTCCTGTGTCAGTAAAATGCCAATCGTTTATAAAGTAGGCCTAAGCTGTGCTTTAATGTATGTACACACAATTCTACAACTGTGCACACAGGGTCTGCTGGAATATAAGGCAACAGGACACTACAGTATGTAGCACACGTCCTATCCCACTGCAAAATCACACTTTACCCCTTTAACCCCCCCTCCTGTTTTTTCTTGCATGTTAAGAGCTAGTTTAAAACTAGTTCTAATAATTATGTTAATATGTTTTTACCTTATAAAGTTCTTGCATCGACTAAACTGTTTATTTTGCCACACAGAGTTGATCCATTTGTTTCTTCAATGCAGCAAATGTCCCTGGGCCAAAAAAAGGTTTAATACACCAATATAAGAGACAGTTGGTTTGGTGGAAATCATTAAACTAGTTTTATATTACAGATTACGAAGTTTTCTACTGAGAAAGGAGAACCAGCCTGTGTTAATTTAACAAAGACGTCCATATCAAACTTTGTCAGATTAAAAAAGGTAGGGCAGATAGCAGACATTCATAAATCAACAGTATTCAAAGGAAAACTAACCCCCTTTCTTTTCAATGCCTTTTAAAGTACCCAGGGTACTACCCTAGATGCTAAGGCCTTGTACACACGTATGATACTGTGCACGGCGGAAAACAGCTGAGCGAGCAATGAACGCACATTTCACCCGATAATCTTGTGTGTGTATGCGTTTGGTCGGGTTTCATCCCTCAATCTGTGGCACCAGGCGTTTCAATGAAGAACGGCCAACCAAACGCACGTGATTATGGTCCTAAATGCACATCTTCGTGCGTTTGTCAACCACTCAGGCTTAGGCCACGTGCACGCTATCATATGTGTTTAGGAAGCCTAAGTCCTCACCCTGGGAGTAGAGAAGATTGGGAAAATTAATTCCTTAAAAACAGCTCACGTTTTGTCTATGTGTAAGATGGCCAACCTATGGGAAGGTGTGCTCTGCAAGAAGCAAGACACCAGGGGCAGACTCAATTGGGTAGCTGTGTTGACTTTCCCTGTCTAGAGATGGACTAGAACTATTCGAGTTCCAATGAATTTGGACTTCTAGAACTGTCCTGGACCCAGATTTTCGATATTTTCCTGACTTTCGATAATTATCAAATGTTCGACCAATCGAGGAATATGTGAGTAAAATGCCTATTATACCTATACGCGAGCATCGAATCCGAAAGTAAAATGTCCATGATACCTAGGCACGAGCATCGAATCCGCAAGTAGAATGTCCATTATAACCTATACGCGAGCATCGAATCCGCGAGTAAATATAACTAGGCACGAGCTTTAAATCCGCAAGTAAAATGTCCATTATAATCTATATGCGAGCAAATGGCATTTATTTGCGGATTCTATGCTCGTGCTAGTACATGGACATTTTACTTTCGGATTCGATGCTCGCGTATAGGTATAATAGGCATTTACTCAATTTCCTCGATTGGTCGAACATTGATAATTATCGAAAGTCAGGAAATATCGAAAATCTGGGTCCAGACAGTTTCAGAAGTCCAAATTCATGGAACTCGAATAGTGTAACTGTCAATCAGTTCTAGTCCTCTCTAGACAGGAAAGTCAACACAGCTACCCAATTGAGTCTGCCCCTGGTGTCTTGCTTCTTGCAGAGCACACCTTCCCATAGGGTGCCATCTTACACTAGAAAAACGTGAGCTGTTTTTAAGGAATTAATTTTCCCAATCTTCTCTACTCCCAGGGTGAGGACTTAGGCTTCCTAAACACATATATAGGTGCATGGGCCTAAGCCTGAGTGGTTGACAAACGCACGAAGATGTGCATTTAGGACCATAATCAGTGGCGTTTGGTTGGCCGTTCTTCATTGAAACGCCTGGTGCCACAGATTGAGGGATGAAACCCGACCAAACGCATACACACACAGATTATCGGGTGAAATGTGCGTTCTTGCTCGCTCAGCTGTTTTCCCGCCGTGCACGTATCATACGTGTGGTACAAGGCCTTAGCATCAGGGTAGTACCCTGGGTACTTTAAAAGGCATTGAAAGAAAGGGGTTAGTTTTCCTTTGAATACTGTTTGATTTATGAATGTCAAACTAAAAAACAGATGGGTAAAATGTAACTTGTAAAAGCTGAACCTGCCAAAGGATTGAAAAAGAAACAAAAGTAACTAATCCTCCAACTGGTACACTGTCACCCCTAATGTAGGGAGAAGGAAAGCAGTGACTAAACTGCTTTGTATCTCACTGTAGGGACTTGTATTTCGCAGTACAACATGGGTGGGCATTAAATTTCACAGAGAAACTCGGATTGTCTCAATTCTCATATTAGAGATAGCAAAACTGGATTTTATAAAAAAATTAATTAAACACCTGGTTCTGGATGTTTTTTTTAATTATATTGCAATGTTTAATAGAGGTGTGTAATATTTTTAGATCGTTCCATCAAATCAATTAATTTATTTATTAAATAACTTATAATATAAATCAATTATCCAGCCTGAGATTATTTTTTTGTGTATAGGTAAAAGTATAAGTGGCAGGGGCCACCATGGGCTACATGTGGCCCCGGGCTTTACTTTGCCCAGGCCTTCAGTACAACATGGTTCATTGCTTTTAATACTATCCCATATAGTAGTATTTAATTTGGTTAAACTTTAAAAATTCAGCATTTGTTACTGTTACCAGCAGAGTAATGATATATGATGCTGGACAATAATATTGCATTGCTGGCTCCTATGCTAAATATTAATACTAATAATAAAGTTTGGTGTTACTTTAAGAGGGGTTTGCAGCTGCACAGGGTTTTCAAAAAGCTCAACAACTGAAGATAGATATTTAACGCAAAGGAGCAGTGACCAGTGGCAGTGCCAAAGAGCAGCTGACTAACCCAATCATACTTCTTGGTAAATCTAAATAGGTGTCAAGAGAGGGTAGCTCAAGCTTGTTGGCCTATGGGAGAAAAGAGTATAAATCTGGCACTGTTCCTATCCATGTACAAATGTGCTACCCAAGCTCAATAACACATTTCATTTAATGGGTCCGCTCACGGATTTTCGAATTTCGAATTTTTTAAAAATTTGCGGATCCTCGAGCGGACGGATTTTGCGAAGTTCGGACATCTCTACTCTCAGTTCAAGTTATACCAACTACATCAACATTATTAATTGACATAATTTCACGTTGGCTGGCCAGCCACAACCCATACACTAGTTCAAATTATATCATACTTTGTTTAAAAACATAAATTATCTATAGACCTGGATAAGGACCGTGGCACAGTCTATAGATAATAAAAGCACAATGATTTAAATATATGTAAAACAAAGCTATGTTTAATATTGAGATAAAGGGCACTGACTATAATGCTAAACCCTACAATGTGGGTGGGTGCATTGACAGTATATAAATAAAATACTAAAATATGGTAAGAGATAAAGAGAATAACTGCCTGCACTTAAGGAGTGCAGACAGCGTATGTTTAGGGTAGCTCCACTGGTGAAAATAAATGGTATTTAGTTTTATTAAAGAACAGGAGGTAAAGGAGTGTGTCTTACTTCCCATTCTTCAATAAAATAAAACACAACAAAACATTCAGGAGCCGGGAATGAAGGTAAGGTACTTACCCAATCTCTCTCTCTCTGTATTTCTGCACATCTGCATCGCACTTACGCATGTGCATAGAGTACTAAATCTGTCAGGACCTGTCAGAGGGCGCGGTGGAGAATGGGAGTGAAACACAGCTCCTTTACCTCCCTTTCCGAATAAACTTTTTTTCCAGTGGAGATATACCATTTAAAGTATTAGAATGAAGCATGACAGATTCAATATTAACAATTACTTTGCCACGATCCCAGCGAGACATACTAAACGTAAACAAGATTGCATTGTGCAATCCCATAAAGGTAAAAAACAGGAATTGAGTGGGTTTAAAGACCAGATCCAACGAGTAGTTGCAAAACTCTTTGGATTGGATAAGTGTGTTGCAAACAGCGCAGTGCCTAAATTCATAACTCATGGGTTTTACCATTATTTTAGAGACTTTAGTTCAAACTAAAACTCCCAGTATTCCCTGCATCCATCAGTTCTTGGTGAATTCCGAGAGTTGTAGTTTTCAATCATTTGCAGGTCCACATAAAAGATGTCGTTTATGTTTATAGTCACAAGCACACAAAACATAATTTTTGTTATAAAAACAATCTAACAGACATTGGTACACACACCTACTGAGACACACTCACAAATATACCCTACCCTTCTGTTTCTATGGCAACCATACCTAATCATCAAAAAGTTTGTTGTATCTGCAATGAAAAATAAAAATATATGAATTTAATCAGAATGGATTAAGAAATTTAAATATTGAGTTTTAAAACCTGCAACACAGACACACACATTTAATTCCAAAATGCAGTTTTTCAAGCCAAATTAAAACTAAAACTTTCCCTTTACTATTAGTGTAATTTGACTTCAAAGGCAGGTGAGGTCATCACAGTCAAAGAAATGGGATGTTGCAGAAGAAGAAGTAAAGAAAAAAAATATCTGAAGATTATAACACTATAACCCACCCCTCCCATTAATTCCTATGGACCCAACTGTAAATAATATTGCTATAATGGCACGCTACTGCGTAGTAGCGCGCCGATTATACAAGAAAGTGGTTCCCCCTTGTAGTTATGCAGGTTCACTCACTGGTAGTCTGTTCTCAGCCCGATGCCCTCTCTCAGCCCGATGCCGAGTCATCCTCCCCCAGGATATTTGTGCGGAAGCAGAGGGGGCGGAGAGTGAAGTGAATTTTAATTAGCGCAGGGCTGTAACTCTTCCTGACAGCGTGGGAGGGAACTGGAACATTGCGTTGCTGCTGCTGGTTGACTTCTATGCATGAAGGTAAATGGGGTTGAGGTGGGGAACCAAGTTCAGTTTTATAGTTTTAAAGCAGAGTTTTAAGGCATGGTATGCTTGGGGGGGTTAGGGAATGTGTTAGTGTTTATCTGTAGGAAAAAGGGAGGTGTGTGTGAATCTAAGAAGGGGGGGCACTGGTTGTCTGTTTAACATAGAGGTTGTGGTGTTACAGGCAGGGAATATCTGAAAAAAAAATTTGAAAGGGGTGAATTATAAATGGATAGTACCCCCTGCGGCCTCGTGCTTTTATATGTGTTCACGGAACTACTCGGTGACTTATAATATCCTTATATTTACAGTAGGGGTACATTATCCACTATATTAAGAAAATTGCACATCATTTTGTGATTTTATCAAAAATTTTTTACTGCAAATTAGGTCAAGAGTTAACTCAATGTGAAAGATCCTTGGCATAAATTTTACTAACATAAGCTGGGTACACCACTGTACCAACTTTAACGACCACAGACAGGATGTTTAAGCTGGGTACACACTTTAACGATAAAGGGACAATGTCGGATTTGACGGAATCACTCTTAATTGTTAGTGTGTAACGCCTTTCTGAAATGAAAGTTCCTGTCAGACTCGCTACTGACCTAAAATTTCCCAACCCTAGAATGTTCATTACTCGTTATAGTCAATGGTAAGAAATGTCCCAAATTCACCAATAACGTGGTAAGGCTTTACGGTTCCTTACTTCTACTATGTTTCCCTATACTAAATATAAGGAGTCGACTGCGGCAGAAGGAAATGTGCAGTTAACATTTAAACATTTAATATGCCAGAGGGCCAATTTTGGCTCGGCGCATTGCCTGAACGCGGCAACAGAGAGTGATAGCGTCTTTCAGTACATAACCCTATTAGTCGGGTATCTACTCACAATATTTCTTTATGCCAAGCTTCTCCTAAACTGGGTCCCAAGTTTTGGGTCCCTATATATGAATGAAGATCAACAGAGTGATCTATAAGGTAAGTTACCTAAAATATTCAGAAGTGTTAACACTTTCATGTCTCTCTGCTGAAGTTGAGAAAACCTGGATCTTCCAGTACTTTTAATTGAAAAGTTATAATCTGCGCAGAAAGGTCCTAAATTCCATCTATTGTGTTCAGCTGGAAATTAATCTGCAAGCTTCATAAACAGTTACCAAAAATCCTAGTCAAAGGGTTCTGAGACCCCTCTCAGTGAGGAAGAGGGAGCAGGTGTTTAATGTTAGCAATTGCCATTCATTCCGCTCCTCCTCGGCTTCCCTTAACTTCTTCAGCAAATCATCTCGTCCATATTCAGGAGTTCATGCAGGGCTGGCAATGAACTGTTCTTTATTCTTTGCTGACTTAGGTGAAGGAGAGCCAATTAAATTCAAACTTGGCCAATTTACTATAGCTTTTCCTTCCTGCAGCTTTTAACTTTTATTGGTTCTTCTCCTTTATACCTATCTGTACCTTTTTTCTGCACTTTATAGCAAAGCTTGGTACCTGCTTGTGGTATTCTTTCTGATCTTTTCTCTGCTGACTCCTGCTTCCAAATGCAAAATGAGTTTAAAGGGCATCTCCACCCGCAAGAAAACTTTTATAAACTTTATATAATGTAGAGCATCCCTGCCCACCCCCAAACTATCTTAGGTTGTTAAAAAAATATTCAGAACGCTACTTACAGCCCCTCACTCCTGCAGTGCACCAATCTGTTCTCAGAGATACACCTGTGTGAAGGGGACAGCGTGATCCCCAAAATGTAATGTGTGTGTTTAACCTGAATAAATTTATATTCACTAAAGAAGTGTGCATCTACATAAACTTGTTTTGTTGTGCTATAACCCGAGCCTTGGGTAGAGGACTTCTTAAGGTTTGCCACTAGTCACTTGCTGGCACTTGGTGTGCCTGGGCCTTCTTGTTTGGTATGAATCTTGCTCCTCCTTTGACAGACTAATTTCTGTGTATGACCCTCTGGCTACGTTTGCCCTGCTTTTGTCTCTAGCCTAGCTGTCTTGTGTCCAAACTCTGTTTCGTTCCCTTTATTCATGTATCTTAGCTTCAGCACAGATACCTTGTGTCAAGTATTGGGGGCAACCATGTCTAGTGCAATGCTCCCAGCAAATGGGGCTTGACTAAAGGGATGAAGCAGCAGTGAAGATTGAGTATTGTGCTGAAGGAATACTGGGAGATTATCTCCCATATTCTATAGATCGAAGCTGTTTTTGGGTGTTTAAAATTAGATTTTGTATTCTTGCACACTTAAAGGTAACACATAAAGATATCCATAACACTTATATATATATCCCTTCTTTCCATTCTTTAAGGGTTAAAGTGCTAATAAAAGATAGTAAATTGGCAAATAACTCCTGTTACCTTATACTGTAGAACTGCCTAAAATTCCTGTTGATGTCAGATGTGACTTCTCTAGGAAGCGATGATTTCAATCTTAAATACATTTGCCCAAAGTATAACAGTTGTGGCACCAATGTAGTTCTATACACATGCTGTTGTTTTGCTGTAGTGTAAAAGGCAAGATGAATTTAATAGATTTGAAAACTTTAAAGCTATTACCATCAAATAATATTTCTGTTAATACAATTTGTATTTTTATGGTTACTAATAATATAGTGTCAGATGTCCTATTCTGCATATCTTGAATAGTAAATGATAAACAATTTGAAATTAAAAACCATTACAGGAAATAAAAAGCTACTGTCTCTTCATCAAACTAACTGTAACTTTACTGCAAACTTCAATATCTTAAGCTGTCTGCCCCGGCTTTACCCTCTTAGGTCTAGGCTACACTACCGCACTTTTACACATAATCTGATAAAAGGTGCACAACTAGGTTGGCCAATTGGTCTGTCCACACTAGGTGTTGCTGCCATCCGCTTTTGGGAGCCTGTCGGATCGCTATTTTTTGTGCAATCACAAGTATTCCCATAGTGCAACATTGGGGAATTGCAGTGCAAAAAAACACAACAACGCCAAACTTTGCACCAGAAATGTGCACAAAAATGTGTTCCAGGATGTTGTAGTGTGGCCTCAGCCTTACTTTCAATCACTGTCAGTATCTTGACACCCGAACCACAGAAGTATTGCCCTCTTTCACACATAATTGAAATCCTTGGCTTTTTGGTTTTCTATAAACAACCAACCTGATGTCTGTCTGTGTAGTTGTAATTGCCCAAGAACCATGTTTTATTCTTCTGATTTTTCTAAAAGCATAGAATACCAGTGGCCAAATAGGGTTAGGCTACATTTACACGACACAATGCAAAACACAATAAATGTATTGTGATGGTAAGTTCACCTTAAAAAAAACTTTGATTTTTACATACATTACTCCCCCAAAACGCACCTGTGTTATAATCTTACTTTTCCAGATGCTACCATGCTGAGATATAGGTACATACACCAAACCCCCACCAAAATACTGCCTCTCCTCCTCTTTTGTGAGCTGGTCATGAGCATGCTCAGGAGCAGATTGCACTCGTAACTGTTGTTCACTAATGCTGTCAGCCGTACACAGGATTGTATATCCTCAAGATTCAAGAAAAAGAGTTGTAATTAAATAAAATAACTTACCATTTTAAACAGTAATAAAACTGTTTGGTGCACATTCATCCAGGGTGCTAGGCAAATTTTACGAGTTTAAAGGGGAACAAAGTCTCCAGACATTGCCCCAATAGAAGAAAACATTCACAAGATACAAAAAGCTGTGTCTCAACCTTTTCCTTTGCTGTGGATTTATGAAATTAACCTATAGGTACTATAGGTCAGCTATGTTAACGCAGTACAACTGACAGGAATCTGCAGCCTGCTTCCTGGAAGTGACAATCATGTTACAGCTCAGAGATATCCTGCCATCCTGACACAGAACACAGATTTAGTGCAGTTTTTGGGTTAATACATTCCAAATTTCTGTCCTTAAAGGGGAAGTTCAGTGCAAATACATATGCTTTTCAGAAAAAGGGCAGTATTTTTTTCATCACAATGACCTTAATCTGCCCAATTCGGCATTTTGTCTGTGTATAAATAAATGCAACCGAAATACTGACTTCCTGTTTGCAGGATCCCTAATAGAGACCGTTATGGTCTTGCCCTTGACCCAGCGCCGGGTTGATTCAGTTGCTCAGTAGAAAATCTGAGCATATTTGACCATCAAACAGCAATCAGTAGAAATAACTGTTCCAAGAAAGTGGTGCATCCTGGAAGAAGAAGGACTGTTAGAATCTGAAATCTCAGCTCACTAATGTTCAACAGCAGGGAACAGCAAGGGTATGAAATCAACTGATTTTTGAATAGAGATGGAGAGAATATGTAGAATAAATAAGAAGGATTACACAAACGAATAATTTAACAAATATTGATAATTTCCACTTGAACTGTCCCTTACAATGATAAATTCATTTGCTTTTATATGGGAAAAAAGCGGGGAAAGTAATCTTTGCTAGCATGGATGTAAGAAACAGAATATTAACATTTCAGTAAAAAAATAAAAGTATGGGGAATGAACTTGTGTCCCAATGGTCTGTTTGTTTCCAAAACCAGCACTTAGGAAAAATGTCAGTAAAATCAGTTGAACTTTTGTATTGCTCCAGGACGGCTGTCAGTAATTCATGCTGGCTGTAAATAAAAAAAAACAACACAAGACCTGCTCTATATAAAGTTTGTATGTGTAGAAGGTTATATTTTTCTAGAAACATGATGGAAACAAACAACAACAACAAAAAACACAGTAACCAGGGAATTTGAACTTGTGACTTTATGGGCTGTGTGTTCCTAAAAACATGGCATTACATGGTGCGCCACCAGCAACTCATGCTAGAAACTCTGTGCATAGAGACAGTGGATACTGGGGTCAGGGACGTGGCTCTTTGAAATGTACATTGCTGGCAACAACATGGAACCTTCTTAGTTACAGAATCTGTCACTTACATATACTAAATGCAACTTACTGGAGTAGAATCTACATTTAGCAGAAGTTTTTAACACCAGCTACTAGCGGCTCTGGGTAAATCTCCCTGTTGTATGTATGCCCCACATTCCTTGCAATTGCTTTTTTATTTATGAGATGTTAGCTAACAGTAAATGTGGAAAGAAGAAAAGGTGTGGGGGGGGAATGGAGAGAGGGGAAAGAGAGGAAAAGGGCATCCCATTTGTTGGTGGTTTATCATTACTGGATAGGTAGCGGTACCATGGCTGTCAATCCAAACATTACAGATTTTATAGAATTGTGTGAGCAATAGTTTTTGTGGTATAATGGTATGTTGCATTATTAGAGTTTTTCCATTGGGTTATATTGGTGGATCTAGGACCATTCATTTAATTATATAGTTTTTCTTGAACCTTTCAAGAAAGGTTCTTTGGCATTTGGTCATTGGTCTTCATCAAGCATGCCAGTGTTCATTTTCTCCCTCAAAGGGGATTGAAACCTGTACAGGTTTGAAGGAAGATGACAAGAATAGTCTTAGTGGGGCCAAGTCCAGATAAGATGAAATAGCATAATAATAAAAGAGCAGTTCAGGCATGACTGTGTTTTGGTGGGGAGATATGGTGTAGACTTTTGGGTGAGAAGTTTGGGTGAGAAGGTAGGTTGATGCTGGATATTATATTGATAATGTTATTTGCAGAAGGGATACAGTTGTCATTCCACGAGTGTTCTGATGACTACAGTATTCATGCTTGCCATTTTGCCATCTTTGTTTTAATTTTAATTCATTGGTACCAGTATATTCTATTATTGAATTAGCTGTTTTGGAAGCAAGAGTATGTATTACGGTACCTTTGCTTGATTTGGGGATCTAGCAGAAAAGCTAATAGTGAACCTCCTATACTGTGTAGCATATTTTTCAAGCCAATTAGATCTGCTTTTGGATCAATCCAGTGTTATAGATATGTTTAAGCTGATTAGCTATGTAGCTGAAAGCTTGGTAGTGTTTGTCGCCATAAGCTTTGTGGTATTGTAATGCTGATGTTTTTGTTTATGCTTTTCCACTACCACAATATGAAAGAGGTAAAATATACTGTTTAAATTCAGTACAGTATTGGGGGATCCAGGCCACAATGCTGTAATGTTTATAGTAGTTTGGGTAGAGGTATGAGAGAGATTTGCCAGAAGATTAAGAAGGATAGTTTAGTTTGCGTGATATCAAAAAGCAGTTAAATAAGTTTGCCATGAAGTTGGGGGTGGTAGTGATGAAAATTCCTAAATATTAAAGTGATCCGCCAGATGAAGGGAAATGGCAATATAGAGGCCTACAGGGCATGGTTTGTCCATCGGGTACAAAACTGACTTGTTCCAGTTCACCAGCTAGCCAGAGTATGGTGCAAAGTATTTAAGCTATTTAAGTAGTATTCAGGTTGTTAAGATAAAACAACATCATCTGCATATAGTCCAAGTGTTTTTATGTCTCACTCAGAGAGAAACCTTTCATTGAGTAGTCTGATCAGATTTTGATTGCTCCCAATGCCAGAACAAAGTAGTGGTGATAGAGGGCATCTTGTCTGGTGCCCGAGATAGTAAGAATGTTTGTAAGGTGGCACCGATAGAGTGATTGTGCTCTGGGCATCTGTATAGTGTTTGTAGACATTTTTACAACTAATTTTTTTCTTTAAAGAAAAAACTATTGATTCTGACAATCAGACATGTCTATAAATCCCAGCTGACCCTGTGGTTTTTAATTGGCTGTACAATTATAAAATAAACAGCATATACTACTTTTGACTGGTTTATTAATTAGCCAGTCAGCATTGTACCAGACCTATAACTTGCCTCTGCCCACATGGTTCTACATAATTATATATCTTTGTAAAGTTTTCACTAGTGCAGGCCCTGCAGGCAGTGAGGGTCTGTTTGTTAAGGGCTCGTACACACGCCAATTTCTGAGCGAGGAACAACCCCCGATGGCCGAGCACTACGTGCGATGAATGGCCGTTTCGGCCGAGAATCATCCATGTGTATGCGTTTGGTCAGGGGGTTGTTCGTTGATCCACCTGGCCCCCGACCAGAGTAGGTGCAAAGGATTAAAGGGATTTAAGTGGCATACTTAAGTCTGTACCAGACCTATAACTTGCCTCTCCCACATGGTTCTACATAATTATGCATCTTTGTAATTTGTCACTAGTGCAGGCCCTGCAGGCAGTGTGGGTCTGTTGTGTAAAAGGCTCGTATACATGCTCAATTTCCGAGCGAGGAACAAACCTCGACGGCCGAGCATTACTAGCGACGAATGCCGTTTTGGGTGAGAATTCGTCCGTGTATGCTTTCGGTCTGGGGTGTTCGTTGGCGGATCGGCGAATGACCCTTGATCGAACACATACCAGGACGTTCTCACCCGAAATGGCCGTTTGTCGCATGTAAGGTAAGGATTTTCTTAACACTACACAGTTGGGGGCCAGTATGGAGTTAAATTGTTTTGGGGGGGACATGCCCTTTAAAAGTTTTACATTTCTGTGCAAACCATCCAGAATCAACCATCCAGCAACAATCCCCTTGACCACTTTGGTAGGGAGGGCGGGACATCTTTCCCGTCTGTTCACTGGGAAACACATAAAGATTTTATGAAAATGTGAGCACTGTATCCCTAGAACAATAAATAGGATTAATATTTACAAAAAATGTATTTTTATGAAATGATCCAGACCAAATTAAATAATCTACTAGTATACTGGATTTTATTCATCATTAACCTGTCCCAATGCAATAAATAAGTCTAAACCATAAAGTGCTGTGACAGTGAGCAAGGAAGCTCCATTCACTGCTTTCCCTCCTAACGCCCTTACGTTAGGAGGTGACAGTTGTAACTATTTGGAGGATTAGTTACTTTGTTACTTTTTTGATTCCTTGGGGAGGTTCAGCCTTATCAGTTGTTACATTTTACCCCTCTGCTTTGTTGGGGGAGCCCAGAGTGATACATTTGATCTCACTTTCAATATAATAAGCAATTCATGTTTTAACAAAAGGAGGACTTAGTCATGTCACTATAGGAGTGAGGCGAACCTATGGCATGGTGCCAGAGGTGGCACCGGAGCTTCTTTGTGGGGCACTCATGCACAGCAGTTTTGTTACCAGAAAGCGGAGAAGAAGGAAAGTGTGAAGCTGTCTGTAGCGAGAGAGGTCACATGCTATAACATTCAACTCTGCTGTTTTAGATCTTAAGGTATGTCCACCCTTTAAACTCATTTTTAATATGCTGTTCCCCCATGTCCCCCAGCCCAACACGCATAATTTTTTTTCAGAAAGCCCCCAAACTCTACTTACCTACCCTCGTTCCTCCGCCGCACTGCCGGCCCTCTGCTTGCGAGAATGCAAGCAGAGGGGCGGGACACAGCCAGTCGCGTCTGTGATTGGCTGAGCGGCAGCCAATCACGGACGGCTGCCAGTCATTCAGTGCAGCGAGGAAAGAGAGAGAGGTAAAAAGAGTTTGGGGAGTTTTTGTAAAAAAAAATATGCGGTTGGGACTGGGGGACATGGGGGAGCACATATTACGGGGGATTTGTGCTAGGGGGAGGATAGTAGAACGGGAGGGAGAGGGAGGGGGAGGGAGGGGGGAGAAGGGCTGCAGTACGCAGGCAAATATCTACCAGGGAGCAAGGTAGCAGGCAGAGCCCTGCTTCCTCCTGGTGGTTAGTTTTGGGACTTTGGGGGGGGTCTACAGAGAGAACCCTATGGAGCTGGGATGTGTAGGTAAGGATGTAGACACTACATGTGGGGCCAGTAGTTGGGGGGATTATAGTTTTGGGGGTGGACATGCCCTTTAAACTCCTGTGTGGTAATGTAGAGTTAATGGGTAATTTATAATCAATTCTATTTACTGTGTTAGTCTGTGTCTATTTAAGTTGCTTTTTCTGAAGTAAAAACACTGTATTCAGGTTAAATGGTAATGTTGGCACTATGCAATAAAAAGTGGGGTTTTAGGTTGCAGTTTCAGCACTCGGCCTCTAAAAGGTTTGCCATCACTGCTATAGGCCATGCACCAGATGGAGCCATTATGATGATTCAACATGAATATTGAGTCAATTATAACGTATGTAATGTATGAAGTTTATGGGCAGCTAATTGTGGTGGTTTAAGTAGGAGGGCTGATTGATTGGGGGACCATGGCGCAAAAGGGTAATTTCATAACAGAATCTTTCAAATTTTCTTGCCCTCCTTTCTGCCCTGTACCAATGATATATGAATTTTGTACCATTTAAAGATGCAAGTGTTCACCGCCATTTTCACACGATGTTTTTAACAGAAATTGACTAGACGCAATTTATAAGAAGAGAATAAATGTTCGGACACTTATTGCTATTCTGATTTTCACCAATATTGCCATACATGGCAGTGAAAACCACTCAATTTATAAAGCAGTGAAAAGGGTTTTCAAAGCTTCAAAAAGTCAGACAGACTAAGGTGAAGACAATTACTCACTATTCTACATGGTGGGCTTCCAAATGCATAGGTTTCGGGGGTGGGTGGAGTTCTGATGATTCTGATTTTGCTTTTCCAGTTCTCGATTGTCTCTATTTTATCAATTAAAGGACAATTATACTCACTTCCCTCCGCTCCTCTTATTTGTTCATTACCTTTTACCCAGGGTGAGGACCTGAACCGCTAGGTCCTGATCCCTGGTTTGCGTAACTTGAAGCACAGCCTTACTGAAACGCTGCTCTGGTAGGCTCCGCCCCCTCTCTTCTTGCGCAGCGAGGCAATAGGAAGGCACACTTGTGTTAGCTTTCAAATGTTAAATAATATCTGATTGGTTGGGGCAAAATTAGCACCATTTTAATGATAAGAACTTTTATTGAATCTCCCTAAAAGTTAATAAGTCTGGAAAAAACAAGATGGTGAAATAGCACCCTTTTATAAACATAATAGTACAGCACTGTAAGTGCCACTCAGAAAAAAAAGCCTTGTTTTTCATTAAATTTTCCTTGCCACTGACTTTTGTCTGCATGCATAATGCTTCCCCATATTTTTAAATATAAGGATATTTGAAGTACCCAATGAGATCCATGGGTTAATCCTTTGTTACGGGTACAAACCTCATTAAAGTTAAAACAATATTGTTATATAATTCCTTATTTATTCTGTGCTTGAACACATAAAGGTAAATTTACTGAGATTCAATATCATTAGTGCAAACTTAAAGGAGAATTAAACTTACACTTTTTTTTACTCTTAATGTGAAAGTTTTACCTCCCAGAATGCCTATACATTGTAAGTTCTTCTCTAGTAAGTTGATTTAGAATAATAATAAAGTCAAATAGGATAGTAATACCAAAAATACAATTTTTATTAATAAACATATATAAATGATAAAGGAATGTCCTTATAAAGATACTCACATAAAGGCTATAAGTGTATGGTCCATAAAACTATAATACAGTTAATTACACACAGTAGTAACATATGTAGTAGAAATAGTGTATAAAGTCCAAAGTATCCAAAGTAACTGCAATTTTACCTGTCCCGACAACCTGCGAACAACAAGCATCAATATAGAGACCAAGACCACATACCCCAAAGCGAGGACAAAGTCTGTACCAAAGGCACAAAACCCCTCTCCGTGGAACGAGCATTTAGGTAAGTCACAATGTCTCTGAAAATATACCAGGTCCCTCACCTCAAGACACTCGTGCCGCACAACCAAACGGGGGAGGAAGGCCAGCCAGTCTATCTTCACTACGAGGGTCCGTATCCAGTACTAAGTTTCCTTAGTACATGTAAGTAATAGATTTTGCAACCAAGAAGGCTCCATGTTGTGTTGAGCCACAACCCCTGACCTAAGTTTTTACTGTCTCTGTGCACAGTTTTCCAGCTTTGTTTTTAGCAAAAGTTTCTAAATGTACCTCTTTTATTGTAACTCTGGTGGTGCAAAATATAACTTTTACATTTTAAAGACACACAACCCAATAGATCACAGATTCAAATTCCCTGGCTTACTTATGAAATAATACAAAAGTCTACAGCCTGAGTTCATTGCTATTTAATTTGTTTGTTTCCATATGTGTCTAGAAAACTACAACACTTCTACATGTGCAAACTTTATTTATAGCAGCTCCAATCTTTATTTACTATCCCGCATGAATTACTGACAGCCTTCCTGGAGCAATAAATTAACTAACTTTATTGACATATTTTTCCTAGAAAAAGATAAAGATTCTAAATGTACCTTCATCTTTTTGCATGTGCAGTGGTGGCTCATGCTAATGTGCTGGTTTTAGAAACCCACAGATCATTGAATCACAAGTTTAATTCCCCAGACTTACTTTTTCTGTTTTTCTATATGTTCCTAGAAAAGATTCTATGGCTGCTTACTATGTAACATAGTAACTCTTTAGTTGATGCCATTCACATGGCAGGAAGCAGATAAGCGATAATAAAAAGGCCTTTCAAATGCTGCAACAAAAATCAAAGTTTTGCAAGCACTTCTGCTCATTTACTTTAAGGTAACAGGTATAAAAGGACGGCTGTACTGAAACAATAGTATCTTTAGATATCCAATCTGAACCATCTTCTGCTAGGTGCAGGTTTTGCTATAACTGGAATGGACACAGTGTTCATGCAAATCATGTAAATCAATTACTTGTATTGAAGGAATGCAACGACACACACAATTACTTACATGTATTAATGTATAGATTAAGTGTAATTGACTGGTCCAGTAAATTAGGAATTAGCTTTAATTTCAGGCACAAATTTATTTTTAAATTCCTCTTTAGATGATTAGATGGAATTTCGATTCATTATATTAGCAGTATAAAAAAGGTCTATTGAATGGAGAAATTTTTGCAGGTTCTATTTTAATTAAAAACAATGTCACAGTAAAACTGCTGACAACCCAAACTGTGCAACTGCAGGATTTTGGCGGATGTGACTGAGTGATACCATTTACATAACATTTTATAAACATTAAGAAGCAGGATCATTGAACCCAGTGCACCCTGTTCTAAATGGCATTATTTTTGAAATTTATAAGAAAGGAATTCAGTAATGTCAAACATTTCACCACCATGTGACCATAAAATCTATAGAATGCCATTCTCTGAAGACCTTTGGAATTGCCTGGTTCTGTTGTTTAGCACATTCTTGTTTATTATCATCAGCTTGGTTATTTTTAAAGTATCGTATTAAGGACATTTCCTGTTTGACATTTCTAGACAAATTAAAATGTCTAGAAATTAATTAATTTGCCAAATTAAAATGATACATAATTCATGTGAACAGAAAAAATACAAATCACATTTTTTTATATGTTGTTTCCTTTTAATAATTTTGGTCCCAAGGCACTAGAAAATTTATTAACCCGGAAAGGTCAGTGCATCGGTTAAAGAATAACAGAAAGATGTCTCAAACTGTTATTAAACCAATGATCCCAGCATCCTGTGTTTAAGAGCCATGGCTTGGCAATCTGTCTTACACGCTCACTGGGAAAATATAATCCATTTAAAGTTTATTTTTCTTTATTTTTCTTTTTAATACATTTTGAAATAATGTTGACTTAATTTTGGTTTAACAAGGGAAAGGGTCAGGCACAAGGCACAAGGAATATTAAGGATCTTTCTGTATTCTCAGTTTAAAATATAAAAGTGTTGCACATTAACAAAGTTCTTTTAAATAATAAGTTAGATGATCCTTGGCCAATCTTTGTGGTGGTGTGATGACATCACTGCATAGAAAACATGGTGATACCATGATGCAGTCTGCTGGTCAGCACAAATCTTTAACCTTTCCTCCAATCCTGATAATGATTGAAATCGCCAGGCACCATACACGGAGCAATACCCGGTATTGGACAATAAAATTGCTGCATCTAAGACACCATTACAGTGGGTGCCTGCTTATAGAACTTCTTTGGCAGTTTTAACTATAAAATGTTGCTGCTGGAATTCTGCCCTCAAACAAAATGTGGGACCAACTGCAGTCCTTACATAATTAATAGTGAATCACAAAAAACAACTCTTGTGTTTCTTTTTTAAATTTATTTTTAAAGAGTGCATTTATAGGAGAACTATAGTGTATAATTAGCCTCAATAGACGGGATAGGATGGGCGAACTTTCGAAGTTCGGTCCGTTTTCCAACTTTTGAACTGGAGTTCGAAAACGGACCCTTGGTCAATGGGAGTAAATAGTTCGAAAAGTTCTAATGAAATACAATTAAAATATCAATGGTAACTTAATGTAAATGGCTGTGGGACCTGGGAAATGGTCTGGGGAACATTTTCGAATATTCAGGACCTTTGAAAACTCGTTTTACTCTCACGCACGCTACTCGCGTTCGAACATTCAATGCTCGCGTATAGGTTATAATGGATATTTTACTCGCAGATTCGATGCTCACGTCTAGGTATAATGGACATTTTACTTTAGATTCAAAGCTCACGTATATGTTATAATGGACGTTTTACTTGTGGATTCGATGCTCGCGTATAGGTTATAATGGACATTTACTTGCGGTTTCGATGCTCACGCCTAGGTATAATGGACATTTTACTCGTGGATTCGATGCGCGTATAGGTTATAATGGACATTTTACTTGCGGTTTCGATGCTCACGCCTAGGTATAATGGACATTTTTACTGCATTTCAAATAACCTATACGCGAGCATCGAATCCGTGAGTAAATATAACTAGGCATGAGCTTTAAATCCGCAAGTAAAATGTCCATTATACCTAGACGCGAGCATCAATTCTGCAAGTAAAATGTCCATTATAATCTATACGCGAGCATTGAACTGCGAGTAAAATGTCCATTATACCTAGACGCGAGCATCGAATCCGCAAGTAAAATGTCCATTATAACCGATATGCGTGCATCGAATCCACGAGTAAAATGTCCATTATACCTAGGCGTGGGCATCGAAACCGCAAGTAAAATGTCCATTATAACCTATACGCGAGCATCGAATCCACAAGTAAAACGTCCATTATAACATATACGTGAGCTTTGAATCTACAAGTAAAATGTCCATTATACCTAGGCGTGAGCATCGAAACCGCAAGTAAAATGTCCATTATAACCTATACGCGAGCATTGAATGTTCGAACGCGAGTAGCGTGCGTGAGAGTTAAACGGTTTTCAAAAGTCCTGAATATTCGAAAATGTTCCCCAGACCATTTCCCAGGTCCCACAGCCATTACATTAAGTTACCATTGATATTTAATTGTATTCATTAGAACTTTTCGAACTATTTGACTCCCATTGACCTTAATGGGTCCGTTTTCGAACTTTCCAGTTCAAAGGTTTGAAAACGGACCGAACTTTCGAAAGTTCGCCCATCTCTATCCCTGTCTATTGAGGCTAATTATACACTATAGTTCTCCTATAAATGCACCCTTTAAAAATAAATTTATAAAAGAAACAATCTAAGTATTGTTTGTTTTTGTGATTCACTATATAATTATGTAAGGACTGCAGTTTGGTCCCACATTTTGTTTGAGGGCAGAATTCCAGCAGCAACATTTTATAGTTAAAACTGCCAAAGAAGTTCTATAAGCAGGCACCCACTGTAATGGTGTCTTAGATGCAGCAATTTTATTGTCCAATACCGGGTATTGCTCCGTGTATGGTGCCTGGCGATTTCAATCATTATCAGGATTGGAGGAAAGGTTTAAAGATTTGTGCTGACCAGCAGACTTGCATCATGGTATCACCATGTTTTCTATGCAGTGATGTCATCACACCAGCCACAAAGATTGGCCAAGGAATCATCTGAACTTATTATTTAAAGAACTTTGTTAATGTGCAACACTTTTAGATGTTTTAAACTGAGAATACAGGAAAAGATCCTTAATAATTCCTTGTGCCTTGTGCCTGACCCTTTCCCTTGTTAAACCAAAAATTAAGTCAACATTATTTCAAAATGTATTAAAAAAGAAAAATAAAGAAAAATAAACTTTAAATGGATTATATTTTCCCAGTGAGCGTGTAAGACAAGTATTGCCAAGCCATGGCTCTTAAACAGCAGGATGCTGGGATCATTGGTTTAATAACAGTTTGAGAGCATCTTTCTGTTATTCTTTAAACCGATGCACTGACCTTTCAGGGTTAATAAATTGTCTAGTGCCTTGGGACCAAAATTATTAAAAGGAAACAACATATAAAAAAATGTGATTTGTATTTTTTCTGTTCACATGAATTATGTTATCATTTTAATTTGGCAAAATTAATTAATTTCTAGACATTTTAATTTGTCTAGAAATGTACAAACAGGAAATGTCCTTAATACGATACATTTAAAAATAACCAAGCCTGATGATAAATAACAAAGAATGTGCTAAACAACAGAACCAGGCAATTCCAAATGTCTTCAGAGGAAATGCATTCTATAGATTTTATGGTCACATGGTGGTGAAATGTTTGACATTACTGAATTCCTTTCTTTATAAGAATTTCAAAAATAATGCCATTTAGAACAGGGTGCACTGGGTTCAATGATCCTGCTTCTTAATGTTTATAAAATGTTATGTAAATGGTATCACTCAGTCACATCCGCCAAAATCCTGCAGTTGCACAGTTTGGGTTGTCAGCAGTTTTACTGTGACATTGTTTTTAATTAAAATAGAACCTGCAAAAAATTCTCCATTCAATAGACCTGTTTTATACTGCTAAGTATAATGAATCGAGATTCCATCTAATCATCTAAAGAGGAATTTATAAAAATAAATTTGTGCCTGAAATTAAAGCTAATTCCTAATTTACTGGACCAGTCAATTACACTTAATCTATACATTAATACATGTAAGTAATTGTGTGTGTCGTTGCATTCCTTCAATACAGTAATTGATTTACATGATTTGCATGAACACTGTGTCCATTCCAGTTATAGCAAAACTGCACCTAGCAGAAGATGGTTCAGATTGGATATCTAAAGATAACTATTGTTTCAGTACAGCCGTCCTTTTATACCTGTTACCTTAAAGTAAATGAGCAGAAAGTGCTTGCAATAAACTTTGATTTTTGTTGCAGCATTTGAAAGACCTTTTTACTTATCTGCTTCCTGCCATGTGAATGGCATCAACTAAAGAGTTACTATGTTACATAGTAAGCAGCCATAGAATCTTTTCTAGGAACATAATAGAAAAACAGAAAAAAGTAAGTCTGGGGAATTAAACTTGTGATTCAATGATCTGTGGGTTTCTAAAACCAGCACATTAGCAGTGAGCCACCACTGCACATGCAAAAGAAGATGAAGGTACATTTAGAATCTTTATCTTTTTCTAGGAAAAATATGTCAATAAAGTTAGTTAATTTATTGCTCCAGGAAGGCTGTCAGTAATTCATGCGGGATAGTAAATAAAGATTGGAGCTGCTATAAATAAAGTTTGCACATGTAGAAGTGTTGTAGTTTTCTAGACACATATGGAAACAAACAAATTAAAAATAGCAATGAACTCAGGCTGTAGACTTTTGTATTATTTCATAAGTAAGCCAGGGAATTTGAATCTGTGATCTATTGGGTTGTGTGTCTTTAAAATGTAAAAGTTATATTTTGCACCACCAGAGTTACAATAAAAGAGGTACATTTAGAAACTTTTGCTAAAAACAAAAGCTGGAAACTGTGCACAGAGACAGTAAAAACTTAGGTCAGGGGTTGTGGCTCAACAACAACATGGAAGCCTTCTTGGTTGTAAAATCTATTACTTACATGTACTAAAGGAAACTTAGTACTGGAGTACGGACCCTCGTAGTGAAGATAGACTGGCTGGCCTTCCTCCCCCGTTTGGTTGTGCGGCACGAGTGTCTTGAGGTGAGGGACCTGGTATATTTTCAGAGACATTGTGACTTACCTAAAATGCTCGTTCCACTGGAGAGGGGTTTTTGCCTGTTGGTACAGACTTTGTCCTCGCTTTGGGGTATGTGGGTCTGTGTGGTCTATATTGATGCTGGTGTTCGCAGGTTGTCGGGACAGGTAAAATTGCAGTTACTTTGGTTACTTTGGACTTTATACATCATATTTCTACTACATATGTTACTACTGGTGTGAATTAACTGTATTATAGTTTTATGGACCATACACTTATAGCCTTTATGTGAGGTATCTTTATAAGGGAACATTCCTTTATCATTATATATGTTTTATTAATAAAAATTGATTTTTGGTAGTTACTATCCTATTTGACTTTATTATTATTCTAAATGCAACTTACTAGAGAAGAATCTTACAATGTATAGGCGTTCTGGGGAGTAAAACTTTCACATTAAGAGTAAAAAAAGTGTAAGTTTAATTCTCCTTTAAAGTTGCACTAATGATATTGAATCTCAGTAAATTTACCTTTATGTGTTCAAGCACAGAATAAATAAGGAATTATATGACAATATTGTTTTAACTTTAATGAGGTTTGTACCCGTAACAAAGGATTAACCCATGGATCTCATTGGGTACTTCAAATATCCTTATATTTAAAAATATGGGGAAGCATTATGCATGCAGACAAAAGTCTAGTGGCAAGGAAAATTTAATGAAAAACAAGGCTTTTTTTTCTGAGTGGCACTTACAGTGCTGTACAATATATGTTTATAAAGGGGTGATATTTTCACCATCTTGTTTTTTCCAGACTTATTAACTTTTAGGGAGATTCAATAAAAGTTCTTATCATTAAAAATGGTGCTAATTTTGCCCCAACCAATCAGATATTATTTAACATTTGAAAGCTAACACAAGTGTGCCTTCCTATTGGCCTCGCTGCGCAAGAAGAGGAGGGGGCGGAGCCTACCAGAGCAGCGTTTCAGTAAGGCTGTGCTTCAAGTTACGCGAAACCAGGGATCAGGACCTAGCGGTTCAGGTCCTCACCCTGGGTAAAAGGTAATGAACAAATAAGAGGAGCGGAGGGAAGGTGAGTATAATTGTCCTTTAATTGTAAAATAGAGACAATCGAGAACTGGAAAAGCAAAAATCAGAATCATCAGAACTCCACCCACCCCCAGAAACCTATTGCATTTGGAAGCCCACCATGTAGAATAGTGAGTAAAATGTCTTCACCTTAGTCTGTCTGACTTTTTGAAGCTTTGAAAACCCTTTTCACTGCTTTATAAATTGAGTGGTTTTCACTGCCATGTATGGCAATATTTGGTGAAAATCAGAATAGCAATAAGTGTCCGAACAAGTTATTCTCTTCTTATAAATTGCGTCTAGTCAATTTCTGTTAAAAACATCGGTGAAAATGGCGGTGAACACTTGCATCTTTATAATGGTACAAAATTCATATATCATTGGTACAGGGCAGAAAGGAGGGGCAAGAAATATTTGAAAGAATTTCTGTTATGAAATTTACCCTTTTGCGCCATTGTCCCCCAATCAATCAGCCCTCCTACTTATAACCACCACAATTTAGCTGCCCATAAACTTCCATACATTACATACGTTATAATTGATTCAACATTCATGTTGAATCATCATAATGGCTCCATCTGGTGCATGGCCTATAGCAGTGATGGCAAACCTTTTAGAGGCCGAGTGCTGAAACTGCAACCTAAAACCCCACTTTTTATTGCATAGTGCCAACATTATCATTTAACCTGAATACAGTGTTTTTACTTCAGAAAAAGCAACTTAAATAGACACAGACTAACACAGTAAATAGAATTGATTATAAATTACCCATTAACCTCTACATTACCACACAGGAGTTTAAAGGGCATGTCCACCCCCAAAACTATAATCCCCCCAACTACTGGCCCCACCATGTAGTGTAGTCTAATCCTTACCTCACATCCCAGCTCCATAGGGTTCTCCTTTAGACCCCCCCCCAAAGTCCCAAAACTAACCACCAGGAGGATAGCAGGGCTCTGCCTGCTACCTTGCCTCCGGTAGATATTTGCCTTGCGGCTTCACTGCAGCCCTTCCTCCCCCCTCCCTCCCCCTCCCTCTCCCTCCCCGTTCTACTATCCCTCCCCCTAGCACAAATCCCCCTTAATATGTGCTCCCCCATGTCCCCCAGTCCCAACCGCATATTTTTTTTTACAAAAACTCCCCAAACTCTTATTTACCTCTCCTCTTTCCTCCGCTGCACTGAATGACTGGCAGCCGCTCCGTGATTGGCTGCCGCTCAGCCAATCACAGACGCGACTGCTGTTCCCGCCCCTCTGCTTGCATTCTCGCAAGCAGAGGGCCGGCAGTGCGGCGGAGGAACGAGGTAGGTAAGTAGAGTTTGGGGGCCTTTCTGAAAAAAAATTATGCGGTTGGGGCTGGGGGACATGGGGGAACAGCATATTAAAAATGAGTTTTAAGGGTGGACATACCTTTAAGATCTAAAACAGCAGAGTTGAATGTTATAGCATGTGACCTCTCTCGCTACAGACAGCTCTACACTTTCTTCTTGGCTTTCTGGTAACAAAAACTGCTGTGCATGAGTGCCCCACAAAGAAGCTCCGAGTGCCACCTCTGGCACGCATCCATAGGTTCGCCCTCCACTGGCCTATAGTGACATGACTAAAGTCCTTCCTTTTTGTTAAAACATGAATTGCTTATTATATTGAAAGTGAGATCAAATGTATCACTCTGGGCATCCAGCCAACAAAGCAGAGGGGTAAAAATGTAACAACTGATAAGGCTGAACCTCCCCAAGGAATCAAAAAGTAACAAAGTAACTAATCCTCCAAATAGTTACAACTGTCACCTCCTAACGTAAGGGCGTTAGGAGGGAAAGCAGTGAATGGAGCTTCCTTGCTCACTGTCACAGCACTTTATGGTTTAGACTTATTTATTGCATTGGGACAGGTTAATGATGAATAAAATCCAGTATACTAGTAGATTATTTAATTTGGTCTGGATCATATTCATAAAAATACATTTTTTGTAAATATTAATCCTATTTATTGTTCTAGGGATACAGTGCTCACATTTTCATAAAATCTTTATGTGTTCCAGTGAACAGACAGGGAAAGAGATCCCCGCCCTCCCTACCAAAGTGGTCAAGGGGATTGTTGCTGGATGGTTGATTCTGGATGGTTCTGCACAGAAATGTAAAACTTTTAAAGGGCATGTCCCCCCCAAAACAATTTAACTCCATACTGGCCCCAACTGTGTAGTGTTAAGAAAATCCTTACCTTACATGCGACAAACGGCCATTTCGGGTGAGAATCGTCCGTGTGTATGTGTTCGATCAAGGGTCATTCGCCGATCCGCCAACGAACGACCCCAGACCGAAAGCATACACACGGACGATTCTCACCCAAAACGGGCATTCGTCGCTAGTAATGCTCGGCCGTCGAGGGTTGTTCCTCGCTCGGAAATTGAGCATGTATACGAGCCTTTTACACAACAGACCCACACTGCCTGCAGGGCCTGCACTAGTGACAAACTTTACAAAGATGCATAATTATGTAGAACCATGTGGGCAGAGGCAAGTTATAGGTCTGGTACAGACTTAAGTATGCCACTTAAATCCTTTAAATCCTTTGCACCATACTCTGGTCGGGGGCCAGGTGGATCAACGAACAACCCCCTGACCAAACGCATACACACGGATGATTCTCGGCCGAAACGGCCATTCATCGCACGTAGTGCTCGGCCATCGGGGGTTGTTCCTCGCTCAGAAATTGAGCGTGTGTGCGAGCCCTTAACACAACAGACCCTCACTGCCTGCAGGGCCTGCACTAGTGAAAAACTTTACAAAGATATATAATTATGTAGAACCATGTGGGCAGAGGCAAGTTATAGGTCTGGTACAATGCTGACTGGCTAATTAATAAACCAGTCAAAAGTAGTATATGCTGTTATTTTATAATTGTACAGCCAATTAAAAACCACACGGTCAGCTGGGATTTATAGACATGTCTGATTGTCAGAATCAATAGTTTTTTCTTTAAAGCAAAAATTAGTTGTAAAAATGTCTACAAACACTATACAAGATGCCCAGAGCACAAATCACTCTGATCGGTGCCACCTTACAAACATTCTTACTATCTCGGGGCACCAGACAAGGATGCCCTCTATCACCACTATTCTTTGTTCTGGCATTGGAGCAATCAAAATCTGATCAGACTACTCAATGAAAGGTTTCTCTCTGAGTGAGACAATAAAAACACTTGGACTATATGCAGATGATGTTGTTTTATCTTAACAAACCTGATATACTACTTAAATAGCTTAAATACTTTGCACCATACTCTGGCTAGCTGGTGAACTGGAACAAGTCAGTTTTGTACCCGATGGACAACCATGCCCTTGAGGCCTCTATATTGCCATTTCCCATTCATCTGGCGGATCACTTTAATTATTTAGGAATTTTCATCACTACCACCCCCAACTTCATGGACAAACTTATTTAACTGCTTTTTGATATCACGCAAACTAAACTATTCCTTCTTAATCTTCTGGGACAAATCTCTCTCATAACCTCTTACCCAAACTACTATAAACATTACAGCATGCTTTGGCCTGGATCCCCCAATACTGTACTGAATTTAAACAGTATATTTTACCTCTTTCATATTGTGTAGTGGAAAAGCAAGAACAAAAACATCAGCACTACAATACCCCAAAGCTTATGGCGGACAAACACTACCAAGCTTTCAGCTACATAGCTAATCAGCTTAAACATCTATAACACTGGATTGATCCAAAAGCAGATCTAATTGGCTTGAAAAATATGCTACAACAGTATATGAAGGGTTCACTATTAGCTTTTCTGCTAGATCCCCAGAATCAGCAAAGGTACCGTAATACATACTCTTGCTTCCAAAACAGCTAATTCAATAATAGAATATACTGGTACCAATGAATTTAAAATTAAAACAAAGATGGCAAAATGGCAAGCATGAATACTGTAGTCATCAGAACACTCGTGGAATGACAACTGTATCACCTTCTGCAAATAACATTAATCCAATATAATATCCAGCATCAAACCTACTTCTCACCCAAACTTCTCACCCAAAAGTCTACACCATATCTCCCCACCAAGAACACAGTCATGCCTGAACTGCTCTTTTATTATTATGCTGATGTTCATCTTATCTGGACTTGGCCCCACATAAGACTATTCTTGTCATCTTCCTTTCAAACCTGTACAGGTTTCAATCCCCTTTGAGGGAGAAATATGAACACTGGGCATGCTTGATGAAGACCAATAGACCAAATGCCAAAGAACCTTTCTTGAAAAGGTTCAAGAAAAACTATAATAATTAAATGAATGGTCCTAGATCCACCAAATATAATGCAAAACTCTAATAAATGCAACACTACCGTTATACCACAAAACATATTGCTCACACAAATTCTATAAAATCTGTAATGTTTGGATTGACAGCCATGGTACCGCTACCTAATCCAGTAATGATAAACCCACCAACAAATGGGATGCCCCATTTTCCTCTCTTTCCCCTCTCTCCATTCCCCCCCACACACCTATTCTTCTTTCCTCATTTACTGTTAGCTAACATCTCATAAATAAAAAAGCAATTGCAAGGAAATGTGGGGCATACATACAACAGGGAGATTTACCCAGAGCCGCTAGTAGCTGGTGTTAAAAACTTCTGCTAAATGTAAGATTCTACTCAAGTAAGTTGCATTTAGTATATGTAAGTGACAGATTCTGTAACTAAGAAGGTTTCCATGTTGTTGCCAGCAATGTACATTTCAAAGAGCCACGTCCCCTGACCCCAGTATCCACTGTCTCTATGCACAGAGTTTCTAGCATGAGTTGCTGGTGGCGCACCATGTAAATGCCATGTTTTTAGGAACACACAGCCCATAAAGTCACAAGTTCAAATTCCCTGGTTACTTGTGTTTTTTGTTGTTGTTGTTTGTTTCCATCATGTTTCTAGAAAAATATAACACTTCTACACAAACAAACTTTATATATAGCAGGTCTATGGTTGTTTTTTTTATTTACCAGCCAGCATGAATTACTGACAGCCTTCCTGGAGCAATACAAAATAGTCAACTGATTTTACTGACATTTTTTCCTAAGGTGCTGGTTTTGGAAACAAACAGACCATTGGGACACAAGTTCAATTCCCCATACTTTTATTTTTTTACTGAAATGTTAATATTCTGTTTCTTACATCCATGCTAGCAAAGATTACTTTCCCCCCTTTTTTCCCATATAAAAAGCAAATGAATTTATCATTGTTAAAGGGACAGTTCAGTGGAAATTATCAATATTTGTTAAATTATTAGTTTGTGTAATGCCTTCTTTGTTATTCTACATATTCTCTCCCATTCTGAAAAATCAGTTGATTTCATACCCCTTGCTATTCTTTGCTGTTGACATTAGTGAGCTGACATTTCAGATTCTAACAGTCCTTCTTCTTCCCAGGATGCACCACTTTCTTGGAACAGTTATTTCTACTGATTGGCTGTTTGATGGGTCAAATATGCTCAGATTTCTACTGAGCAACTGAATCAACCCAGGCGCTGGGTCAAGGGCAAGACCATAACGGTCTCTATTAGGGATCCTGCAAACAGGAAGTCAGTATTTCGGTTGCATTTATTTATACACAGACAAAATGCCGAATTGGCAGATTAAGGTCATTGTGATGAAAAAATACTGCCCTTTTTTCTGAAAAGCATATGTATTTGCACTGAACTTCCCCTTTAAGGACAGGAAAATTTGGAATGTATTAACCCAAAAACTGCACTAAAATCTGTGTTCTGTGTCAGGATGGCAGGATGATCTCTGAGCTGTAACATGATTGTCAACTTCCAGGAAGCAAGGCTGCAGATTCCTGTCAGGTGTACTGCGTTAACATAGCTGACCTATAGTACCTATAGGTTAATTTCATAAATCCACAGCAAAGGAAAAGGTGAGACACAGCTTTTTGTACCTTTGTGAATGTGTTCTTTCTATTGGGGCAATGTCTGGAGACTTTAGTTCCCCTTTAAACTCGTAAAATTTGCCTAGCACCCCTGGATGAATGTGCACCAAACAGTTTTATTACTGTTTAAAATGGTAAGTTATTTTATTTAATTACAAACTCTTTTTCTTGAATCTTGAGGATATACAATATCTGTGTACGGCTGACAGCCATTAGTGAACAAACAGTTACGAGTGCAATCTGCTCCTGAGCACGCTCATGACCAGCTCACAAAAGAGGAGGAGGAGGCAGGATTTTGGTGGGGGTTTGGTGTATGTACCTATATCTCAGCATGGTAGCATCTGAGAAAAGTAAGATTATAACACAGGTGCGTTTTGGGGGAGTAATGTATGTAAAAATCAAAGTTTTTTTTTAAGGTGAACTTACCATCACAATACAATTTATTGTGTTTTGCATTGTGTCGTGTAAATGTAGCCTAACCCTATTTTGCCACTGGTATTCTATGCTTTTAGAAAAATCAGAAGAATAAAACATGGTTCTGTGGGCAATTACAACTACACAGACAGACATCAGGTTGGGTGTCATTATAGAAAACCAAAAAGCCAAGGATTTCAATTATGTGTGAAAGGAAGGGCAATACTTCTGTGGTTCAGGTGTCAAGATACTGACAGTGATTGAAAGTAAGGCTGAGGCCACACTACAACATACTGGAACATGTTTGTGTGCACGTTTCTGGTGCAAAGTTGGGCGTTGTTGCGTTTTTGCACTGCAATTCCCCAATGTTGCACTATGGGAATACTTGTGATTGCACAAAAAATAGCGATCGACATGCGCTCCCAAAAGCGGATGGCAGCACACCTAGTGTGGACAGACCAATTGGCCAACACTAGTGTGCACCTTTTAATCAGATTATGTGTAAAAGTGCGGTAGTGTAGCCTAGACCTAAGAGGGTAAAGCCGGGGCAGACAGCTTAAGATATTGAAGTTTGCAGTAAAGTTACAGTTAAGTTTGAGAAGAGACAGTAGCTTTTTATTTACTGTAATGGTTTTTAATATTCAATTGTTTATCATTTACTATTCAAGATATGCAGAATAGGACATCTGACACTATATTATTAGTAACACATTAAAAAATACAAGATTGTATTAACAGAAATATTATTTGATGGTAATAGCTTTAAAGTTTTCAAATTCTATTAAATTCATCTTGCCTTTTACACTACAGCAAAACAACAGCAGTGTGTATAGAACTACATTGGTGCCAACAACTGTTATACCTTTGGGCAAATGTATTTAAGATTGAAATCATCGCTTCCTAGGAAAGTCACATCTGACATCAACAGGAATTTTAGGCAGTTGCTACAGTATAAGGTAACAGGATGTTATTTGCCAATTTACTATCTTTTATTAGCACTTTAACCCCTTAAAGAATGGAAAGAAGGGATATATATAAAGTGTTATGGATATCTTTATGTGTTACCTTTAAGTGTGCAAGAATACAAAATCTAATTTTTAAACACCCAAAAAACAGCTTCTGAATCTATAGAAGTATGGGAGATAATCTCCCAGTATTCCTTCAGCACAGATACCTCAATCTTCACTGCTGTCTTCACCTTTAGTCAAGCCCCCATTTGCTTGGAAGCATTGCACTAGACATGGTTGCCCCCAATACTTGAAGCACAAGGTATCTGTGCTGAAGCTAAGGATACATGAATAAGAGGGAACGAAACAGAGTTTGGACACAAGACAAGCTAGGCTAGAGACAAAAGCAGGGTCAAACGTAGCCAGAGGGTCATACACAGAAATTAGTCTGTCAAAGGAGGAGGCAAGATTCATACACAAACAAGAAGGGCCCAGGCACACCAAGTGGCAACTTGCCAGCAAGTGACTAGGTGCAAACCTTTAAGAAGTCCTCTACCCAAAGGCTCAGGTTATAGCACAAGCAAAACAAGTTTATGAGATGCACACTCCTTTAGTGAATATAAATTTATTCAGGTTAAACACACACATTACATTTTGGGGATCACGCTGTCCCCTTCACACAGTGTGATCTCTGAAAGAGACAGATTGGTGCACTGCAGGAGTGAGGGGCTGTAAGTAGCGTTCTGAATATTTTTTAACAACCTAAGATAGTTTGGGGGTGGGCAGGGATGCTCTACATTATATAAAAGTTTATAAAAGTTTTCTTGCAGGGTGGAGATGCCCTTTAAACTCGTTTTGCATTTGGAAGCAGGAGTCAGCAGGAGAAAAGATCAGAAAGAATACCACAAGCAGGTACCAAGCTATTGCTATAATGTGCAGAGAAAAAAAGGTACAGATAGGTATATAAAGGGAGAAGAACCAATAAGAAGTTAAAAGCTGCAGGAAGGAAAAGCTTATTAGTAAATTGGCCAAGTTTGAATTTAATTGGCTCTCCTTCACCTAAGTCAGCAAAGGAAATAAAAGGAACAGTTCATGCCAGCCCTGGCATGAACTCCTGAATATGGACTGAGATGATTTGCTGGAAGAAGTTAAGGGAAGCCGAGGAGGAGCGGCAATGAATGGCAATTGCTAACATTAAACACCTGCTCCCTCTTCACTTGAGGAGGGGTCTCAGAACCCTTTTGACTAGGATTTTTGGTAACTGTTTATGAAGCTTGCAGATTAATTTTCCAGCATGAACACAATAAGATGGAATTTAGGACCTTTCTGCCAGATTATAACCTTTTCAATTAAAAGTACTGGAAGATCCAGGATTTTCTCAACTTCAGCAGAGAGACATGAAAGGTGTTAACACTTCTGAATATTTTAGGTAACATTACCTTATAGATCACTCTGTTGATCTTTCATTCAATATGATAGGGACCCAGAAACTTGGGACCCAGTTTAGGAGAAGCTTGGCATAAAGAAATATTGTGAGTAGATACCCAGACTAATAGGGTTATGTACTGAAAGACGCTATCACTCTCTGTTGCCCGCTTCAGGCAATGCGCCGAGCCAAAATTGGCCCTCTGTGCATATTAAATGTGTTAAATGTTAAACTGCACATTTCCTTCTGCCGCAGTCGACTCCTTATACTTTAGTATAGGGAAACATAGTAGAAGTAAGGAATCCGTGAAAGCCTTACCACGTTATTGGTGAATTTTGGGACATTTCTTACCATTGACTATAACGAGTAATGAACATTCTAGGGTTGGGAAATTTTAGGTCAGTAGCGAGTCTGACAAGGAACTTTCATTTCAGAAAGGCGTTACACACTAACAATTAAGGAGTGATTCCGTCAAATCCGACATTGTCCCTTTATCGTTAAAGTGTGTACCCAGCTTAACAGATCCTGTCTGTGGTCTGTTAAAGATTGGTACAGTGTGTACCCAGCTTATGTTAGTAAATTTATGCCAAGGATCTTTCACATTGAGTTAACTCTTGACCTAATTTGCAGTAAAAAATTCTTTGATAAAATCACAAAATGATGTGCAATTTTCTTAATATAGTGGATAATGTACCCCCTACTGTAAATTATAAGGATATTATAAGTCACCGAGTAGTTCCGTGAACATATAAAAGCACGAGGCCGCAGGGGGTACCATTATCCATTATAATTCACCCCTTTCAAATTTTTTTTGTCAGATATTCCCTGCCTGTAACACCACAACCCTCTATGTTAAACAGACAACACAGTGCCCCCCCTTCTTAGATTCACACACACCTCCCTTTTTCCTACAGATAAACACTAACACATTCCCTAACCCCCCCCAAGCATACCATGCCTTAAAACTCTGCTTTAAAACTATAAACTGAACTTGGTTCCCCCTCCTCAACCCCATTTACCTTCATGCATAGAAGTCAGACCAGGCAGCAGCAACGCAATGTTCCAGTTCCCTCCCCCGCTGTCAAGAAGAGTTACAGCCCTGCGCTAATTAAATATTCACTTCACTCTCCGCCCCCTCTGCTTCCGCACAGAATATCCTGGGGGAGGATGACTCGGCATCGGGCTGAGAGAGGGCATCGGGCTGAGAGACAGACTACACAGTGAGTGAACCTGCATAACTACAAGGGGGAACCACTTTCTTGTTATAATCGGCGCGCTACTACGCAGTAGCGTGCCGATTATAGCAATATTATTTACAGTTGGGTCCCATAGGAATTAATGGGAGGGGTGGGTTATAGTGTTATAATCTTCAGATATTTTTTTTCTTTACTTCTTCTTCTGCAACATCCCATTTCTTTGACTGTGACCTCACCTGCCTTTGAAGTCAAATTACACTAATAGTAAAAGGGAAAGTTTTAGTTTTAATTTGGCTTGAAAAACTGCATTTTGGAATTAAATGTGTGTGTCTGTGTTGCAGGTTTTAAAACTCAATATTTAAATTAATAATGTTGTCTATTGCGAGGTACATCACATTTACTTTAATTTGTAACTTAAGATAAAACTGCAATTATTTAACAGATCAACTTAAAACAGAGAGCTGCAGGATTGTGTAAGTAAACTCTGAATTATAGATTTAAAATTTTTGAAAAGTTATATTTCTGGGTGGAGATACCCTTTAAATGTAGCAAGCAGTGCCAGGCAGCAACAGCTAAAAAAACATATTATTCTCCCTCTTTGCAAAGCACTGGTAAGGCCTCATTTAGAATATGCTGTACAGTTTTGAAATCCTGTGATATCCTGTGATATCTTGCAAATTGATCCAGGGATACATCCGATTGCCACTTGGAGCCAGGAAGGATTTACCTGTATGTGGGGAACATATAATTAATATATATATATTTATAAAATTTACCAGCCTGTGGGATACTTATATTACATTTACCAGTCTGTGTGGGCACTTACATGTATATTAAATGTATCTGTCTCTGTTTTGGCTTTTACCTCTGTCTTCTTCTATACAGTATCTCCAGCTCCTGGTGTAAATTAGCACTCCTCTGTGTTTGGGGGGCAATACCAGTGTCTGTGGACACATTTAATTTGCTCCTCTGTCAGCTACTTATATTTAATTTACCAATCTGTGAAGTACTTATAATTTATTTAACACTCTGTGTGGACAATTATATTTAAATTACCAGTCTGTGTCGCATGTATATTAAATATAACAATTTGTGATTGGGGCACTTATATTTATTAGTCTCTCTTTGGGGCATTTATAATTACCAATCTCTGTTTGAAACGTAAATTACCACTTAACAGAGACAAACCAGTGTTTGGTCAGCCTTACAGTTCACCAGCCATTGTCATGTCAGCCCTCCAGTTCACCAGCCAGTTAGTCATCCCGCCACACCCATCTCCACAAGTCACACTCACCTTTAGGCAGCTTTAAAAAGGTTTTCTTGGGTGCCAAAAGGTCTAGAAGCACCCCTGGGGTGAGCACAGAGGAGGAATGAGTCCTAACTAGGAGTAGGCTGAACAGGACATGAAGACATATGGAGAAAAGGAGCACTGGGAGCAGAAAGGCAACTCTAAAAATGGACAAAATGTATAGACTTTAGTGCCCCTTTAACACCCAATTTTAGTGTTGTTTCAGTGCTTTCATTACTTGTCTACTTTGTTTCCCGCTTAACCTGTTTGCAAGTTTATCATTGTATCAATAACAATAAACCAGACTGTAACAATAAAAATGTGGTTCCTGTTTTTCATAATCTTTTCTTTGAATAAAGTTGTAGTTTATATTTAATGTTGGGCAATTCCCATCCTGCTTCAGTTGACATTCCGTGTTTTAAAAAGACCATGTCCACCCCAAACTAAAATTTAACCCACTACTGGCCCCTCTGTATAGCTGTCCTCCTGTCCAAAATATTTCTACTTCGTCCTTGTCTACTGAGAGGACAGTAGCAAGCGCTAGAAAGCCCTTTCACCCCCTCCCACCCACCATTCGGATTCATCCATGGCTGGCCACCCACCTAGCATAAAAAGGTTTTTCTGTAGTGTAGGGTATCCCTGCCCGCACCAACTGCTGTGACATTGTGTTAAAAATTTTTTTTAGAAAGCTACTTACAAACCTTAGTTCTTGCAGAACTCTCCATTGACAGTGCGTTTGTGATTGTCTGCCTTTCAGCCAATCACCAATGGGGCTGCTGGTCCGGCCCCTGCTTAGAAGTTCCAACAAGCAAGGAGCTGGATCAGTGCGCCGGAGGATCAAGGGGCTGTAAGTAACGTTCCAAATCTATTTTTAACATTCTGACACAGCAGTTGGGGTTTGGCAAGGGTGCCCTACATTATATAAAAAGATTTTTACTAGGGTGAATCTTAACATCCAAGACTCAGAAACTATATCTGATTTAGCTGGTACTGTGTTCACTTTCCAAGACTTGGATTGATTACTGGAAGTTAAGTTAGCCATCTTAAGAGAGTGTCTTAATAAATAATTTAACACACCAATAAACAGGGAACACTTCATAATTGCCTTATGACTTATATCCAGGGAATCAGGTTGCAATAACTAAGGGGACAATGTTATATATTATCCAGTGTTACTTACCTGAACGCGATGCAGTAAACCCCTTTGCGAGACTCACTGCATCAGAGGATCCCGGTCAGGAAAGATTTGCAATTTGTGGCAAATTTAATAGGCATTATGTTTTGCACTACAAAATATTTGTAGTGCCACCGCAAAATTAATGTAAAGCACTGATAATACATTGGGTAGCGGGATTTACACTAATTCACCTGGATAAAGGCAGACATAACATTGCCCTGTAAATATCTAGAACTAACTAACTTACAGGGAGATGTATTAAGGCAGATATATTAGACAAGGCAGCTAGAAAGCTTAGGGAGAGGGGGACCAAAAACCCCTCCACTGAGCATAAAAATGGAGAAACACCTTCTCATGCTATATGAATAGCATTGCCCACAAAACAAGAAGTCATTTCTTACTCCTAGGTTCCCTAGAGTAAGGGTCGGATATATGCAAAATACTCCTTTTTGACCCTTAACTTATGTATGTGTCCAGAACCGCTGGCTAATAACACGCAATATAGCCTAATATATAGAGCCAATCATCTGACCTGCAGACATAACATGTTTCAATCTTGTTAGATCTCGTCAGTGCAAAGATACAGATTCATGACTCTATGGTGAAGGACTTGGGTGTACAGTAGACAAGGAAGCTAGAAAGCTTAGGGAGAGGGGGGCCAAAAGGAGCAAAAAGCCCTTCACTGAGCATAAAAATGGAGAAACACCTTGTTATAACAGAAGGCCTCTTGCAGTCTCATGTGATATGTAATGTAAATTACTAGAAACAGATATTACATCCCTTTCTCAAACAGCTTGTATTGCCACTACCATATTGCTCCTTTCAGGTTTTTCTTGCTCAAATCAGATTAACTTATAGTATAAAACGTTTTAGCCAAAAGATTTGTAAGCCTTCCACCATGTCAAGGTAGACTCTTTCAGCAGGGCCTAACTAACCTAACCAGTCTAACAAACTTATCAAAGCTAACCTAACCATATAAAAGGATTTTAACAACATCATATCTGTTACTAGGGAAAATTCTTTTTTTTTTTTTCCTTGACTGGTCAAGGAACATTTTTTTTCTACAACTGCCTGTGTGCCACCTTTCTTCTTCAGTGCCGGGGTGCCGCCTGATAGATGTGGCCCTGCTAGACAGCTTAGGGAGAGGGGGCCAAAAGGAGCAAAAAGCCCTTCACTGAGCATAAAAATGGAGAAACACCTTCTTATAACAGAAGGCATCTTGCAGTCTCGTGCTGTATGAATAGCATTGCCCACAAAACCTAAGAAACAAGAAGTAATTTCTTACTCCCAGGTTCAGAGGGGCAGAGATATGCAAAATACTCCTTTATGTCCCTTATGGCTTAGTAACATGCAATATAGCCTAATATATAGAGCCAGGCATCTGACCTGCAGACATGACATTGTGATGCAATTTAAATTTTCATGAGCTTACTGTATCGCGGGATCTTGATCAGGTAAGGACTCAGGAGCATGTCTTAACTCAACTTAAACACTTGGAGATTGTGCAGCCCCCTGTAAAATATCTGTAAAACCCACACTAACCTGATATTACATTGGATTTTACAGCTATTTGCCACAAAAACTGAATTATTACATCTTACGGAAAGTTCTGTAATATATTGTGGTAATTACAGTTTAGTAAGCAGCATAAAGCAGTGCATTATGGGAATACTCAGCAATAAAATCAGGGAGATTCACACAGGCACTCTAGATTAGTCTCCCGGAAAGATTCACCAGCTGCTGTGCTGACGTCTATTGAGATTCTTGCACTGCTGCCATCAGCTAATAGTTAAAGTCATGCTAACCAACCATGAATGACTATAAAGGGCAAGTCCAGCCAAAATGAAAACTTACATACAGGTAAACCACCCCTGCAAAACCCTAAACGGTAATAGTTTGAAATGTGAAATATATAAGTCTAACCTGAAATCCTGCACAATGTCCTGCTCAGTTTCCATGAGGCATCCAGAAGCATAGCAGGCATACAGTAAAGAATTCATAGGACAAACTATGATATATCAACATATTTTAAAGAGGCCTTTCTTTCTAGAAGGTGTTCTTATGAGGGTGGAGTTGTCCTTTAAAGTATATGTATACTGAAAAAATCACTTTGTGTCATCTTAATCTATAAAGAAAGATGTGTAAGTAGCACT
This sequence comes from Hymenochirus boettgeri, assembly GCA_019447015.1. Classification (NCBI taxonomy): domain Eukaryota; kingdom Metazoa; phylum Chordata; class Amphibia; order Anura; family Pipidae; genus Hymenochirus; species Hymenochirus boettgeri. The sequence goes on from CM033474.1 coordinate 151,590,498, forward strand.
TACTATGAGGTGTGTGTGTGTTGCTACATGCCTTAAATAAAGTATTTTTTTTGCTCAGGCTCTGACCACTGACCTGACTATTTTCCCCCATACCAACTGTCAACACTGCATATAGTATACAGCACACCAACTGTCAAACCATTCCAGCTACAGCAAAACTGCTTACAGAATTGCTGAAATATAAGATGTTTCAGATTGGATATCTAAAGAAATAGGGGGCAGATCAACAAAAAAAATGGTACAGTGATAGTTGGGATGAATTATAGTTTCCACTAATGGGCAATTTAAATAAACAAATTTGCCAGTGTACATACCCTTTAACCCATATTAGAAGTGTATTGGTCGGCGATTAATTTAGGTAAGCATATGCAGTCTGCTTCCATTGTAAACACTTTTACTTACACACAAACAGACTGGTGTCCCATGGAAACCTACCCAGATTTCTGTAAGTAATCCTTTGAAAAATAATAAGAAATGAAACCAGATGCAACAACAATGTGTGCGGTTTCAAGCAGATCTACAGTAGAATGATTTTATTTTGCACAAATTAGTGAACAAGTTAATGTTCATTCTTACGGACATACAGAAACACACCTGCCTTTGTGAATTAACTGTAAAATTGTCTTTATTGCCATTACTTAAAGGCTTAGGCCTCATTAACACTTACACAGTTTTTGTCTGATTCTGGACAGAAACACATGATCAGATTGACCCAGTCCGTTTAAAAAAAAAAACCCTGCTGCATGCATTTCTGCACATTTTTTTCAACCTGCCTGATAGGATTTTTTCTCCCCAATCATCAGCCATTCTCCCTTCTGTGGGTCGTACGACCATGATCGTTACATGTATGGCCACTATTAGAATTCCTTTTAATAATCATTGTGTAGTAAATTACACACAGAATCATTAAACATGCAGCACTGCCCATTCTGAATCATCTTCATACTGAATCTTATTATCACAGAATTACAGCTATTAAAAGAAGTGCAAAATGTTAACCTGCAGAAGCCAATTAGATGTTTTCAAAAGTTTTTTAATTGTAGTAGACCAGTAAAAAGGTATAACCTGATTAGCTGCTGCAAAATGTTGTACCTCTTTTTAAATAAGCATGTACTAGTTGTCAAGATTATTTAGCCATTCTGTTGTTTGGTTCTCTCTGTAATAAGCATTGGCTTTTTAGTGGTTGTGTCATTTTTAACACTGCTATTTGGCACTTGGCAGATGTTAAAATTCACACAAAAATGTGCCAAGTCTATCACTATTTTGAATAGCATGAATAAAACAGGATGTACCACTGCCTTGTGTACAATAGAACTGGATATACCACTGCCCTGTGTACAATAGAATTGGATGTACCACTGCCCTGTGTACAATAGAACAGCATGTACCATTTCCCTGAGTACAACAGAACAGCATGTACCATTGCCCTGTGTACAATAGAACTGGATGTGCAACTGCCTTGTGTACAACAGAACTGGATGTACCACTGCCCTGTGTACAATAGAACAGGATGTTCCACTGCCCCGTGTACAAAAGATCAGGTTGTACCACTGCCCTGGGTATAGTTTCTGTGTACAATAGATCTGGATGTACCACTGCTCTGGGTATAGTTTCTGTGTAAAATAGATCTGGAGGTACCACTGCTCTGGGTATAGTTTTTGTGTACAATAGATCTAGATGTACCACTGCCCTGGGTATAGTTCCTGTGTACAATAGATCTGGATGTACCAGTGCCCTGTGTTCCCACTGACTGAGCAGCAGTGACTAAGGCCAGTGATCACAGTGACTGTAAAGGTAGACCTGGCTTCACCTATTACCATGTGACCAAAGCTGAAAGCTGCTCCATTCAAACTGCTCAGCCATGTATATTGATGGGTCCGTGGCTGAGCACATGGGAATAAAGAAATAAAACGCTTTCCAACTGGCAGCAGAAAGTTTCCCTTACGGCAACTCACCTCACTGTACAATTGATCCATGGTGATAGGGAATCAGCCTGGGGGCTCTAGTTCACAGCTATTTCTTAGTGGGGGATTTAATCCATCCCTGTGGTTATAGATCAGTATGGCAGCTCCATCCAGGCTTTGTCTCTGGGTATCCTTTAATTCTGTAGATGGCAGTATTTGATCCAGGCGAGGTGCCAGTGGTTCTTAATGGGGGGCACCCAGGGTCTTAATGCGAGCGCTCCCTTACTGTATTCTGTCAGTGAGCAGAGTCTACACGGACTGCACAGATCACACAGCTCCTAGAACTGCAGGCCCGGCCCCTACAGGATCTCCTAATCCCTCCCCCACAGCAAATAGCCATTCCCGTCTGGCTTCCTAATGAGCTGCTATTTTCCCCAGACTTGTGCTGTGTCTGTGTTACTGTTTTGCTAACTACAGTGTGCTAACTACACTGACTACACTGTGCTAACTACACTGACTACACTGTGCTAACTACACTAACTACACTGTGTAACTACACTACACTGTGCTAACTACACTGAACTAACTACACTGTGCTAACTACACTAACTACACTGTGCTAACTACACTGTGCTAACTACACTAACTACACTGTGCTAACTAAAAACAAACTTTTTGATGATTAGGTATGGTTGCCATAGAAACAGAAGGGTAGGGTATATTGTGAGGGTGTATCAGTAGGTGTGTGTACCAATGTCTGTGTAGATTGTTTTTATAACAAAAATTATGTTTTGTGTGCTTGTGACTATAAACATAAACAGACATCTTTTATGTGGACCTGCAAATGATTGAAAACTACAACTCTCGGAATTCACCAAGAACTGATGGATGCAGGGAATACTGGGAGTTGTAGTTTGAACTAATATCTCTAAAATAATGGTAAAACCCATGAGTTATGAATTTAGGGCACTGCGCTGTTTGCAACACACTTATCCAATCCAAAGAGTTTTGCACTAACTCGTTGGATCTGGTCTTTAAACCCACTCAATTCCTGTTTTTTTACCTTTATGGGATCGCACAATGCAATCTTGTTTACGTTTAGTATTGTCTCGCTGGGATCGTGCAAAAGTAATTGTTTAATATTGAATCTGTCATGCTTCATTCTAAATACTTTAAATGGTATATCTCCACTGGAAAAAAAGTTTTATTCAGGAAAGGGAGGTAAAGGAGCTGTGTTTCACCTCCCATTCTCCACCGCGCCCTCTGACAGGTCCTGACAGATTTAGTACTCTATGCACATGCGTAAGTGCGATGCAGATGTGCAGAGAATACAGAGAGAGAGAGATTGGGTAAGTACCTTACCTTCATTCCCGGCTCCTGAATGTTTTGTTGTGTTTTATTTTATTGAAGAATGGGAAGTAAGACACAGCTCCTTTACCTCCTGTTCTTTAATAAAACTAAATACCATTTTATTTTCACCAGTGGAGCTACCCTATAAACATACGCTGTCTGCACTCCTTAAGTGCAGGCAGTTATTCTCTTTATCTCTTACCATATTTTAGTATTTTATTTATATACTGTCAATGCACCCACCCACATTGTAGGGTTTAGCATTATAGTCAGTGCCCTTTATTCTCATATATTAAACATACGCTGTGTTTTACATATATTTAAATCATTGTGCTTTTATTATCTATAGACCTGTGCCACGGTCTTATCCAGGTCTATAGATAATTTATGTTTTTTAAACAAAGTATGATATTAATGTTGAACTAGTGTATGGGTTGTGGCTGGCCAGCCAACGTGAGAATTATGTCAATATAATGTTGATGTAGTTGGTATAACTTGAACTGAGGAGTAGAGATGTCCGAACTTCGCAAAATCCGGTCCGCTCGAGGATCCGCAAATTTTTTTGAAAATTCGAAAATCCGCGAGCGGACCCATTAAAATGAAATGTGTTATTGAGCTTGGGTAGCACATTTGTACATGGATAGGAACAGTGCCAGATTTATACTCTTTTCTCCCATAGGCCAACAAGCTTGAGCTACCCTCTCTTGACACCTATTTAGATTTACACAAGAAGTATGATTGGGTTAGTCAGGCTGCTCTTTGGCACTGCCACTGGTCACTGCTCCTTTGCGTTAAATATCTTCAGTTGTTGAGCTTTTTGAAAACCCTGTGCAGCTGCAAACCCCATCTTAAAGTAACACCAAACTTTATTATTAGTATTAATATTTAGCATAGGAGCCAGCAATGCAATATTATTGTCCAGCATCATATATCATTACTCTGCTGGTAACAGTAACAAATGCTTGAATTTTTAAAGTTTAGACCAAATTAAATACTACTATATGGGATAGTATTAAAAGCAATGAACCATGTTGTACTGAAGGCCTGGGCAAAGTAAAGCCCGGGGGCCACATGTAGCCCATGGTGGCCCCTGCCACTTAATACTTGTACCTATACACAAAAAAATAATCTCAGGCTGGATAATTGATTTATTTTTATTAAGTTTATTTTATAAATAAATTAATTGAATTTGATGGAACGGATCTAAAATATTACACACCTTCTATTAAACATTGCAACTAGTAATTAAAAAAAACATCCAAAGAACCAGGTGTATTAATTAATTTTTTTATAAAATCCAGTTTTGCTATCTCTATAATGAGAATTGAGACAATCCGAGTTTCTCTGTGAAATTTAATTGCCCACCCATGTTGTACTGCGAAATACAAGTCCCTACAGTGAGATACAAAGCAGTTTAAGTCACTGCTTTCCTTCTCCCTACATTAGGAGGTGACAGTGTAACCAGTTGGAGGATTAGTTACTTTTGTTTCTTTTTCAATCCTTTGGCAGGTTCAGCTTTTACAAGTTACATTTTACCCATCTGTTTTTTCTTGACTGGCTGCCCAGATTTGGGAGATATATTTAAGAGATACATTGTCTCTCTGCTATTACTGCAGTAAGCAATTCATGTTTTAGTAAAAACTGAGGACTAGAGTGTCCGAACTTCGAAAAAATCGGTCCGCGCGAGGATCCGCGGATTTTCGAAAAAATCCGTTAAATGCGAAAATCCCGAGCGGACCCGTTAAAACGTATTAAATGAAAGTTCGGCAAAATCCGCATTAAAAGTGGTCTAAATAGCCTTGGTAATGTACACTTAATCACTCCAGGGACCTGGGTAATGTCCTAGAAACACTATCATGCCTACAATCCTAAAAATTACAGTCACTAGGGTGATTTTAAAAAACGCGTATTTTCGAAATACGAGGATTCCCGTAAAAACGAGGATTTCGTAAAGCCGCGGACCTCCGTAAAACGAGGATTTCGTAAGTCCGCGAATCCCCGTAATACGGGGAGTTTCCGTAAAAACGAGGATTTCCGTAAAAACGGAGGATTTTCGTAAAAAACACGAGAACCGGAACTTCCTGCCTATCAAAATGGCCAGTTGCAAGGCGTTGTATGCCATTAACTACTCACCTCTGCTCAGGGGGTATGATCAATTCCCCCTGGCACCCCATCATGTGCGCGCCGAGGCGCAGAATAATGGAGGGCTACAGCGCCGCATCCTGCACGCTTCGGATACCAGACCACTGTCTCTACCCTCCAGAGACAGTGGTCAGACCTCAAGAGGCAGGGCCTCAATATGTGGTGCCGTCGGCAAATGATAGAAGGCAAGTAACTTTTTATTATATTACTGTATTATATACGTATAAAATTTTTAATTCACTTCTGACAAAACATATTTATCTATATATGTTTTTAAAAACATCAATAATCCTTAAATTGGCTTGAGAGAGAGAGATCCAAGTTCTTTGTATCTCCATTCACTGGTATTATTACATTATTATATTCTTATATTTCAATATCAGCCCTATTTAAAGGGGGTAAGTAAAGTCAAAAAATAAATCACTGAAAAAGTGACTTATTTACATAACACCTATAAATTTAAATGATACCCACCACATGACACAGGAACACACTTGGTGGCCCACCCTTCCATTTCCATGGCAGCCTTATTTAAGGCTAAGTAAAGTTAAAATGAAACTCGATCATTACAAATTGATTTCTTTTTATCTTATAATGCACACTGAACCCACACATAACACAGATTAAACACCACTTTACTACTGACCCACCCTTTTAGTTACATGGCAGCCCTATTTGAAGGGAAAGTAAAGTCAAAAATAAAATGTTGATCAATTATTAAAAATTGATTTTACAACTCCAAAATTAAAATGTTTGTGTTAACCCACAAAATACTATCAAATCACAGTACACACAGCTACTGATGCTTCCCCTACACAACACCACCACTTTTTCCTTTCCGTGCTACAATAACACAATAAAAATAAAGTATAAGCCGAAATAAGGTATGAATCATTGCATAGAATATGATTGACTTTTAAGAACTAAATATTGCCTTATTTAATCGTATTTTCAAGCAGAATTCAAAGTATATAATAAATATTTCCTTTAGATATATCTCATTATGTATTTTTTTATTTAATTTGCAGGGGAATCTTCCTCGTATACCCCACCCCCACCACCGTCCCCGCCAGAGGAAGAATGTAAGTGCAGCCTATTGGAAAAAAAATTTTTTCTAAATCTTCATTTGTCCAGGCCACATTACAGCGCAGCGCCCTCCAGAAACAAGCGCGTGTTTCCGTGCGCTCATGTGTATTGCCATGTGAGTGCAGTACGATGAGCATAATTGGTGCAAAAATTGAGGATCACATTATTGTGCCACACTATTGTGTGCTTTTTAACCACGTTGATAGTCCAATCCAATGTTGCATAATTTTGAACAACTTCTCCGAGAATGTTTAGTAAAGTATACGAACATTTAATGACAGTGAAGAGTTAAAATAAATTTTCCTTATTTTTATCACTACCACCAACTAGCCCTCAGGCTACGGGCACCCATGGAATGGTGGCGTGTTGCGTGTAAACTTGGATGTGAAGTCAGATCTGATATATGTCGATGTACCTATTTTACCGAAAATTTGTAAAAACTGATTGACTCGAGTATAATCGAGGGTAGAAATTATCACCACTATTCTGTGTTGTTGTTTTAGGCTTAAGTTGCCCTTTAAATGGACAGCAGAATTCCCATACATGAATCCCATACAGTAATAGCCAAATCCAGTACCAGTAACCTCCAATCCTTGGCACTCCGGATGTTTGGAAACTACAACTCCCAGCATGCTTTGTTGCTGGGAGTTTCAGTTTCTAAACATGTGGAGTGGCAAGGTTCAGTAAACCTTTAATTAAGCTTACTATCATTTAACCCCCTTTTAGTAAAGGGCCCTCTGACTCCCATATAGTAAAGGGCACTCTGACCCCATATAGTAAAGGGCCCTCTGACCCCCATATAGTAAAGGGCCCTCTATCCCCTTTTAGTAAAGGGCCCTCTGACCCCATATAGTAAAGGGCCCTCTGACCCCATATAGTAAAGGGCCCTCTGACCCCCATATAGTAAGGACTCTTGACCCCATAGTTAAAATGTCACCTGAGAGTTGTAGTTTCAAGCTGTCATTTGCACTGTACTACAGCTGTTTTTTTGCCCCAAACTGAGGAGACCCATCAGATTTACAGCATCCAGATGAGCAGTGACAGTGTTGAGTGCATATGTCCCACTACCCTCTAGTGGCTAATGTGAGAAATGCACATTACACATTTTCATGACCATGCAAGTTAAAGAATCTATCAACTACATGCGTTAAACTGGTTGCTTGATCATTATTGTATTTGTGAATACTAACTAATGGATACATTATTTGCAAAGAAAAGTGTCAACACAAATGGTACTGTGCTGCTCATTTAGTATTAATGTTCCACATTCTGAAAGTTATACTATTAAAATGCTCCTTTCTGACCTTTGCAGATATTTACTGTACATTGCTATGTTGAATTAATAACACTCAATGTTTACTGCAGGACATGTCATGGTGGTTGAACCATTCTTCCATTATTTTGTACCAGGTAGGTCATTAGTAACATAAGCTATGACAAGCTATGACAATAGTAGTCTCGGTTCCTTATTTGCATATGCTTGAAGGGGAGCTGTGAAGCCTTATTCTCTCCCTATCCTATTTTAGTTATTAGTGATGTCTGTCCATAGGCGCTTCACACCTCAAAACCAGAGGCTTGCACTACACTGATGATGGCTCAATATAGCTGAAACCGTTCTGTAGTTGGCGCTCTGGTTTTTGCATTTAGCTTGTGGAATGCTGTAAAAGTCTTTTTAAAGACATGCAGGGCGATGCACCGAGCGCCGCTATCGGAAACCGGTGCAAACAGCCCGGCGATGTTATATGCCGATAGTGGCGCTCGGAACATCGCTACTTGGCGCTGTTCTATTCCGGCACTTTCAACGCCAGCTATTAGCTGGCGTTGAAAGTGCCACAATAAAATGCCGATTTTGGCATATAACATCACTTGCGGCGGCTGCGCTGTTAACTTTCGCGTTAGCCACGCAGCTGCCGCAAGGAAGGAGTTAAAGTCACGCTAACATTGGTTAGCGCAACTTTAACTCCAAATCAGGAGCGATGTGCCCGTTGGTGCATCGCCCTGCTAGTGTTCCTAGAGCGTCCATATGTAAAAATGGTAAATTCCCAGAAGTCTTTGTTGCTTATTTGCATATTGCTGAAAAGGGAGTATCAAAGCCTGAATTCTCTCCCTACCTTATTTAATGTATTAGTGACGCCTGTCGATAGGCGCTTCACACTGCAAAACCAGAGGCCTGCACTACACTGATGATGGCTTAATAAAGCTGAAACCGGTCTGTAGTTGGCGTTCTGGTATTGCGTATAGCTTGTGGACTTTTTAAAGATACACATGGTGATGCACCAAGCGCTATCGTTAAAAAAAAAAAAAATAACGGTTGTTATCGTAAAATACTGATCGTTATTGTAAAATAATGACCGGTATTTAACAATATCATTAAATACTGGTCGTTATTGTTAAATAACGGACATTATTTTATTTTTTTGATAACGATTGCGACCTTTTATAAATAGGGCCCTTAGTAACTAACAGTAGATTTACTGCCATTTGGAACCAATTCAGACTATTCAGATTGACTGTGTATTTATTTGTAATTAATTTATTTGTAGAAACTAAATCAAAAAGCCAAACCTCACCTGTCATTTATAGGAAATTTACCTTACTTACATTTCCCAACTAAAGTTTGAGCTTTTTTTCCACATTGCAGTGTCACAGTCTGGTAAGTGTTCATTGTCTGTATTGCTCGGCCTGGCAAACAAAGCTAAACAATGGTGTCCAACAGACTTACCTCCCACATCCTGCAACCACGTCTTTAATCACCATTCGGACATTGGGCCATATTTATAAAGCGCTTTTTAGCGATACCGCGACTTTAACAATCCTTATCGTTAATCTACGATCGTCAAACCAATCGGAGATTAATGATCGGTTTAACGATCGTAAATTTATGATACCGAAATCGTAGATTTACCATCCTCATAGAATACCATTGCGGTAGTTTACTACCGCACGGTATTCTACGATCGAACATTCATTAATTAACGTACGTTCAGTTGTAAATGTACGATTGCACATTTACGATCGCAATCGTAAATTAACTATTTATAAATATGGCCTATTATAGCAAAGCCCTTCACATAGCTATGATGAGGAGAACAGGAAGCCATGGCTATCCCTCCACCCACAGTTACAGTCACAGAATCTGTGATTTGTCAAGGTGAAGGAAGCCAATGGGTCAGTGGAAGTCCAGTGGCTCTGAATTCTAGTTGTGCCCCTGATACAGTAGGAGACACGGGTTTCCTTTCTATGGTCTCTCTATGAACACAACATTCATTTCATATATTTACTATTTGGCAGACTGTGGGAGTAGCTATTTAGTTACAATTCTCAGATAAATGATTGCTATGTAACCAAACCTCTTAATCTATAAATTCTATATTCATTTTCTAATTTGGCCTTGTGACAAAGCTGACACAACCAGGAAATGTATGTTTTTGTAATAATATTTCTATCAATGTGACACATAATGACTCGTAATCTAGGAGGAAAAATGGCATTTTAGCGTATTAAATTTAATAAAGCGACTGGATCTTTGCCCAGGATCTGAATCACGAATAGGCTACAATGTTATAATTTATTTAATGCTTTTGTGAAAATTTCTTTTAATAAACATTAAAAAACTACAATATACTTTATCTCTCTTTTATACTTATTGCTCGAAGTTCTGAATGTCATTCATTCTTTTTGCAAAAAAAAAAAAACAACAAAACATTTTCGATGCATATTATTTGCATGTTTTTCTGCATAACGGGCAAATAAAACCAATAACAGTAATTTATTTGTTATAATGTTGAATGAGTTTATATATGGTAAATACACAAATTATCTTAAGCAGTTAAAATCTCTGGAGAGACTAAATAACAGGGAGATTCAGTAAAAGTTCTTAGCGTTTAAAATGGTGCTAATTTTGCCCCAACCAATCAGTTCTTATTTAACTTTTGAAAGCTAACATCTGATTGATTGGGGCAAAATTAGCATAATTTCTAATGATAAGAACTTTTATTGAATCTCCCTGTAAGGACCTGATTTACCCACATGTGCTGTGCTAAAAATAGGGGTTAAAATTGTGCTAGCCTATGTTGAATTCAGTAGGTTAGCGCATGTTTAACTCCATAATTTCACTGGCTGCACTGGTTTCACAAAAGACACCTGTGCAACTGGTGCAATGTATTTAATAAAGGATTTGCACCACTTTTAACTCTAAGACCAACTAATAGCTGGTCTGAAAGTGGCGCTGGGGTAAAATTCCTTTTGGGATTTACCACAAGGTGCAAATCCGATATTAAATATGGAAAGCCATATTTGCCCGGAGCAATTTGTGGCTCTGGCTAAATGAGGCCCTATTTATTAATTTTTCCCTTGTGGTGTTTATGTTTTTCACTTCATCAGCATATCTTGTGCTCTGAAATTATTACTTTTTATCAGGCTGATGCAATAATAGGCACAAAAGTTGTTTAAAAGTATAATTAATCTGCAGCAACCAATCACGCTTTGTCTGCTGTAACCACGGTACATCAGTGAAAATGACACAACTAGGTAAAAAACGAGGAGTATTACACTGTTACATTTATACTTACGGTTTAAACATTTTCTCCAGTGGCAGCAGTTTTATTAGTATAATAACAAGCAGTCATACATGTCCATGTACAAAAACAAGGCCTGACTCCAAGGTGACTTCTGATATTTTTATACTACATTGTAAAGGATATACCATCTTCTACACAAGTTTTTGTTGGTTTTGCTATTTGGTCACCTTTGTTGCACATTAATGCCCTCTAGTGTTCAGGTGACTGATACAGTGTAAATTATAGAGATATTAGATATAGACGTTGTGGAGAAGTTCCATATAAAGGTCACTGAAATCTATGGTGGTTCCAGACTCCTCTCCACATGTTCCATTCCAAGCTCCAGCCAGAAAAACGCATGGGAACCACTGGACCTCCCAGAGTAGCTCTGCCCCTATAAAAACTCCATAAACATGAACGATGCAATTTGCCCATTATTGTTTGTATGTATGGCCACCTTTATACCACACAAATAATAAAAGGTTTCCATGTTTTTATTGAACACACCATGTAAAAAAGTAAGTGAACCCTTGAATTTAATAACTGGTTGAACCTCCTTTGGCGGCAGTAACTTCAACTAAATGTTTCCTTTTGTTGCAGATCAGACGTGCACAATGGTCAGGAGTAATTCTTGACCATTCCTCTATACAGAAATATATTCTTGGGATGCCTGGTGTAAATTGCTTTTTTGAGGTCATGCCACAGCATCATACTTTCTTCTTTTTAAAGGGCATATATAGTGAAAAAAACACATTGCCCCTTTGCAAAGTTAAATTCATGTACTCGGTGCTGCCTTAATCCTATCTATGTCAGTGACTCTGTTTAACCATGGTGTCAGATCTGTGTGCAGCACTCCCCCCTTCCCCCTCCCCTCTGTTACCTCCTCCATGTCTCAACTCCAGCTAACCGACAAGCTTATCATGTGCAGTAAGTGTTAAAAGTTCAACATCCTGAAAAACACACCCACGCACAGTGGCCAATAGAAACAAGCTGTCCTGGAGACACGGAAGAAGAAGGAGAACAGTACAGTTTACGATCTCTCTCTTTGTGACCCATCATCAATCAGTGAAAGCTATTAAGAAGGGGGGTCAAGTGCAGCCTTATATATACCATCAAAGCTACCTCTCTCCCCCTGCTAATGCTCTTATCTCTATGTTTATTACAGAGCAGGGAGGGGGATCACGTCTTAGGGATTTGATTGACAGTCCAAGTAGGAGTAGAGGAATGCAATCTTGTATTCTTCTAACTGGTGTATCTCAGAACAGAGAGGGAATCTGAAAAAAGTGAAGACACTCTGGGGGTTGTGGGAAATTATAGAACACATGGAAAGAAAGAAAAAAAAAGTTAATTTTCCCACTTTAGATGCCCTTTAAGTCATTCCGTTGTTAATTTTCTTCTTTGCTTTGGGTCGTTGTCCTGTTGCAACACCCATCTTCTGCAGAGCTGCAGCTGGTTTACAGATGGCCTTAAGCTCTCCTTCAAAATGTCTTGATAAACTTTGGAATTCATTTTATCTTCGATGATTCTGTACAGGCTCTGACGCAGCAAAGCTGCCTCAAACCATGATGCCCCCACCACCATACTTCACAGTTGGGATGAGGTTTGGATGTTGGTGTACTCTGCCTCTTTTTCTCCATACATACAGGAAGATTCAGTCAAAGTTCTTATTGTTTAAGATGGTGCTAATTGTGCACCAGCCAATCACCAGCCCAGCCATTTAAAAGCTAACATCTGATTGGTTGGGGCAAAATTAGCACCATTTTTAACAATAAGAACTTTTATTGAATAACCCTGATAGTGTTGTGTGTTTCTTCCAAACAACTCAACTTTGGTTTCATCTGTCCACTGAATATTTTGCCAGTACTGCTGTGGAACATCCAGGTGTTTGTTTGCAAACTTTAAACATGCAGCAATGTTTTTTTAGACAGCAGCAACTTCCTCTGTGGTATCTTCCCATGAAATGTTGTTTAGTGTTTTACGTATCGTAGATTTACTAATAGGGATGTTAGCAGATGCCAGACAATTTTGTAAGTCTTTAGCTGACACTCTAGGATTCTTCTTCACCTCATAGAGCATTCTGCGCTGTGCTCTTGCAGTCATCTTTACAGGACAGCCATTGCAAGGGAGAGTAGCAGCAGTGCTGAACTTTCTCCATTTATAGACAATTTGTTTTACCGTGGACTGATGAACAGCAAGGCTTGTAGGGCCGTATTTATAAAGGCGCGGTATCACTTTTTAGCGATACCGTGCCTTTAGCAATTGGTAAAATCCGATCGTTAATTTACGATCAGCTTAACGATTGTTATCGTAAATTTATGATCAGAAATTTGTTGATCAGAAATCTATAATAACAAAATCGTAGATTTACGATCCCCATAGAATACCATTGTGGTAGTTTACTACCGCATGGTATTTTCAACCCGAACGTTCGTTAATTACCCAACGTTCGGTCATAAACGTATGTTTGCGATTGTAAATTTACAACCGTGATCGTAAAATAACTAGCCCGTGGTATCGCTAAAAAGCAATACCGTGGCTTTAGAAATACGGTTGTAAATGTGCGATCGTTATTGTACATTAACGACCGTGATCGTAAAATAAGACTTTAATAACCCTTTCCAGATTTATGAAGGTCAACAATTCTTAATCATAGGTCTTCAGAGAGCTCTTTTGTGTGGGGCACCATTCAGGTTAGGCAATGCTTCTTGGGAAAAGCAAGTTTTTATAGTGCAGGGCAGCTGTAACCAACACCTCCAATCTCATCTCATTGATTGGTCACCAGTTGGCTGACACCTCACTCCAATTAGCTCTTGGAGATGTCATTAGGGGTTCACATACCTTTACTTGCAACTGTAGATTAGTGGTATAGTAGGTTTGTTTCAATGATCAATTTTTGGTTAAAAATTGTTATTTTAACTTTTTGACTTTTTTTTTTTTTTTTTACAAATTTTAGGATGAAAGAATAAAAGTGGGTCGGGTTGCAGGCATTAAACCCACCAGCAAAGTGGGTGCGGCTAGCGGTTTTATGGGTCAGATCTGAAAAATTAGACCCATGCAGGACAAATTGCACAAAAAAATGCAAAAAAATGCAGTGTGCTGGGTACATAAGAATTTTATTTTATCTGGTGTTGAAGGCACACACAGACTAGAAATGGCCAAACTTCCTAAATTTGGGTTTGTTTCTAAACTATAGAACTTCAGTAAAAGTTCTAAAGTTCTATAGTTTGAAAACAAACCCATTACAGTCTATGGGGGAAAATAGTTTGAAAGGTTCTAAAAAAATTAAGATAAAATAGTAATGGTAAGTTACCGTAAATGGCTCTGGGACCTGGGAAATGGTAACATGTCCATATCACCAAACCTTGTTTCAACACTAACTTTCCCCACGGTTGGGCAATTTTTAGGTTTATGCATTTTGCTTTTGCAACATATGAAGGTTGTCGCCTAGTTCAAGGGTTACCAAACGATACATTTGACGGTTATCGACGAAACGCGTGATTCAAGGGTTTTCGACAAATTTGAGTTAGCGAACAATACATTCAAGGGTTATCGAACAATACATTTGAGGCTTATGGCTGTAATCGAGGGGTGGCAAACAGCATATTCTATCTATGTAGAATGTACAGAAAATATGTCTGTGAGTTCAGAAAACCTGAAAGTTCGCAGTTCCGGAATTTCTAAAAAGTCAGAATTAGTTCGAACTATTATAGGTCAAATTCTGGTTTGAGTTTTAGTTCTAGCCCATCTCTAACATAGACACACACAGCTTTCTAAACAGATTAAAACCCTTGAACCAACATACAACACACTTATTTTGACAATAATGGCAAATATTACATAAATATATATTTAAAGGGCATGTCCACCCCCAAAACTATAATTTTACCCACTACTGGCCCCACTGTGTAGTGCAATAAAATCCTTACCTTACATCCCTACTCCAAATGGCTGCCCTACAATGCCCCTCCAAAGTCCCAAAGTCCATATAGGACTCTGCCTTCTGTCTCTCCTCCGGGAGAATTTTGCCATGCGCACTGCAGCCCTTCCCCCTCCCTCTCCCTCCCTCTCCCACCCATTTTGCTCTCCCTCCCCCTAGTGTAAATCCCCATTGGGGTATAATAGGTCTCCCTCCCCCAACCGCAATAATAGTTTTGTCAGAAACTTCCCCGAACTCTACTTACCTTACCTCTGTTCAGAATGGTAATGTTTTTTGTTTTACAAAAATAAAACAATGCAGGGAGATTCACTAAATGGTGCTAAATTTGCCCCAACCAATCAGATCTTATTTAAAATTTGAAAGCTAACATTTGATTGGTTAGGGCAAAATTAGGACCATTTTTAACTATAAGAAACCTTTATTACTTCTCCCTGATACTCGATCACTTGGTCCTCCAGTGCGTAGTCTGACAGGTCCCGACGGACTCTATATGCTATGCGCATGCGTTTCACACTTGAATACTAAGCACGCGGCGGAGGACTGAATGATCGGGCAAGTACCTTACCTTCATTTGCGGCTCCTGCAGGTTTTATTGAAGAACGATAGTTCCTTCAATAAAAGAACACAGCTGCTTTACCTCCTGTTATTCAATTAAACTAAATGCCAATTTTTTATTTTTACTTTTATCAGTGGAGATACTCTTTGAAGCTATTTTAAAGGTTCCACATTGGGTTTTTAACTGCCTGTCACTAATCATGATCTCCTAGCTAGATTAAAGGGCATGTCCACCCCCAAAACTATAATCCCCCCAACTACTGGCCCCACCATGTAGTGTAGTTTAATCCTTACCTAACATCCCAGCTCCAAGGCGTTCTCCTGTAGTCCCCCCCCAAAGTCCCAAAAACTGCACACAGGAGGAAGCAGAGTCCATATAGGACTCTGCCTCCTACCTGGCCTCGGGAGAAGTTTGGCATGCGTACTGCAGCCCCTCTCCTCCCTCCCCTCCCTCCCTCCCTCTCCCTCCTCTCTGGATTCCCTCCCCCTAGCATTTATCCCCTTTAATATAGCCTTCCCCTGGTCCCCAGCCCCAACCGCATAATTTTTATTTTTAGAAAGCTCCCAAACTCTTACTTACCTCCCCTCTTTCCTCGCTGCACTCCGCTGCCGCTCAGCCAATCAAGATGCGACTGCCGGCGCCCCTCTGCTGCCTTCTCGCAGCAGAGGCCGGGCGCGGCGCGGAGGAAAGAGGGGAGGTAAGTAAAAGTTTGGGGCACTTTCTAAAGAAATAATGATGCGGTTGGGCTGGGGGACCAGGGGGGAAGGCTATATAATTAGATTTAAGGGTGGACATACCCTTAACATTCTGCTGAAGCAAAGCTCTAAGCACTCGCACGACTTTTACTGATTTACAAGGTCAGTATCTGAATAAAAGATACAATGTTGCGAGTACTTAGAGCTTTTGCTTCAGAAGAATGCTAAGCTGGATGCACGCTGTAAAGATCTTTAAAAGGCTCTGTAATTTTTTAAACATCAGCCCACACACTCCCTATATAAAGAGTAGAGAGAATGTTTGGGACTGACACATTCATTCAGCACACCAACTCCCAATATTTTAGTACCGGGAACTGACCAAGGGAAATGTTTGGTCTGGTCAAACTCTTCTTGGCTGTCGACCTCGGACATTTCTACTCTAAACACTTAACAATAAAGGGGCGATGCCGTCAGATCTGATAGAATTGTCCATTTTTCGTTAAAGTGTACACCAACTTTAAGCTGGCTTGGAGATTTGTGACATGATAGAGAGAGAATTGCAATCTGTTAGCTTGTGAGAATTGCAGTGCATTAAATGTCAGTGTGGGTGGCCACATTGCATGCCATGAGATTGATTTCTGGATTGCATGCATTTTTTTGCGAATCGGATCTACAATTATGCAATTGTGTGGAACACAAACGGACAGTAACTGTAGATTCAGTATTTCTATGAATCACGCATTAAACTGGTTTTCCAATCTTGGTTATATATCTCTGTTCTATCCCACTGTGTATAATGGGCCCATAGATGCTACAATTGTGGCCATATGATTGTATAGAATCGTATTGGTGTTAAAAAAAAAATCCAACATTGTTTTTTTTAGAGCTTGCCCAGAATTCTATGTTTTATACCCAGGGTGTGGGGCACTGCTGTGCTTGGTGAATTTAGGTCATGTGGCTAAAATTGGTACAAAAGTTTTATCGGAACTTTGAAACCCACACATCCTATTCAAAACCAGGTTCTTTGCAACTCCCCACTACATCTCTAGTGCTGAACACATTCCTGAGGAGAATTCCTGTGCCACTGGGTTTGAGTGTAATTCTTGCTGTAAATTGTCACAGTTTTACTTACTGAAAGCCCTTCATTCATTCACAGGAAATGATAGATTTTGAGCAGTGTTAAGCGGGCCTACATTGGTAGAAACACAAAATGAGGTTGCAAGACTAAAATCCCGGCCAGTACCTACAGTATTATGGCCTGTTATTTGAATAGGGACATGATAGTGATTGCAGTAGTGTAGAGGCTCCTGAATGGCCAATCCCAGTACAGAGGGATACAGCATTAGACAATTGTATCAGAATATAGAACATATGGTTCCTTTGGGCGTCTGCCATTCCACATCAAAGCCTACTTGGTCTGGATTCACCTTTTAAGTGAAAAAATAACCAGGGTGTTTACTGAAAAAAATTAACAAAAACACATGAAGGATGGACCACAGAGGTCCTAAGAACAATGCAGGAGAACATGCTAGAACACTGTTAACATAGGTTAAATGTAAATGACACTGCTAACACAGTACAACAAGGCAGAATCCCATTCAACAATAATACAGATCAACAGAAAACACATATCCTGACTGTTACAGTATGTGGGACATGGATCCACCTTCTGTCAAAGTCCTGCCTATTCCAGTCCTGCCTGAGGACTACCCACCAAATCAGGACAGTGGTTGGTATGATTGAGGTCTTAAGGAAGGTTCCACTGCCCCACGTAAAAAGAACACAATGAATTTTGCGTTTGAGTGTTCACAAACAGTTGTTCGCTTCATAATCTATTTTTTCACCCAAAAACAATGGAACAAATGAATGAAAACAGAAAAACATATATCAAGCAAATTGATTAGGATAGAGTGCAATGGAGCACAATCAATGGGGACTGGACACTGAGATTTACATTTAATGTGGAAAAACAGTTGCATGCAGTCGGACCTAGCCCTGAATGTGTATTTAAAGTTGCTTGTGAAAGCTTTGGCACTTCTTACTGTTGAACAATGATCTCATGTAATCCTGTTTGACAAATAAGTAGGTAAATAAAGGTTTAGAAGCATTTAATAATAAATCCTCATTCTCACTTGATGTGTCCTGTTGCTTAAACAATCTTAATTTAACATACATCTAGATGTGCCAGTTTCCTGTTTTGTAGTGTTTGCTATAAGAGGGCTATAGGAAAGCTGTTATCTCTCTGCAGCACCCTGCTAGGCGTATTGTTAGACTGAAGAAGTGTCATGAACATGAAATGAAAGCACTAGGTCGCTGGCTCTGACGCCGCTTTATACCGTCAGTGACAGGAGCGAAGCAAGAAATATCTTTATAGCAGAAAAAGAAATTTAATATATATTTTACATCTCCAAAAGAGCAGATTTGCACTCAGACCCAAAAATCCTATTTAAAATGAGATTCTAATTATATTTCCTCTTCCTTTCTATTGGCCACCAATTGGTTTGTGTGGAAGCCACTTAATTTGAACAAACGTGTGTGATGTGCTCATTTTCTTCAAGCTGTTTTGATTTGGTGGACTAAAAACATGTAGGGACAAAGAGTCTAACGCTGTATGCTACAAATAAACTAATGTATTGACTAAGTTCCTTCCTTCCACTGTCACTCTTCAAATGTGGAAAAATTCAAATCACCCAACTCCCAGAATGCTATGAGGATATTGTTTGTTCTCATAGCATTCTGGGAGAAGTAGTTTAGCCACAGCTGCAGAATCTTAGGCTTCTGCCACACTGTAACATACGGTGTGAAGCATGTGCAAAAGCAATGAAACGTGTGAAGCCCCTGCATTTGTGCTGTATTTCAGCTAATCTTCCATAGTGAAGCACAGGCGATTCATAAAAAATGTTCTGAAAATGGAACACAGTGCACTGCACACAGTGTGGCCACTCACATTTTTGTTAACTGGCATGCGTTCTTATGTGCAAACGGATTGTATAATGCGACATAAGCACATGAGAATGCACTAGTGTGGCTAGTGGGCTCCATCCGTCCCCCCTGTTTTTCACAATATATATGTACCACTTGGCAAACTTATCCAGAAACACAGCCTCTCATAACATTGCTACACTGATGATACCCAACTATATCTATCTTCAACTCAACTCCAACCATAAATGCGTGCTTAGATTTTAAGCTAAATTAAACTAAATGCTAACAAAACTGAGGTCTTTTATTCAGAGGCCATCGCCTAGTAACAAAAACACCCCACCTGCAACCATCACTAAGGATAGGGGTACAGACCTGAATAGCTCTGACATGTGCACAGCCTGGAGGTTACAATTGACAGTGATTTAAACTTCAGAACTACATCTCAACTGTTGTGGATTCATCATACTTACCTAAGGAACATTGGAAGAATTAAACTCATCCCCCAGTAGATCTGCCAACACTAGTTCATGGCATCATACATCACAGCTGGACTACTGTAAGGCCCTTACACAGGCATCCCAAAAAAGGACCATTACCCCCTAAAGCTAGTGCAGAATGCCACTGCCAGACTGCTAACAAACCAGCACGCACTACCACATAACATCAATCCTGCACTCCATTCACTGGCAACCCATAAAGTCAAGGATCCCCTTCAAAATGTGCCTACTTACATATAAATCGCTGCTGAATACACAAGAGAGTTATGGCAACCACTTTGCTTCCCCTCAACTTCAGATCAGCGGTACAATAAACCTAGTCATCCCCAGAGTCCAACTAAAGTATTTTGGTCACAGAGCCTACTGTCATGCCGCCACCCACTCTAAGGAACTCCTTACCACAGTTGTCAGAACTACCCATCCCTAGAGGTGTTTAACCCAGAACTGAAAACCCACCTGCCAAAGCCAATAGGTTGGATCTTGCACACCTTAATGATATTTATACTGGGTGCGTAGTGGTAATTGCCGCTGAATAGGCAATAAAACTGGTACAAATAATCATCTTAATTTGTCAACGTTTGGTCAACAGGGCCCCTTTCTCAAGACAATCTACATATCAGATATTTTTCTTGAGACCCCGAAACCTTGACCAAATAAGATGATTATTGTTAAACCTGGTGTGCGTTGGTATCATCCCAATGAAAATGCAGCATTTGCCGACCTGTAGATTGATTTCTGTGACTAAACTCCATCCTACCACCAGTAATGAACTCTGAGACTGTCAAGCGCTGAGTCCCACGGGAGAAAAATCGCTCTAGAAATGTTATTGTGTTGTATTATATAGCCTTAATTGTAATTTTTGTTAGGCAAGCATTGAATTGACTTCTAATAACATTGATGCCTCTTATTTCCCTGCCATTAATGTGATAGATGACAAAAATTGTGAGAACATTTTATAACTGCGTTTGTTAAACTTAATAGCTATGGAGAGAATGCATTGTAGTGGTGTGACTGTTCTAAATATATCTTGAAAAATGAAATGTTCCCCTTTCTCCCGTAGAAGTTCATGACAAGCTGTATAGGGTTTGCTTTGTTCATCAAATAGAAAAAACCCTTTGTTCATGGTCAGGTAATCAATTGCATTCCACATAGTTCAATACAGGGATGGAGATTATGTAGGTATGTGAAGTGTAAATAGAACACATACACTGTGCATTGTCAGTTTTATTAAAGGACAAAGGCCTGTTTTGGTTGGATACGAGGGGGAGGTTGAAAGTATTTCCCTTCCTGATGTCCACTTCCCTCTGCAACGTGGCTCTTTTGTAACATCACCAATGTCTACAATGTCTAGAGCAATGTTGCTAGTTGTATCGTGCTGTGGATGGCAAACAATGCTATTCAGATGCTGGTTTATAACAGGCTGGTGAAAGTTCTCAAAAAGTATTATGTATTTGTTTTTTCATTTCTGATATTACAACAAATGATAGTAATCACATCTAAGTATAAGTATACAAAGGTTCTATAGATTTAAGCACCTACATATCTGTCATTAAAGGAGAATTATACCCCCTTTAACCTAAAAGTACCCAGGGTGAGGATCTAAACCATTGATTCCTTACTCCTTTGTATTGCCTATTGCTCAAATGTTGAAACGTAAGTTTGCAGGGTATGGGAAGATACATCTTCCGTTGGCCTGTATTGTAGCAGTGGTCAGACCGGGAACATGAACACAACCTGGTACAGGGATATAGGTAAAACCGGGGGTGAGGGATCTACAGGTTTACCTTGGTCACTTTCAGAGGATGAAGGGTATTTTGGAAGTATAATTGCCCTTTATATACTGTTGTATTCAATTAGATCAACTGGACTTAAATGTAGTTCTTGAAATGTTTCGCTAGTCATCCGACTGGCTTTCTCAATTCAGAATGACTAGTACAAGAATCTGTGGCAATTATGTACCCTGGAAAGCCCAATTAGCACATCACAGCCAAGTGTGTTAAGGGGTGTGATTGGATAGTAGCTAAGAGGTGTTAGCCACACAAGTGCGATCCTGGGTGCCGACCCGCGACGCACAATGTGTATGAACAACCGTTTCGGACAATAATCGGCTGTGTATGGGCACTTTACCGGCAAAATGGTCGCTTGTTCAGAGATCCAAATGAATGGCCATTTCAGCAGATAAAGTGCCTATACACAGGTGATTATTGTCCGAAACACCGTTCGTACAACCGCGGGTCTGACACCAAATCCATAAGCCAAGGTACTTATTTTTACCCGAAAAACTAGTAAAACCAGATTGACCCACACTGCCTTCTGATTCTCTATTATTTTGAGGCTTTAGCCAAATCCAGTATGGCTATTACTGTATGGGACTACTGTATGGGAATTCTGCTGTCCATTTAAATGGCAACAAAAGCCTCATAACAATATGGAATCAGAAGGCATCTTTTTAAAATATATACCATCCTCCTAAATCTGTATTGTTTTGAGGCATTAGTTGCCCTTTAAATGGAGAGCAGTCCCCGATTCCTTGCTATCCAGATCTGCATGGCAAGCATACCATCCCATAAATCTACCATAAAATATGGAAGGTTGCGAACAAGGAATGAAGCTTGATTAACCATTCACTATTCAGTGCAGCATTGGCCCTAAATTATTATTTTCCTAGGAGCATCTGAAAGGACTTACAGACCCCCCTTACAGACCCACCCAAGAGGAAGCAGCTTTGATACTGTCCATCACCTATTGGCCATGTCGCTGTCATGGCTTTGACTGTAGACTGCAACACTAATGGAGAAGGCTGGCCAGCAATTGGGGTCTGAAGTACTTTCAGGAGCGTCCTAGGAAAATGTAAGCATAACAAAAATGGGGTTTGGAGGGTATGATTATAGATTTTGGGGAGGGCATGTTAATAAAGTTAATCTCAGTGCTAATTGTTTCTTCCCCTCATCCCTTTTTCAATGTTGACTACCACATGCAGGATTGTCATTTCACCACTTCCCCCAAGGGCAATACTTTCAGTTGTGTTGTAAAGTTTGGTAATAAATAAATACATTCTTTTTACATACATAAATTATTTCAATTTGCACTATAAACTGATTATTTTGTGTCCTAATAAGTTAGTTCAGGCTTTGTAACAGTTGCTATAATAAAGGTTTAACACAACATATTGGTGTTACACTCACTAATTTAATTGTGAAAGGCAAAGCATGATGGGTAGGATACACACATTAGCTGCAAAAAAAAAGCAAAAGAGCAGTACATGAAAAATTTAAAAAAACTATATATGTTTTTAGGGTTGTGTTGAAATGTCACAAATATCTTCCTATACCTATTGCTTCTTCCAACTACCCATCTATCAAAACCTGGTGCAGACCATGATTGTCAATTGACTGATCCATTGTCAGTCAATCCATAATATTCGCACACCAATATGGCCATTTTTATGGCTGTTTACACACTGAAACTGAAACTATGACACTAAACTATGCAGAGCTTTGGAAACTTCAAATGATGTGCAAGTGCTGCAAGCAGACTAGATAGATTATCAAAATGGGCAGCAGAATGGCAGATGAGATTCAATGTTGATAAATGTAAGGTGATGCATTTGGGATTTAATAATCCCTGTGCCACCTACACCATAAATAACTCGGTGTTAAGTGAATGTCTATGGAAAAAGATTTGGGGGTTTTGGTAGATAACAGACAGCAACGGCTCGAGCTAGCAGATATTGTCTTGTATAAAGAGGGGAATAAATTCAAGAGAGAAAAATTTATTCTCCCTCTTACAAGGCACTGGTAAGGCCTCATTTGGAATATGCGGTGCAGTTTTGGAATCCCATATATAAAGGGACATCTTGGAAATGGAAGCAGTTCAGAGAAGGGCAACTAAATAATAAGGGGAATGGAGGGGCTTGACTATGCAGGCAGATTAGACACAGTTAGGGCTGCTTACATTGGAGAAGCAACGTTTGCACGGGGATAGGATAAATTACAAAATATTAATGAGCTATTATTAAACCTGGAGCATTGTTTACTAATAGATCATATCTGTGGACACATGGACATCCTTAAGATTGGAAAAAAAGAGTTTCATCTTCAGGTAGGAAGGTTTTTATACAGTGAGAACAGTGAAGTTTGGAACTGTCTTCCAGCAGATGTGGTAATGGCAAGTTCATAGAATAGCTTTAAAGTGGGCTAGATAAGTTTCTAAAACTAAAAAAGATTGAGAATTACTGGTATTAAACAAAAACTGCAGTTCTGGTTGATCCAGGGATACTTTCCGATTGCCATTTTGGGTCAGGAGGAATTTCCACCCCCCTTTTTAGCTGTTTTTTTTTGCCTTCCTCTTGATCAACTGTTAGTTAGGGTTAAAAATGAGGGTAGTAAAAAGGTTGGACTTGATGGACGTATGTCTTTATTAAACCTCAATTACTATGTTACTATGAAACCAAACTTGTAAATGCCATAGCACTTGTCCATTGATGAAAATATTACATGTGAACAAAAAGATTATTCTTTATGTCAATTGTGTGGGTGCTAGTGTAATTAAAGGAGAACTAAACCCAATTTTTTATACTCCAGAATCTGAAAACAACCCCCCAACAACAATAAAATATAAAATGCACTTTAGTAAACTCTGTTAAAGAAATCAAAGCCTGTTAAGACTGGATGAAGTATCTGTGTGTTGTGCAGTGTCAGGCCACACCTCCAGACCTCAGTCACATGCTTCCTTGCTTTTGTCCTGTAAAAGGATTGGCTAGAGATTATTAATGGGTGTGAAAACTGTAACAAGTTTTGCCATAGCTAAGGATGGGCATGTGCAGAACATAATGGTCGTTGACCAAACTGTCTGTACTAGAATGCTGTGAAGTAAAGCACAAACCATAGTTATTTAGGTACATTTCCCAGCGCCTGTATCAAAATGAGAGGAAAGACACAGATTACTGGTTTTATATCAGTGTTTCTGCCTTCTGGTTAAGTGTTGTTCTGTGGCTTTAGTGTCCTTTAATGCTGAAGGTGGACATACATTTTAGCAATGTAGGGGAAATCCAGTTATTTTTCATGTGACATGTGTGTATGTCTGGATTGCATGGAGAGATCCTATCTAATCAGCCAGTGTGGCCTGACTGAAATCCAGAGTGTCAATGTTTCTCTTAGGAGGTCAAGCGACTTATAAATTACAATGATCTCTCTGAGGTAAATTAACTAATCAATGCATTTAGGCCTCCATTTATGCAATCTGCTTGTTTTGGTGCGCAGTTCAAACAAGAAGATTACTAGAGAAATATGTAGTTAGCTTAGCTTGTCAGCTTTAAGGCATAAATATGCTAATGTTTAAAAGTGAATGGTGTTGAGTAATGACATCCTTGCAAAGTGCATATACCATTTGTTTAATAGCAAAGGGAAATTTGACAAACAAATATACCAAACCAGGTCTTTCTGAGTTTTCTAGAATGCAGTTAAATCAGCAAGTGCTGTAGCAAAAGATGTAAAATAAGTGTGGGTGTTTGTAGACATAAGAGGTTGCGGTTAATATTAGAATCATAAATATCTATGACTTAAACAACAAAATGTGCTGCCAAGAATAGTGTAATGTTGTTGTAGAAACCCCACTTAAAACTAGGGGGCTGAGGATGCAATAGAAGTGAAATGTTTTCCCATGTATTAATTTGCAGATTTTAGCTTTTTAAAGGTTACTGGATGTCGACAATTTCGGCAAGATACTGGAGGTGTGTGGTCCATTGGAGACCGCATTTTGGCCAGAATTTATGGCTGTGTTCAGTCGAATTTCGGTTATGCTGTTCGATTGGACTGGAACATTGAAACATGTGTACCCAGCCGTATTGCACTGGCAATTTGACTGCACTGACATTTGTCCTTTTATTTCATCAGTCCTACAATGTTCAGTAAAAGTTGAGCTGAGTTGAGTTGAGTCACACTCTGTATTTTGCATGTCCTACTCTAGTATCTGGGGATTGCACGACCACTAAAAATGGTTTATGGGGTTAAACTAAATAATCCCATATGCAATGACATGGAATAATTACAGTATTTGCATTTTTAAGATTCAGGTGAGATACCAGGAAAGGTTCCTTGGCAGACGGTTTCAAACAATGCAAGGGGATGGTCCTGATGTAAATGGAATTCCTTCTACCTGAGGTGTCCACATAAAAACAAAATAAATTGGGTCATGTATTGAGGATACTGAGATTTTCACCTACAGAATGAGCTTAATCTTCTTGGTGTTAGCTGACTTCTTGACTGCTTCTTTCAGTAATTAAAGGATTGTATGTCCCTAATTTATGTCAGAGAGGCTCTAATGTACTCTATGGTAACAGCAACAGTTATTGATTTGTAAGACACATATTAATCACAATACCATAAAAGTGCTGTCAAGTTTCAATGAAGATTTATTATGGATAAATATTGGCAAATATAGAATAATATATATATAGGACTTAAAGGGCATTTATTAAAATGTTACATGCTCCAGTCCAATCCAGGTTAGTGTATTTCAGCTTATTCTTACCTTCCTCTCTGCCTCCTGTTTGCACACTGTTGATTTATTGCAAAGCTCCCCACTCCCCCTCCCCTCTCTGGTCATTCCCTGTTCAAGTAGTCCGGCTGTAAATTAAGCCTGTGAAACAAGCCTCTCGTGTGATTAATCCTCCTACACTGACACATCACACACACCTTTGGAAACAAAAAACCCCCTTGGTATGTTAGCCTGTAGAAAGTAAGTAACCTCTGTTGTTCTGGTTGAGTTAAGAGAGACCCGAGTCGCCTTATCACTGCAGCCCAATCTTTCTTTGACAGGCAATAAATTGGTGAAAGCTTGGGAGGAGGCTTTTTTAACCCAGTATTTGCCAAGTATTTTAGTGAGCAGGAAGGAGTCATTGGGAGACTTGCTCCAAAACACACACTATACCGGCATGCTGTTATGGGAATTTGATTGACAGCTCAAGCGGAGTGGTGTATTGAAATTTCACTTCTTTTAACTTATATATCTCAGGACAGAGGTGGAAACTAAAAAGTGAAGACACTCTGGGGGTTGGGGGAATTATAGAAAAAAGAAAATTTTTTAATTTTCCACTATAGATGCCCTTTAAAGATTTTTAATATCCATAAGGACTCAATAAAAATATACAACTAGAACCAGAAAGAGAAAGTTTTAAGTTATAAACTTTAAATATGGATTGATTTTGTGTTCTGTGTGCTGCAGGTTTAAAAAAATCAATAATATGCTATTAAAATGAAAGAGAGCATTTAAAATTTCCTAATTCAATCTGACTAAATACATATGTTTTATTGTGTGTATGGTTGCCATGCAAATTGAAGGGTGGAATTTGTGATGGGGTGCATCATTAGATGTGTGAACCTAATCTGTTTGGTGTTGGGGGCATGCTTTTGTATTTATTACCATACAATTAACTCTTTTAGGATTATTTAGTTATGGTTGTTATGGAAATGACAGGGTGGGATAGATGTTGAAGGGGATCAGTATGTGTGTGTTCTCTGTCTGTGGGAGTTTGGATTTGGGTTTATGACCATAAAACAAAACGTTTTGGGGGTTTTAGCTATGGTTACCAAGGAAAGGGAAAGGTTGGGTGCATTGGGGTGTATCGGTAGGTGCGCGTAGCTGTGTCTGTTTCAGGTAGCCTGGGACCCAAGTGTAGTTCATTAAGAAAATGATGGCTTTGATTATGCAAATAGGAACAAAGTGTTCTGGGAATTTACCATGTTCCATGGAAGCTCTATGGAAAGCTATGTCTTTAAAAAGACTTCTAAGGCATTCCACAAGCTAAATGCAAAACAAGAGCACCAACTACAGACCGTTTCAGCTTTTATGAGCCATCATCAGTGTAGTGCAGGCCTGGTTTTGCAGTGTGAATGCCTATGGACAGACGGCTTTGATTAGAAATACAAAATATGGATTTGTAACCATTAAAGTCTACCAACCCCGAAGCACCGAGAGCCGCTATCGGCTGGTGATGCTATATAGTGGCTCTCATGCATCGCAAATGCAGTTTTTCTTATTTCTATCAGCAGGGGTATAAAGTTTCGTCAATAGAATGGCGCTTTCGGCATATAACATCACTTGTGACGGGTGAGCGGTAACTTTCACGTTAGCCATGCAGCTGCCGCAATGATGGAGTTTAAGTCATGCTAAACCAATATAACATCTCCAGAACCAAAGTGGTGCCCTGTATGGCTGTAAACTCACAGTCAATGCAGTAAAGCTTTTACACACTTTCCTGTATGTCCCCGATGTCTGTACCAAAAATGTGGAGGAGATACAGTTAAAAAAATAGGAATATGGTAATAAAGGAAAGGAGGATTATAATAACTAGAAAGGGAAAGTTTAGGTATAAAATGGCAATCTGCATTTTAGAAGGAAATGTTTGTGTGTCTGTGCTGCAGGTTTAAAGAATTTGTATGATAAAAGAGAACATTTTTACTTTACTTACTACGGCTGCCATGTGAATGAATGGGTAGGTCAGTAAGTGTTTGTACCAATCAGAGTCGAGGGTAAAAAACTAACTTTTTTCATGACTGGTCCAAATTGTTTTTGACTATAGTTACCCTTAAATATGGCTGCATGTTAATGAATGGGTAGGTAGTAGGTGTGTGTGTACCTGTATCAGGTTGGGGTGTAAAAAACTAACTTTTTTGATGACTGGTCAAAATAGTTTTTTGATGATATTTAAAAGGTAAATGTGTCTCTGGTCCTAAGATGGCGGCGGCGACCAGGTGTGGTCCACCTATGGAATGTATGCATTACAAATGCTTCCGTTTTCTGGACACAGTGTAAGAAAAGAAAACTAATACCTGATGGATTCAGGCCCCCTAACCTAGAGCACCAATACCCACCACAGACCAAGCCCTATAAGAGCTTTTAAAACAAGTCAAAAATGGCACTATCACCTATAATGGCGGCTGTGACCAGATGCAATAGAATGGACTTTTTTGATACAATGTAGTACCCTACTCAGACAAAGAAGGTACTACAATGTACGAAATGTCACACTTTGTTTTCCTGTGTATAAGCATTAAATACATAGATTGGCAAGACTGATGTGCATGGTTTGTGTTTTTCTTCAGTACTTGACCACTTACCATGGTTTGCACTCAGCATTTAAGATGCTTTAGCTTACATAGGGTCTGTGTGGGGTTTGTGGTATCGGTGTTTGCGTTAATGACCATAAAACTAACTGTTTTGATCACATGACCCCAAAAACTCGAAATGTCCACATTTGAGGATTGTTCTCATTATAGACAAAGGGGGGAAAATTCTCAAAATTCACCAATAATGCTGTAACCAGGGCCGATTTTAGGCATAAGCCACTAGGCTTATGCCTATGTTAAACCAGGCGCCCCAGGTTCTCCCTGTCAGCTTGCTGTGTAGCAGTGGTGTAGCTAGAAATCGCAGGGGCCCATAGCAAAATTTTAGATGGGGCCCTCAACCCACAAAAAAAATTATTGGTGCAGTTCAACCAACCTGGGCAGTTTTTTTAAAGGACATGCCCACCCTCCTAAGAAAATTTTTAGTCACATAGTTCAGCCCCACAAACCCGGTTTTCCTTTATGTTTACCTTTCAAAGATGCTCCCAAGATGCCCTATTCCTTGATGACATGGTCACCCCTCCTTTGATGCTGTTGCGAGCTGGTTGGTTACAAGCATGCACGGT
This sequence comes from Hymenochirus boettgeri, assembly GCA_019447015.1. Lineage (NCBI taxonomy): Eukaryota > Metazoa > Chordata > Amphibia > Anura > Pipidae > Hymenochirus > Hymenochirus boettgeri. The sequence goes on from CM033474.1 coordinate 151,619,840, forward strand.
AGCAGAGGAGTCTCATTCTGCAATGGCGTCAGCCATGGCTGTAATGTCACTATCACGGATGAAGAGAGGAGCCGTGGTGTTTGTAAGCAGAATACTGAGCTGGGAGCCTTTTGAAAGGTTTAAGTAAAAGAAAAGGGGGTTTGTTGGACTGAAAACAGTGTGGTGGACATGTTTGCAGGGGACCTGGTAGGGCCCCCTTGGCTTTGGGCCCCATAGTAATCGCTATGGTTGCTATGGTGATCCCTACACCCTGTGTGCTAGAACGGTTCTCCTTCTTCTGCTGCTGCAATTTGTAACATTGTATTGAGTAGAGAGCCTGAACATAGCTACCTCTACTTGGAAACAATGTTACAGATGAACTAAAGTGAAGGATGAGTTTAGCTAAAAGAACTGAGGATAACAATTCTAAAATGCCAGGTAAAAGCTGCTACAGACTTTTTAACAGTGTCCCGTGACTAGCAGCCATGATATCCCTATCCCTGCCTCTTTCTTTCTTCCACCAACTCTCCAAATAGAAACTTAGAGTAGGTGAGGAGTGAACAATTCAATGGAGGAGACATGGAAAGCGGTACATACTGTATATCATGTCAATGCTGGCAGCTGAAAGGTTAAAGGTAATACTGCTGGTCCTGAAAATATTAATAGCAATACTTAGGAAAGTGCTGTCACTGAAGGGTAATGGCAATACTCTGGGAATGTGCTGGCACTGAAATTATTAGTAGGAAAGTTGCTGGCATTGAAGGGTTAATGGAATACTCTGCTGGCACAGAAGGGTTAATGGCAATACTCTGGGGAAGTGCTGGCAATAAAAGTGTAAATGCCCATACTCTTGGAGGGATAGGCCACACTACTGCACTTTTAAGCATGATGGGATTGCAACTGATCAGCTAGGGCACCAAGATGGATAGAAACGGCCCTGGTTGTAACGCCACTTCCCTATGTGTACTGCACATCTTTACCAAATTTCGTGTCTCTAGTCTATCTTGAAAATGTAGAAGGAGTACCGTCAAAAAAAAAAGGGAAGGGTAAAAGGAAAGATAAAAGGGAGAAGAAGATGAAGAAGAAACAGAAAGAACAGGAATTTGACTCTTCAAGCCAAAAATAAACACTAATATATATGGCTCATTCCAATTAAAAATTATACGGGAGATTCAAAAAAAGATCTTATTGTTTAAAATGGTGCTAATTTTGCCCCAACCAATCAGATCTTATTTAACATTTGAAAGCTGACATCTGATTGGTTGGGGCAAAATTAGCACCATTTTAAACAATAAGACCTTTATTGAATAACCCTGATAGTTGTTAAAGTTATTAGTATAAAATCTAAACTAAAAGCAGAGGTTAAAATTGATCAACACAACCAGCTTGTGGTACTGTGTACCCACTGGTATTCTACTGTTTGAAATGATTTGTGGTTTTTCTCAGGAGTACTCCATTAATTCTGGGTTGCAGACCATTAGAGCCAAAAGCCAACTGTGCATTTCCACACTGCTCTTTCAGACTGCGTTCGTTCATTTTTAAATTTTTTGAAAAGTCAAGGATTCTGCACCTATAAGGGGAATTGAAAAACTCATTCTGGGCTCTGGGGCCCCTGCCACTTTGAGTCAAAAGAAGGAACATAGTCCCCCTCACACGCCACACAATATAATAAGTGAAAAAATAGCTAAGAATATGGTTACTGGAGGCTGATGTTCATACAACATTGACAGTTCCAGAGGATGTTGAGATAATTCTAAAACATTTATTTTCTCTATTTATACAATAGCTCAACTTGCTTCTGAAGATTGAAGCAAAAGGTATTACCTGAATCTCATGTGTTTCTTTTACAAAGACATAGTCCAAAAATGCTAGACAATGCTAATTTCAATAGAGCTCTGGAACGGATGGAATAATTTCAAGAAACTCTTATAAAACGTAGCTCTGCTTTATCCATTCTATTGTTTCTTTACTCTCATATCTCATCACCATGGGTGGGAAAAAGATGAAGCAATTCTAATATTCAAAAAGGGTATTTAGTCACAGCTGGTAATTATAGCCTGTAATGGCCGGGCAGGTACTGGAAAAAAGTGTTATTGTTTGCAAATGCTTTACAAGAGTAAGAGGGCGTGCTTGGTTGCCTGATGTGAGAATAAGCACTGGTAATTCGGGTACTTACCTTCTAGGTTCCCTCGCCACTGTCAGGATAGTCTCTTACCTGCCTGGGGTCCTCGGGGACCGGTCTTCCTCCAGATTCAAAAACTAGCGAGGAAGGAAGACTGGTGCTGGATGTTTGTTCCCACACCGGCTTCCTGATCTTTTCGTTCCATCCAGTCATGGATTCCAGTGGAGACAAAGTACTTCCTACCTTGGGGCAACTATTATGGGACTTTCAGAGGCTGTCCGGACTCTCCACGTGGGTCTGCAGCAACTCCAAGCCTGTATGGATGCTGTCCAGTCAAGCATAATTCCACTTCATCTAGCTGCATGTCTTTGACTCCAGCTGTCCCACAACCCAAACTCATCTTCCTCTACCTGACAGGTTCAATGACATACAAGGTTCCGGGCTTTCCATCACAGCTGCCGAATATTTTTTGAGCTGAAAACCAGGATTTTAACGAACACATCTGAGTTATGCTGGTTATTTCCTTCTACAAGGAGCACCTCAATTTAGGCTTATCTCTTGTTGGAACAGCAAAGTACTTTGGTGGGGTCGCTGGATTCTTTTTTCAAAGCCTTGGAAAAATTGTATGACGATCCCACCAGGGCCCATTCTGCTGAATCAGATATCTGTAGTCTCGACAAGGAATAGACCAGCCGAAGACTATGTCTCTGAGTTTGGGCTTGGCCTCTGATACCAGATGGAAAGATGTAGCCCTTAAAGGACAACAATACCAAAAAAAACCATCACCCCCTTACATGTCCACACTTCCAGCAGCTGAAATCTCTTACTCACATTTACAGCTGTGCTGCCCTGCTTTAGATATCACACAGCAAAATGAGTGCTAAAAGTCCGCCTCCTAGATGGCCCAGGGCCATGATTAACATAACACTTGTCATTGGCTGGTGGGAATATCTGTTACAACCTCTCTCCTCTCCTCTGCCAGTCAAGCAAACTTGAAATTGCTAGGATACAGCCTACATAATCAAGCTGATCAAGGGTGGGTGGAGGAGGTGTTTCTCGCATGATAGCGAGAGGCAGACAGAATCGTTACACCCCTTCACAGCATGGCTAATTGAAGGCAGAGAGAGGCTCGAAATCAGTAAATAAATGTATGGGGAGGGAAACATACCTTTACTCATTTAAAGCAACTAAAAAAATGCATTGAGGCAATACAGTTATCCTTTAAGTACCAGTTAAATTGACCACAGTCAACCTAAACAGTGCAGATCAACCATCTGCTCCAGAATGCGCACCTCCTCAGCCCAAGGCAATGATCTCCAGTTTTATGTGCTTCGGTAGGGTCCCAGTTGACATCTCATCTAGCTGAGCCCATGCAGATTGGGGCAATTCTTTCCCCTCTCTCAGTGGAAGAGAGGTCCCGAAGAAAGAAATTGGGGTTGTGCCTCTATGCAGAGAGACCGGTCATCTTTTGAAATCCGGTCCTATCCATCCCCACGGTAAGCTGTGTCTTGCTAAAGAGGCCAGAGTGGTTTCCTCTCTCTTCCAAAATTTTCACTTCTCCATACCATTGTTTTGCAGTTCCTCAGAAGACAAGTCAAAGTTGACACAACCTTAGACTCTGGGGCTTGTGAAAACTTCATTGATGCCCATTTATCAAAGAATGTCCATTCCATACCAAAAGAGACTGTCTCCACTCCAACTTCGTTTGGCAGATGGCTCTCTTATTGCTTCAGGTGCAATTCTTTATGAAACAATTCCCCTGGAAGTTGTGATTAATGACAACCATCATGAACAAATAATTTAATGTTTTACCTTACCATATCTTGTTGTCAATTAGATCAACTGGACTTGAAATGTAGTTCTGAAGACGTTTCGCTAGTCATCCGACTGGCTTTCTCAATTCAGAATTGAGAAAGCCAGTCGGATGACTAGCGAAACGTCTTCAAGAACTACATTTCAAGTCCAGTTGATCTAATTGAATACAACAGATATACCATGACCTGGATGAATGAGAACCTTCACAAGCATATTTTACCTTTACCCTTCTTCTCAGTCCTTTTTGGGTTACCCTGGCTTAAGCTACACTCCCCGGAAATCACCTGGTATACCTGAATCATACCTTTTCTCTTTCCTCCCCATAGGCCTTATGACTGTCCAATTGACTTGCTCCCTGGAGAAGCTATTCCATTTGAACAAGTTTATCAGAACTCATAGCTCTTCTAGAATATATTGATGAGCTAAGGTGTTTATTCACCCATCCACTTCTTTTTTTATTATCATTAATTTTTATTGAAGATTTTTTTTTCTGACAAAGTAATATTCAAACATATTGAAACTCAACTTTACAGACCTTATATTTATATAAAATTAACATAAAATAAAACATAAAACATTATGATCTAGTACAGTTATTTTATCTTCTGCATACACTATATTCAGACAACAAAAAAAAAAAAAAAATAACAATAACTTAATTTAAGGTACCTTAAATTTGCACGCACAAAATATATTGTTTAACAAAGACATCATATAAGACTGAATATGAAGGTCTTGTTTGGGATCTGTTATCGATATACCAGTATTCCCAGTTTTTATAAAACTTAGGGAAATATTATTTACTATATAAAACATTTTTTCATATTGTATATTTGTTGTCAGGTTAGTTATTATGTCCTGTAGTTAGGAACATTAGTTGATAACCAGTTTTTGGCAATTTTATTTTGAGTTATGGTGATGTGTGATAAATTATCGTCCTTTGTTCTATGGGGAATAGATTGAGGTTGATAATAATAATGATAGTTCCGGTTTCATTGGGAAGGGATGTTGAAATAGATCTGCCAAGAAGTTCTGTATATGAATCCACAATTCTTGTATTTTTGCGCAGGACACCAGATATGTAGGAATGTTCCTTGTCCTTTTGGCATCTCCAACACAAAGGTGAGTAGTGGGAAACCATTTTGCTAAAGTTTCTGGGGTTCTGTGATATCTGTATATAACTTTCCTGACATTTCCCAATGTGATACACATTTAGACAGCTGAAAAGGTATTGATAGAGCATCTTGCCATTGTTCATTTGTAAATGATGGTTAAGATCAGATTCCCATTTTTGTGACCAACTCATAGATTCTATTACATCTTTCTTTTCAAGCTATATAAAATATTTAATTGTTTAAGTTTCAACAGTAGTTCCAATGGATAGTCTATATATTCTGGTTCAAAATTTACATTGAAATATGCATTTTGGACAGATAAGATAATATCTGTATAGTTTGTAATATTCTGTGTAGGCATATTATATTTTCTCTTAATTTTGGGAATGGTATATTTGGCCATTCTCGAATAATTGATATAATGAGATTAGATATATATTTATCCCATAAGAGTTTTAGGTTGGGAATGCACAGTTCAATGCTGGAAATATCAATATCACCACAATAATCTGTAAATAACTGCGTTTTTGGAGAGGTTTTCCCATATTAATATAGTAGCTTGTACTGTAGGAGACCATAACACTTTCCTTCTAGATTTATATCCTAAAAGGATCGCTCCCAACACTTGTTTTAAGGGTTAGGTTTTACCTCTTCCTTCCTGTTCTATATTGTACCACTCCTGAGCACTGGACCTTTGCTGCCACGATATTCTTGATTGGTTCATTATCACAGCTTGATAATAATCTTTCAATATAGGTAATGTCAAGCCTTCTGTCTTTGTGTTAGCTAATGTTTTCTGTTAATTCTAGGAATCTTATTATTCCAAATAAATTTGTTATTATATTTTGGGCTTGAATTAAAATAGTTGGTGGGACTGGTATTGGCACTGCTCTAAATATATAAAGATTGTGGTAAGACCATCATTTTAATAATATTTATTTTGCCTGTTAAAGTTAAGGAGGCATGTTTCCAGTCTGTTAATTGTTCTGGATTTATGAGGAGTGGTAGATAATTATTTTGATATAAAGTGGAGTTGTTCTCTGTCATTTTTATTTCTAGATATGTAGTTCTTTTATTTTCCAGTTGTATTGGTATTTACTAGTGAGAAATAATTTGAGGGTTATGGATATATTTCTGGTATTACTTGTGACTTTGTGTCGTTTATTTTGTAGTAAGAATTTTGTTGAATGTTTCTATTTGTTTTTGGATATGTGGTAGTGATTGGAGTGGGTTTCTTATTGTAAGTATGATATCATCTGCAAATAGGGCTATTTATGGGTTGAATTGTTGTATTGGATACCATGGATATTGTTGTCTTGTCTTATGCCTGTGCCAAAGGTTCCATAAGTAGAGCAAAAAATTAAAGGTGACAGAGGGCAGCCCTGTCTAGTACCATTGGTTATATTAAATGGACTCGAAAGCATTTGGGATATTAATACTTGAGCTGATGGATTTTTATATAGTGCTAGTATTGCGTTATTAAATATAGTTGGAAACTTAAATTTCTCCAGTACCATTTGCATGTAATTCCAATTTATTCTATCAAACGCTTTTCTGCGTCAAGCGTGATGAACAAGGCTGATATATTTTTTTTATACATTATGTATTAGATTGATTATTTTCTTGTATTTTCTATAGATTCTCTGCCTGGTACAAATCCTACTTGATTGGAGTGAATGAGTAAAGGTAAGTATTTGTGAGTCTGGTAGCTAGAATTTGGAGTAAATTTTTAAATCTGTGTTCAATAATGAAATTGGCCTATAATTTGTGGTTAGTGCTGGATCTTTCCCTTGTTTATGTATTGGGATAACCAGAGCTTTGGTCATTTCTTGAGGGAATATATTAGTTTCTATTGCTTTATGAGTGTAGCTTTTAGGGATGTGTATTATAGTGTTGGAATTGTTTGTAATATTCATTAGTTAATCCATCGGGTCCTGGCGATTTATTTGGTTTTAATGTTTTGATTGCTTGAAAAATCTCTATCTTGTTATTGGTTACTTAATTCTTCTGATTGTATTGTAAGTGTTGGGATTTCTAATTTGAGAGGAATTCTTCAATATCTTTTTAATAGGTATGGGGTTGATTCTGGAGGTTACAAAGTTTTTTTAGTATAGCGTGAATTGATCAGCTATTTTCTGTGGGTTAATAATTTTTTCTTTAGTGTCTGATGTATGTGGTGTTATTTTGTTTTAGCAGCTTGATATTCAGTCTGTTAGCTAAATTTTGCCTGCTTTGTCCCTTGTAGGTAGTGGTTGGATTTTAGTCTTCTCAAAAGTCATCATATTCATAAAGATTTACTTGATGTAGTTCGGTTCTAACTTTTTGGATTTCTTTTTTTTGATTCTGTTGGTTTGTCTTATGTTTTATTCTAAGTCTGTGAGTTTTTGGAGAATATCCATTTTTGTAATTCTCTCTTTTTTTTTGTATTGAGGCAATTTTATGCATATGCCTCTTATATATGCTTTGTGTGCAAGCCAAATTGAGTTGATATCTGTTTCAGGTATCATATTGATTTGGAAGTATTGTTCCAATTCTTTTTTCCGTAATTTGTTCTTAATTTGTGTTGAGATAGGAGATATGAGTTTAATCTCCATGGTGAATATGGTTTTAGATTGTATGTTTCTGTTATGTCTGCTGTTACAGGGGCGTGATCTGAAATTGTATATCTTTATGGATGATTTTTGGATTTTTTGTAGGTCCATTTATCTGTCAATATTAAATCTATTCTTGAGTATGTATTATGGGTTGTGAGTAATATGAATAATCAATATCTGATGGATGGGTTACTCTCCATATATCATAGAGGTCTTCTTTTTTAACCATTCTCTAAATTCTTATTACCCTTGGTTTTTATTTTTGGAGTCTCTCTCATGATCTAGAATTAGATTAAAATCTCCAAATACAAGTATTGTATTGTTCTAAGTTCTCTACCCTATTGATAGTTCTTAATAAATCTGAGTTGATTCTGGTTTGGTGCATATAAATTCACAATTGTATACATTAAATTATTTACCTTGCAAGACAGTATCACTATCTTCCAATCATCTATAACTTTATCTTTAGTTGGAATGCCACAGAGTCCCTGATCAAGCCCGCCACTCCTCTTTTTTTTTTTAAAAAGTAGCTGGAATATATTAGGGTATTTTTTTTTTCAGCAGTATGCTGTCTTGGTGCAGCAGATGTGTCTCCGGAGACACACTACATCTGCTTTATTTCGTTAAGTCTTTATTTAGTGAGAATCTCTTTTGTGGGGAATTCAACCCTCTTACATTATACGTTACAGTTGTTAAAACCATTTTTAGAGGGTTCTAAATTTTGCTTTGGATTTTGGCTGTCAATCAGGGACTTCTCGGCCTCATTATTCTCTTCTTTTTTTTCCTTACGGTCAGCATTCAAGGTACCATATTTAAACAGTGCAACTCTATAGATTATAAAAACAGTTAACAAATATAACATATAAAACAATATAAAAATAACCTGTATATTATATGATCCCAGACATGGTGGGAGGAGGGGGGTTCTCCCATTCCAGGTTTCATTATTAAAACTGTGGGAGGCAAAATACCGTGAGTTTGATTTTTAAGAGGTTTAGGGCTGGATATTATCTTTAAAATGTTCCAGTTTGTTAAGAATCTGGTTGTTTGTCCTTGATATTTTTTCCATTTGTGGTTTATTTTTCCCTTCTTGGGGAGTTGTAATCCAATCCTGTGGGATCTTCCTCTCCTCGCTGCCATTTTTAAATTCTTTAATTATTTTTCTGGGATTCTCAAGTTCCATTCTTGGAATTTTTGTATTGCTTTTCTAGGTGAGGTAAGTTTGGTGAATTTTCCTTCTCTCATTATTGTTAGACTGACTGGGAATCCCCACTGTATACAATAGAGTTGTGGTTGAGAATCTCTGTAGCTGTTTTAAATGATTTTCTTTTTTGCATGTGTTTGTGAGAGATCTGCAAAAAATTGTAGATTCTTGTATTTATCTGGTAAATCTCTTTGTTTCTGATTGATCTGAGAAATAGTTCTTTTGTTTGGAAGAAGAAATGAAATCTGTTATCACGTCCCTGGGGCCTTAGGAGGTGCATTTTTAGATTTAAACAACCTGTGTGTTCTGTCCAATTGAGTGCTAATGGAGGAGTATTTGGTAGGATGATCTCTAGCAGTTCTTGCACATATTGTTCCAGTTCATTATTGGATCGTTTCTGGTATTCCTCTTATTTTTAAGTTGTTCCTTCTAGAACGGTCTTCCAAGTCTGCAACTTTATTTAACAAGTAGGATACTGAATCATAGTTGGTTATGGAATCTGCTAGCTCATTAAATGAATTAGTGAAAGTTACATTTTATGTTCAATATGTGAGTTCTTTGAGTTATTTCTGTAATGTCCTTTTTTCCAGAATTAAGCATTTCAGATATATCCAGTTTAAATGCATTGTGTTGGGAATATAAGTAACTCCTTCATTACTGCTTCAGATATAGGTTTATCTGTGGCTGGAAAATGCTGTAAGAGGTTAAATGCTTTAGTTTCACTTCATTTTCATTTTGTGAAATGGAGTCACTTTTGTTTTGTGTAAAGATTTGTTGGTGAGATATTATCTTTGTGTGAGATCTATTTCCTGATCTTCATGGATTATAATATCATATGTAGGAGAGGAAATTTGCTACTTTTGCTGATCATAGATTCATCTGGTGAAATCGAGCAATCCTCCTCACTGCTTGCCACTTCCAGCCTTTGTATTGAATCCATATGTTTTTGTTTGTTGTTTTTTCATTCCAGTTTCTTTCTCCCCATTTAGGTTTATAGACCACTTTTGGGAGTTTTCCAGCCCTGTAAGTGGGTCTAAAGTGGAGTTTTACACGGCAGCTTCCAGGAGCTCTTCCAGGACTGCAAGCCACGCCCCCCCCCACCCATCCACTTCACCCTCTGGTGCAGGAATTTTCTTTGTTGGGAAAAAGGATGTATTGATTACCGGGAATTAAATAAAGTGACCATCAAGAACCGTTACACATTACCTCCTCTAGAGACTTCCTCTAGTTGTTATAGATGGTCAGGAGTAATTTGAAATTCGAACCAGGATGTGTTCCGTAGAGGAAGAGGCCTGCAGTTTCTTATTAAATGGAAGGATTTTGAGATTGAAGAAAACTCTTGGGAACCAGCAAGGAATCTTGCTCCTCATTTGATTTGAGACTTCTTCAGGACCCACCCAGGGAAGTCTTTTTTAAAGGTCATCCAGAGGCCTCCCTTAAGGGGGGGGCAATGTCAGGATAGTCTCTTATCTGCCTGGGGTCTCTTGGTGGCGGCCGGAGTGGGGGGAAAAAGCACAGGTAGGCACATTTTTTGTAGCAGGGGTATATAGTGTGGGCTTTAGGGGTTATTGGGGCATATAGTGTGGGCTATAGGGTATTGGGGCATATAATGTGGGCTATAGAGGGTATAGGTTATTGGGGCATATAGTGTGTGCTATGGGGGTATAGGGTATATAGTGTGCGCTATGGGGGTATAGGGTATTGGGGCATATAGTGTGGGCTATGGGGTATAGGGTATTGGGGCATATAGTAAAGGGGGATAGAGAATTCAATTTGGGTATACAGTATGGCTATAATGTATTGGGGTTAGTAGGGAGTGTTATTTGTATAGGGTATTGTGGCATATAGTAAAGGGGGTATAGAGAATTCAATTTGGGTATATAGAATGGGCTATAATGTACTGGGGTATAGTGAGTTGTATTTGTATAGGGTATTGGTCTATATAGTAAAGGGGGTATAGAAAATTCAATTTGGGTATATAGTATGGGCTATAATGTATTGGGGTGTAGTTAGTTGTATTTGTATAGGGTATTGTGGCATATAGTAAAGGGGGTATAGAGAATTCAATTTAGGTATATAGTATGGGCTATAATGTATTGGGGTATAGTTAGTTGGGGGGTATTCCAACACCAGCAAACCCCCCCTTCCCATAACACTTGTCCTCCTTACTTTCTCTGAGCTAAGGCAGCCGTCTTTCTCTGACCTGAGGAGACTGACCTGGGGCTGAACTTGTATTTCCGTTCCTTCCATGCAGAGGCAGTATTCTTTCTAGTTCCGCTGCCCAACTTCTTGACCTTCTGCGGCCGCCACACTCCATGTTTCTCCAGGTGTTCTTCTGCAAGCGGCGAGCACCACAGCACCAGTCCTGAGCGTGGGCACGCCGCCCGTATTTCCTGTGGTAGACTCATGTTGCACGCGCATGCGCAAGAAGAATCATGCGAAATCGCAAATTTCCAACTTGCCTGTGGCCGAGCCCGCCGAGGTACACGGGCCCGGTCACAAGTGCGACCTTCGCAACCTAAGCCACTGTTTTGCTTCTTCTAAACTACATTTGCAAAATTGCATGTGTAATGAAACCTGTCAGTTTCTTCTATCCATCTAAACTATCCATCTTATCTTGTTAATGGAAGCTTATAAGAAATTATCAGAATGAGAAAGGTAAAAAAAGGTTTCAGAATAATCTTCTCCAACCATGTCTATTTCTCACATTGACACTTACAGGGCTATTCACAGTATCGCAAGAGACACTTGGGAGTTTACCCTGAGTCACAGCCATTTTGTTTAAATTCTCCCTAGTAAGATTTATCAGTGGCAGTGGTCTACCCATATGTTACTATTGAATGGCTGGGCAGCATGTTAACTGCTATTCAATAGTAACCTTATAGAACTTAACCAGAACAGCTCTGTCTCTGTAAATTTCCCCAATTGCAGAACATTGACAGCCCTTGGGTGTTATTTTTAACCAATATAGAAGTTGTACCCGGCGTTGCCTGTGCACACTTGTGGGCAAAGTATTTTTTACATGCAGGTGTATATTTCTTAAATGGAAGAGACAGAGAAAAAACAGTTGGTGATGTACGTCATATATTTATTATGAGTTGAGGAGGCGACATTGCTTGAGGGACATAAGGCACATATGTTAATAGCCAAACTTTATATACAACGTAATCAGTTTTTCCACTTGGAGCAAAAATATAGAAATGTTGTGGTGAACCTACTCATGAACATGCTACATGGAATTGTCGTTGGGAAAAACATGTTAATTGTTACTGATACCGCAGCACTTGAATGAGTGATGGGCATCACGCTGTTCTTCTGTCTCTGAAGCATGTGACGTGCGGGCTCTTTGTCTGTTTTGTTAAAGTCAGGCTTCATTCTGTAGCACTGTCTGAGCTCTGTGTTTTTTCTTAAGTGTGCTCTATTTTTTGCACATTAGTTAGCAGTAAGTCACTTTCTTTGCACTTTAACACTTTGGGGTACATTTATAAACAAGCCTTATCTTTTCACGGCCGCTTTTCTGCCATTTTCTCAAAAACCGCGATTACTGCGATTTATAAATGGCCGGAAAGCGGCAGTTACCACTGCTTCTATTTATAAAGCGGTGGTAACTGTATCGCAGCGCTAATCTCAGCCATTTTACTTCGCCCCCTTTAAGGTCTGTCCGAGATCACTAGGATCACAGCGGAGGTGTGCAGCCAACCCGCGGCGGGTGGTCGCACCCGCAACGGGAGGCACGCCCACCTCGCCGCAGGTGGTCGCAATCGCCAGAGGGGCACGGTGGGGCATTCACCGCCTCATGTGGCGAGGGCGTGGGCATACTCCCACCCTGCCCCTGTGGTGGCAATCACCCGCCACTGCCCACTCCCCAGCTGCCCCTCCCAGCCCCCTGCCCGCTTGTGGGGAGAGGAAGGGCCCGCTGGGGGGGTGGAGGGACCCTCAAGCTGGGGCCCTGAGAAGGGCCTTTTGGGGCTTAGGTATCCCGCAGCTCGAACCGGGACCCCTTCCCCGGCCATATCAGGGCCTTTGCGGCCCTGAGAAGGGCCTTTTGTGGTGTCACCGGATGGAAGAATCTGATTGGTTACTGAAAATCATGATTGGTTACTGTAAATCATGTAAACCAAGCATTGAGAAATGGTGGCCGTCGCCGCGGGGGGCGAGGGCGGGGTGGGCGTACACCCCACCCGCCCCTGTTACGGTGGATGAGAGCATCTGCTGCGACCCCTTTCTAGCAGCCCCTCCCAGCCTCCTGTTACGTACGATTGCCGGGAATGAAATTGAAGTCCCTTTGTACTTAGCGCATTGCACTAAGTGCAGTATTGCAGCGAAGGGACTTAAAATTACCGCCGCACATTGTGGCTGCGATACTTTCCGCTGCAATGTTGGTCGCCTTTATAAATACGGCGATATCGATATTATCGCAGCGGTAATGTGCGGCTGTAATTTTTTGACGCTAGTATCGGCCCTTTATAAATATGCCCCTTTATCATTGCTTTAGGACCACTTTATATTGACTATAAGTAATTCCCATGTAGTCCATAACCCCCAACTGTTCCAGTTTGGGTAGGTGGATGGGGGCGTGTCTGTGATGTTGCGGTGTCTAGGAGGCATGGATAAGACATTTGTAGGTAGATTCACCCAGAGCCACAACTGCTCTGGGCAAATCTCCTGTACGGGATTTACCAGAGGCTGTGTGTCCCTGGGTGAATCTCACCCCGATGTAAGTATTTAACTCCAGCTATTTATTCCCTGGTGGCCAGGTTCCTGGTGGGCAGTTTTTTTAACTTTGGGGGGACATTACAGGAGAACTATTTGGAGCTGGGATGTAAGGTAAGGATTTTTATACACTACACAGTGGGGCCAGTAGTGGATTAAATTTTAGTTTTGGGGGTGGACATGCCCTTTAAGAGCCCTGCAGCCTCTGGTAAATAGTTTTGCGACGGCTGCTCAAGTTCCTGTTCCAGATCTTGCGCAGCCGCTGCAAAGCAAGCCTTAACGTTGCGCTAACTGAGCGTAAATTAGTTAGTGCAATGCTAAGAAATCGTCCCATTGGTGTTGTGGTTGCAATATTTGTGGCCATGGCCATGCTGTTTGAAAGCGTGGACTTGGACTTCAGGGGTGTCGTCCCTTTCAAAAAGCGTCGCCGTTATGTGGATGCACTCCGGTGTGGCTGTACATACAAGATTTCTACTTTATATAGTAGATCAGCTGCTCTTAGAGCAAGGCCACACTACAACGCATGTGATTCAAATGCATTTGTGCCTGTTGTCACATGTGATTTGCCAATTATCCGATATGGTAACGCATGAGATTTCCCAAAAACGGTGATTGCATGCGTTACAAAAACAAAACAAATGCGCAAAATGCACCGCATCCGAAATCTCAATTTTATGTTACTTCCAGTGATTTCCATTATATTTAAAATCACATGCACAAGCACAAATGAGCAAAAAACATGCTAGTGTGGCTTAGTCCTTAGGGAAGATATATTGGGTTGCAGCAATGTCGAGCAATGTTTCTATATATCGCTAAAAAAATTGGTGACATTTTAACTACAGAGCTGCACAAAAGGATGATTGGACATCATAAATCTTGGGTTCTCGTGTGGCCTCCTAGGAACCGCTCAATCTGTTGCAGAGAACTGTTGGCTTTTTTCCCCAGCAGTCTGGATGATAGCAGGATAACAGCAACTGGCCAGCTGGGCAGAAAACTCTGCCATGTGTACTGCACTAAAGTTGGAACTGCACATTACAGCTCCCAAATAAAATAACTGTATTTTCAGAAGTGAATGTGATGTCCAACCGTATCATCCATTGAGGGATGGACAGACCTTGATAATGTGGATACATTAAGTATAGTATAGTACAGTATAGTATAGATAGTATTTGAGGTATTTGTATGTCCATTCAGTCCAACCCATCTAGCAATATCCTCATTTCCTGCCTTACTGTTGATCTAGAGGAAGGCAAAAAACCCCACCAAATTTATGAAGGAGAAAAAAATTCCTTCTGACTCCAAGTGGCAATCGGAAATTTCCCTGGATCAATCTACTTTATGTATCAATACCGGTAACTTGCAACATTCTTGTTCGCAGAAACTCATCCAGCTTTCTTATTTATTGTCAGATGGATTTATCGTAAGAATGCAATGAAATAGGAAAGGGAAATAACACCATAAAATTAATTACTTATTCCACGAAGATGAAGATTGCAAAACATGAAATTTATACTAAAAATTAAAAAATAGATCTATTCTGCTGGTATTTCTTTTTTTTGGTGTTTCAGATATTGTCTTCCTCTTTTAACCTTCCTTTTTTCTCATTTTGCTGTGTTCGTATATAAAATGTTTTTAGAAACCTGTCCTAGCAATAAATAGTCATTTGCTGGATACCTAGTTTATATAAGAATTAAATCTGACACAATGAGCTGCCAAAAAATAAATATTCTACAATTAGCACAAATTGTATTTGCAATAATAAAAGGTCCCTGCTGCGAAACAACTGATCCTTTTTAAATATCAAAACAAGCTATATCAGCCATTAGAATGGATTTGTTGCATGGAATGCTTGCTCTGATTTTCCGAGATTCATTTACTGTGAGCAAGCAGTAGCACACTGACTACTCTCTAAAGATGTCTTGAGAACCCCCCTGTCCTTTTGCTCCTGCAATTGCTTCAGTTTCCATAGCAACTAAAAAAAAAATCATTATTCCAATCACACTAGCCTCAATGCTCAGCATTCCTCTTGTCAGCGGAAATAGAGAAGCTCAGTTTACACACAGAGATGTGCATTTTTATAATGCAAAGTTGACTGTGAGAAAGAATCAACCTCAACGTATCTGCTACGGATTAAATAGAATTCACATAACAATTAGTATGAGTACAATAACATACCCGCTAAAATGTTAATAAGCCTGAATGGGGTCTATAATTCCTGACTAGTAGATATTTGTCACCTCTGCAGCACTCCTTCCTAATGAGTAAGGGCTAGGACCCACTCACACGTTTTGAGTGTGCAATTGCGCATGCGATTTGGTTTTAATGGAAATCGCGGCAACGAGAAAATTCCTGTGATTTTCTATGCGCATGCGATTGCGCATCCGTACGCATTTTTGTAACGCACGCATTCACCATTTTTGCTGCATTAATGCATGCGTTTCTATAACGGAAAACGGCAAAATTGCACGTGCAAACGGAAAATGCACAAGAATCATGCACACAATCGCATGCGATAACGCTTGTGAGTGCGTTCATGATTTGGTGCATTGTAGTGTGGCCTGAGCCTAACAATTGTTCTATAACCAAGGCTCATCAGTAAGAAATCCAGTAATGGGAAGGTCAGCTTGTAGCTACTTGACAGCTCTGACAGTGGGGAGAAAGGGCGATTTCAATGAGGAAATGCAAGTACATAAGATTTGGGTCTGAGACTAGAGATGGAAGGAGTTTCACTGGGAAACCAACTTTGGGTTTCATCATTTCTAGAAAATAATAAATGAAAGTGAAATTTCAGATTTGTAAAGGTTGTAAACCATGCACTTCTTTCTGTCTTACCCACAATGGGGGAGTCCGTAATTGTCAGTATTGTTCTCTGCACTCCAAGCTCTCTGACGTCACCTTAAGCCGCGCCTTTTCCGTGTCTTCAGCCTCCCTTTGCACCTCCCACTATCCGGATCCATCCCCGGTCTCCCTGTATCCTAGCGTAAAATGCTTTTAGGATATGACAGATGCCCCCTGCCCAGACCTAAACGCCATATTATTTAAAAAAAATAATAATCGTAACTATACTTACAGCCCTTCCTCATGACGTCAGCCGCATTTGTGATTGGAACAGACTCGGCTGAAGTCATGAGAAAGCACCACGGAAACAAAGGCTGACGTCATGAGAAAGCACCGCGGAAACGAAGGCTGACATCATGAGAAAGCTTCATGGGAAAAAAAGGCCTGAAAGGCCCGTCTTAGACTGCTAGAATGCAGGGGGGCCAAGGATGGATTATAGTTTTGGGGGTGGACATTCCCTTTAAGTTTTGCACTACCTCACAGTGCGAAGCCTGTTAGTACTGTATCAGCCTGTAAAAAAGCTCACAAGCCAGAGCACCTTGCCTTAAGATGCTCCCTCAATACATTAAACTGATTACTGTGAGAGCGCAATAAGCGGTGCTTTAGTCTTTCATTTTTGCATTGGTTTTTAAATTTCCACTGCATTTTTTTCAGTTACATTCACTTTTGTCTCTTATTTTATATTTTAGAAAAGATATGTCAGTGTATCTCTGCATTTTAGTCAGAACTTAAAATGAGCCCACCCTTAAAAACCAGGAGGTATGTATCTCACTTGGGGGGATACTTTGGAGATAATTTGTTAATTATTTTATGTTATGGCACACACTTTGGGTCAAAATTACATCTGTGTTTTTGACTGGAACTTAATAAATGTCCAGTTTGGATTTCATGGCATCAGTGTCTAACATTCATAAAACAAGATAATTGCAGCATCAATCAAGAAATTGCTAGTGGGGTAAACTTGGACTTTACAACATGGAAATGACCTGCAATAGCAGACTAGTGGCAGGGTATGGACAGGGCCTATTTACTCTGCACCCAGACCCGTCTTAGACGGCCAATCTCTGCTCAGCCATCCCCATGGACCACACAAGCTCTATCCACTCAGGGAGAAAGTTTGGCAGTCCAGGACACTGGGACTGGTCCCTCTAAATGTGACTGTGCCATTGAAATCACAACAGTTGGGGGGATGCATATCTCAACATCACTTAGACACTTTGCAGAGATCTTGAGCAAGCAGTTTTTGTCAAATTTGATGGGATCTGGAGGGTTTTTGCCAAGAAAACTGACATCTTTCCTAGTCCTACATGTCGGCAGGACCTGATTTCAGACAAGGGCAACTAGGCCATGGTCTAGTGCACCAGGGTATACAGCTGGATGGCATGCCTAAAAACCTGTTAGGGCATGGCCACACCGCAACGCAAGCACAAACACACACGGAATTGCATGCGATTTCATGTGCGATTTTATTGCATTTGCGCATGCGTTTTTTCATTAAATATTGAAAAATGCATGCGATTGCGATTTAAAATGCAGAACGCAAATCGCAATCGCAACACACCTGAAAACGTGCATTTTCTGTGCGTTGCCGCGTTTTCAATGATATGAAAAAAAACGCAGGCGCAAAACGCAAAAAAGCACAGCAGTGTGGCCTAGCCCTTAAACGTGAATTGCTTGCTGCATTGCTAGTAGAAAGTAAATGTATCTCTTAAATCTGGGCAGCCAGCCAAGAAAAGGCAGAGGGATAAAGTGTAACAACTGGTAAAGGCTAACCATGCCAAGAGATCAAAAAAAACAAACAAAAGTAACCAATCATCCAACTGGTTCCACGGTCACCTCCTAATGAAGGGAAAAGGAAAATAGTAAATGGGACCAGCCTTGTACCTCACTGATACATCACTTTATGGTGGGAACTTATTTATTACATCGGGACATAGTTAAAGGGAATGTCTACCCCCAAAACTAAAATTTAACCCACTACTGCAGTGTTTCTCAACCTTTTTATCTGTGGGGACCCGTTGGAACAATTTTCATGTCTCGGGGACCTCTACATAAAATTATGATTATATACAGTATTATTATTATTCTTTGTCAGTCATCAAATCATCAAAAAACCTAATCTATACAAATATAAATGATAGATCTATAAATACATCTCTATTGAACAAAATGCACTCTAATTCACACCAGGGTGGGGACCCTTACATTAAAACATTACTTATTTTCATTTATCTCTCAGACATCAATACACCAAACACAGACTTTATACAGAACATTGATAAATATGTAGAAAAATATATCTACATTCATCAAAATTGTGGATCTATACAATTTCTGTCAATGTTTTGAGGACCCCCATGCAACCTCTCAGGGACCCCTAGGGGTCCCCGGACCCCTGGTTGAGAAACACTGCACTACTGGGTAGTGGTAAAAAAAATCCTTACCTTACATTCGTGCTCCTTATGGTTCCCCTGTAGTCCATGTCCAAAGTTCAGGACACTGCGGAGTAGTGGCTGTCTTCCTGTCCAAATGTCTCTGCCTCCTGTCTTGCCTCCAGAAGGGATGGTGACATGCACAATGCTATGGGAACTGATATCAGCATATTTTATTTTACTACTGAGAAAGAAGCAAAGGGGCAGTAACCAGCGGCAGTCTAACAAACCCAATAACATATTCCCACTCACCCCCAGCTGAGGGTTACCAGACAAGGGATTGGAGACCATTCTTAATAAAATGTAATTCGAGCAGCTGGGCATGTCTACCCCCACAACTAAAATTTGCTTCACTGCTGGCCCCGCTGTGTAGTGTTAAAAAATCCTTACCTTTCTCCTTATGGCTGTCCTGCAGTGCCTGCTGAAAGTCCAGAAAAGTGAGGAGCACTTTGGAATGTGCAGGGACTCTCCCCCCTCCCTCCCAGGACCCATCCTATAATGTAGGGGACCACCCCAACCTAAACACCAGCCCTAAAAGTTTCAAATCTCTCCAGAAATGTACTTACACACACCTTTTATACATATTTTACATTACAATAGTTTTAAATTTGGGGGCGGAGATACCCTTTAAACTGCATTTTTTCAAATTCATCCTGGCTGTATATATTTTAAATAGGTGTCAAAGGAGTACAGCACAAGCTAGCTGGCCTAGTAGAGAAAAGAAGGCATAAATCCGGACCTGTATGTCAGTGTCACACAACAGGTTAATATGGGTTACATGATTGGTAGGCTCAGTATTTAAGTGTAAAAACGTCTCCTTCATTCAGTGCTTAGTTCCTCTTAAAGGGAAACTGGAATTTATACAAGTAGTCAGTTCACTGCACCTGTTCAGCAGGAGCATCAACCCCCATGTAGCCATTTTTGCGCACACGCCTCAATAGAGACCGTCTCCTCCATGGTCGAATGAATCAGCAACAGAGAAAACCCAGCCTGGTATAGCAGAGGCACTTCCCAGAGGAATTGGCGATTGGACCATGAAAAGCGTAGGGTAGCGTCTGCTGTGTGTCCTGGTGGGAGGATTGTCTTTAAAACGCTGCAGATGTATCGATTATTATGATATGTTTTTAACCACTTTTTCAATAAAGTTTGACTGGTTTTAATGGAAGACCGGTAGCCTGCCTCTGCTATACCCGGCGGGGTTTTCTCTGTTGCTAATTTATACAAGTGCTCTTTATTAAAAAGGGTACTCTCCTATCTTTAAAGTGACTCCAGGATAGCTGCTGCTGCTATCTAAAATTACAGCAGAATAAAGGATGGTGCTTCCTGCTTACATGGTGAGCTGTGACATCACCAGCAAGCCCCTGGCTTGAGTTTGCCCACTTGTATCCTACTGCTGGGACAGAGCATCATCAGCTGCATCATAAGCTTGTAACAAGCTTCAGAAAAAAATTAAAAGATTTGGGGGTGGTGCTTATGACACAGCTTATCACACATGAGTTAAAGACTCAAAAGTTAAACAGCTGTTGCTAGGGTCTCTAGAAAATCCACCCTTAAAACTGAGGAAGGATACTTTGTAGAGGAGAGAACATTTAATGGATTTTAAAGAAACCTTGAAAAATAATACCCCAAGGAAGGTTTTTGTTCTAAGCTTTGTCACATTAACCTGGCTAATGATTTCATAACTGTAGCCTCTTTGGGTACTATCAAATTAACAGCCAAATGTAGTGGTAGCTACAAGGGTCTTACAGCTAAGAGGATTGAGGATGGATGCCTATTCTTAATCAGGGCTGTCTCTAGACTTTTTGGCACCTGACACAAAATTCCCTCTATTGGAAAGGGCGTGGTTTTAAAATTAAAAGTGTGTTGTGCTTTGTCTGGAAGTGGGGTGTGGCTTGTCCAGAAGTGGGAGGGGCTTTATAAACTTGCTTTTAACTAGTGTTATTATCATTGTATGTGCATATCAACCCTCCATTTATTTACAATACATTAAAGGACCCACACTCTAGAATAGTATCTTAATAGTATCCAGACCCACTATACTTACTGTGGAATAAAAGGTTTTGGCCAAAATATTTGTAAGCCTGCCACCACATCAAGGTAGACACTTTCAGACAACAGGGCCCTAACTAACCTAACTAATATAACCTAGCTTAACCTAACAAACTCAATCTACTGGTAGCCTTCGGAATTTCATTACATACTGGCAGCAAACTGGCAATTTCATCATATATGGGTAGCTACCGGAATTTCATCACATACTGGTATCCATTTCATTACATACTGGTCGCCATGGGCATTTCATTACAAACTGGTAGCCATTTCATTACATACTGGTAGCCATGGGAATTTCATTACATACTGGTAGCTGCAGGAATTTAATCACATACTGGTAGCCATGGGAATTTAATCCCATACTGGTAGCCATGGGCATTTAATCACATAATGGCAGCAAACTGGCAATTTTATAATATACTGGGGTAGTCTATTACCTTTTCCCTGTGCAGGGCAATCCACTTATTATATTAGTGCAGGCAGTGGCAGCATTTGGTAATGTGCACTACTAGATATGCAGAGTATAATAATACCAAATGCTGCCAATGCCTGCAATAATATAATGAGTGGATTGCCATGCACATGGGATAGGTATTATAATTATCGAAAATACAGCCGCAAGTCTGGAAAGTCTGAGAAATCTTAGTCCGAGATAGTTTGAGAAGTCCGAGTCCGTTCGGATTTGTTATGTTCGACTCGAATTCAAGTTTGAGTTCCAATCTATCTCTATTCACAATCAGTTTGAATGTGAATTTGGGACTAAAGTTGCATGTGTATGGGGACCTTTATTCTGCTAAGAGACCTGTTATCGCTTTGTAAATAAATCTCAACCTTTTCAGTGTACCCAAAGTAAATACCCAATGTAAAGAATGTGTCTTATTTACTTACTGGCTTTCTTTCCACCTATATTTTCTATTGTGACAGCCCTCCATTTTTTAGCAGGAACAGTACTTTCAATCTCTAATGCCCTCAAATGACCTCATTTTTTTAAAACTACTTCCAGCACAACATACAGAATATGCCAAGCACCATTTCTGTCTTACAATATTTGCAATTTACATCTCTACATTAAATCTGTATATTTCTCTGTACAAGCTAAATAGTTTTCTCTACATTTACTTGGTTTGTACAACAGCCTCGATTGTTGTTTTGTTGTATTGTTAATAAAATTATATTGTAGTTCCTTTACTGTTTTCATTTAAATTTGTACTTAATCACATATTACATTTTTATTTTATATGGATCTAACTTAAAGGCATGCGATTTACATAAATATTATTTTGTAAAGTTTGTTTTTCTTTAATATAAAATATTCAGAAAGTTTGGAAAACAAAAAGAAACATATATTTGGAGCAAAAAAAATAGAAGTAAAAGAAAAGTAAAAGGTAAGACAGGCAAAATTAATTCCTTTTTGAAACAATGTGTATGTACCATTTATATTGGAGGGGTTTTGATGACACTTATTTAGATAAACCTACAGTTGCAGATGTCAAACTACTCAGAAGGCTAGTGGCAATTTGTAGTTTATTTTGCATGGAAATGTTGCCTTTAAACCATTTTTTAAAAAAAAATAGAACCTTCATATAACAGAAGTGTATGTATATGTATGGCGTGCCATTTGGAGTGAGGTCCCTGCCCTAAGAGCTTACAATCTAAGTGGGTGGGTAAATATACACAGAGAAGCAAGTGGTCATGGCAGTCAACAAATCATTTATTGTATTTTCAAAATATCCTTGCTGTTTCCCCATGAGCTATGGGGAAACAGCAAGGAAACGGAAGAAAAAAACCCCGCGAATGTAAGTAAATATAAACAAGAAAGATTCAGATTATGAACATACCATTGAGAAAGCTAGATGAGGCTAGCGAAACGCGTTGGGAACAAGTAAGACAAAAGGAGGCGGAGAACACCCTCAGGATCTCTACTAATATAGAACCCTAATCCTATAGGTTATACATATATCGGACTTCAGGATACAGGGATTGAGAGAGGACCCCCCACTTTTGTTCTTTTTTATGATAAATATTTCTTTTTAACAATCTTTTATTGGCAATTTGCATATTGCACTCATTGAAGATTTATATATCTTTTATTCTTTGTTGGAAATAAAGCTGTGGTTAACACCCGGAATCTTGGGACACGTAAGTCTTTTATTTTCAGTTTATATGGTTTGTATACAGTTATTACACTGATAAGTTGATAATACATACATTTTTTTCTTTTTCCCTGCCTTGGAGTGAGAGGAGGACAGCGCAGCTACCTTATACATTTTTTACTACAAATCATTTATTGTGCTGGTGCTCAGAGAGAAAGGAGAGAGTGTACTGGGAGGACACCAACAACAATTCTACTATGACCACAATGCATTCATTGCTTGCTTAGCGAAGAATATATTATGAAAGTGCATTTCATAAAGGTATTCAGCACAGCTAACAATTTAGAGCTGTGTGTACTTAGATGAATGAAAACTCTTTACTATTAAAGGACAAGTCCACACCTCCATTAAAAATTTGTATGAACGCCCCCAAAACCCATACATACTGGACATACTTACTAGCCCTCTTTCCCTCGCTGCCTTCTGCTTGTCTCCCATGCCTTTTTTGTGCACTTTATGATCGTTTTAGCCATTGTTAAAGGTGTGGTATCGCCAAGAAGCAATAGTGGGCATTTACTGTATAAATATGTCCCTTTATTATTAAATATGATACACACACATTGGACAATTGCTAGGATATCTAAATGGACGTTCTCACCCTTTTTCTGTAGCTTGCTAACTGGTTTAATTATTAGTGGTCAAAGCAGCTAAGTAAATTAACTGTTAAAGGGCATGTCCACCCTCAAAACTATCATTTAGCCCACTACAAGCCCCACTGTGTAGTGTAGTAAAATCCTTACCTTACATCCCTGCTCCAAATGGCTGCCCTGCAATGTCCCTCCAAAGTCCAAAAAACTAACCACCAGGAGCCTGGCCAAGTCCATATAGGACTCTGCCTCCTGTCTCTCCTCCAGGAGAATTTTGTCATGCGCACTGCAGCCCTCCCCCCCTCCCTCTCCCTCCCATTTCTGTCTCCCTCCCCCTAGTGTAAATCCCCTTTTCTGTAGTGTAGGGCTCCCTCCCAAAACCCCATAGACTAGTTATTTGAATCAAAACTCCCCCAATCTCTATTTACATTGCCTCTTTCCCCCGACGTTCAGTACAGCCGGAAGCCGTGTTCGTGATTGGCTGCCTCTGAGCCAATCACGGACGCGGCTGCCGGTCCGGCCCCCTGCTTGCAGTTTCATGCAAGCAGATGGCCGGGACTGAACGTCAGACGAGATAGGCAAGGTAAGTAATGATTGGTGGAGTTTTGTGACAAATAACTATGGTGTTTTGATTTGGGGGAGGTAGCCCTACACTACAGATAAAATTTATAAATGGGGTGGACGTGCCCTTTAATTATTCCGATTATACTATTTGCCTTTCTAATTTTTAATTATTGGGGTATAAAGCTGCAATGTGTTAAGCTGGCCATCGCATTGGTATCACATTGGTGATACATTGGTATCACATTGGTATCTGTTGGCACACATGCTGTGTGAGCAGCACACACAGACCCGACTGATCCCCATACATGGTATGGGGATCAGTCGACCGTGCGGCCATACACCGCACAATTATATTGGCTCCCTCTATTTCAAGTAAAGGGAGCCGATACAGACCGGCGGCCCGCCCCTCTGCCCTGGGGGAGAAGCATGCTCAGTTAAGACTGAATGCTGGGGAAATCAGGAGTTGAGAAGGGAAGCCTATTAATGCAGGCAGAGGCTGATCATATGACTACAAGCTGGTCACATGGCTGAAAACAGGAGGAAGTGTTCAAGAAGGAAGTAATATTGCTGAACCTTTCCAGCAATAACTTCTCACAAATTTTATTTAGATATATGATTTAGGTTTTATTTTGAAGGTATAATGAAAGGCTTTTTATATAATCCTTACTAGTTAGGAAGAATTCAAGACCACAGTTACCATTTAAAGTAAGATTAATACTGTATTTAGTCTAAACCCTGTTTGTTGTGTTAATGTTAAATGTAGGTGTCTTCTTGCCTCCTATGTAGGCCATACACTATTACACTTACCTTACTACATTACCCACAACTGCCAAGGGAAGACCTGTCATTTTATGATCAATACTTGTAGGCTGGCAGATTCACCATTTAGATGGTCAAACCTTCTACTGTATATTGTATGGCCATTATTTATAGGAAATGTTGAAATGTCCTAGGTTGAATAAATCTTTAATAAATAATAAATTAAAATGCTACTCTGCAAATCATGTTTTAACAAAATATTTTAACATTATTTCAATTTGTGTTTTTATGTGATTGCTATATTATTAGCAGTCTACTAATATATTTTTGTCAGTCAACTGTTCTGATTTCTTTTTACAGGTCATTGTCAAACATATCCATGCAGTTGACAGTACTTTGCAAAGTAGCTTTTTAATGTTTACACTACGTTGGATAGTTAATATTTTACAAAAGCGATTTATTATCTTTCAGCTGAATTGTGTAATGAAAATATTTTGGCAGGAAAAATGTAAAAGGGATATCATAAAGCTGTTACTAATTCTTACATAATGAACTCTTAAATAAAATCTATTTTTTTTGCATTTGTAGATTTTATTTTTAAAAAATTACCTTAATTTTGTGTCATTTACAGGTGCATACATGTTGTAATATGCATTTAATTATATAACTTGTAAGATCTTTTAAGACAGGGCCAGATTTGAAATCTATAAAAAAATAATTGCCCACACTTATAAGACTTACCTTCCTTCGATGTTATGGCAAAGTCCTGTTAAACTGCTCATCTGGATTCATTTGCTACAGACGTTACAGGTGTCACAAAGCATTATCTGTTCAGAAATAATGCAAGGTAAGAACTGGTACCTGGACCCAACATTACTATCAATTTGTTGTTCGGGTCAAAACATTGAATAATGTAAGGTTTTGCAGGTGAATGGCCAGCATAATTGTGAAATGTGTTCTGTGCATATATCAATTGTCTGTGAATTGTAAGCATTTATATACAGGGTCAATCTAGGTACACACCAATCAATCTGTACAAGCTGCCACCACTTTAAGTTATGACCTTAAAGACGCCCCAAAATTTTAGATATAATATTCCAAAAGGTAGACAGTGCATATAATACAAAAATAAAAGAAAATGGTGTTATAATAAAATAACATACAATAGGTACACCAGTTATATAAAATAAAAAGGATAAAAATATTCACAGACCCTACTCACTAGAAGAAGTCCTGTATCCCGAAGAAACATTGGGTCCATACACACGGTTTTAGCATGTCCCCTCAGTATGAACACAGTTATAGGGGCTACAAGGATTTTTAAACCCTTTGATGAACCACCCCCCTCCTGGCTATGCATGAGGTGGTAGTGTCTAGGAATGTCCAGATTTACTACTAGCCAAAAACATTCATTCCCCCTCAGTAAGGTAGATTCCATATAAATGTAGATATATACAGTGTATTGGGATATTTTATTATTTATCAATTCCTCCAATACCAAACATGACCTGTGTGTAATCCATATTTTCCTAGATACTAATAACTCACCTTGGCAAGGGAATAAGGGTTCCATGTTCGGTATCATTTTAATGGGCCTACCTTCCCATTCACAAATATAAAATTTCTGTCTTACATATTTCAATACCGAAATACATTTATTTTACATGTATGGTTGTCCTTAAAATGACCTCTTAAGGTACCCACCAGACCCCTAGCTAAAGAGAATTCCAGATACACGGTTCGGCCCCACATTGTCTGGAAAAAAGATCTGGTTCCATGCTTCACTAATCGTAATATAAACAATAGGACTGTTCCAGGGTGGAATGGTATTTTTATTGGTCCTTTGCAAGAACTAATACCAATAGTTAACCCATTCTTGCCAAGTCACACTTTCCTGACACCGACCAATTCCAATCTTAAATCTGCTTTTATTTTTCTTCTCTGGCCTTCCTATCCCTTGTTGTTTTTTTTTTTTAGCTCTGAGAGTTTTATTTTTTAAAGAGGGAGGGGCTCAGCTAGCCAGTAAAGAACTGTCAATCACCCAGCCCCTTCTCCTGGCACACTACATGTAAAACTATCCATTGTATAAAAGTAAAGATTATTTCAACTTCATGGCTTATTGATTCAGCATTAAGATCAGGAAAAAGGAATACGCATTATCTGTTGCTCTGTGATCTTTCTGTGCAGATAAACCCAATCCTGCAGTTAGCTGCTCTATGTGTTAGATAAGCCCCAATGTAGCACTGTACCTAAAGAAATCAATTACAAAGCCCTCCTACACACACACACATTCTAACTCCTACAGCTAAAATAAAATCTTACTTGATTTAAGCAGTGATTATAGCTCCCAGTGCTGTTTACCATCCCATAGCAAAGCAGTTTTACTTTCACTATAACACAAAATCACTGGGTGAATGCTATTGACTGTAGTGGGGCACAAATCATCTCCACTGCACATGCTCCACACTCTAGCTGTGCCTCAGTTTTGGGAGGGGTGGATACATAGAGAGGAGACATGCATAATAACTAGGAGTGAGCTGAACAGGACATGAGGAGATCTAGTGACAGGGAGCACTGAGAGCAAAAAGGGATCAAGTTCCTGACAGCACTAATTATCTAGAAATGCATACATTCAGTAAATACACATCAGTAAATTATGGTTGATTGGTCACACCAAAACATCCGCCAAGGTAATTTTCCCCATGACCAATGATATATTTAATGACCAATGATACTACCAACCCATCAATAGCGATGGCTGGGCTGAAATATTTGCCCTACCTATACACCAATAATGACCAGAACAGCAGAGGTAAGGTACAACAGACTTTATTGGTGCAATATAAATACTGAGAGGTATGAAACACGCCAGGTGATTAGCCTGTTAGCCTGCCGCTGTCTATGCACCAATAAAGTCCTTGGTCTGTTTTTTACTACAAGTTTTGTTGCATAGAAAGTGCAACAAAACTTAACTTAACAATGAACTCCCTCTTAAATTTGCATTTGATTGTCCTTTGTAGACTGAAAATTGTGTTAGTCCAGGCCTTCATTCATGGTACTGGAAAGATATTACAAAGCACGAGTTAGCAGGTGCACCCCCTTTTTTCATCTGCCATTTTATATTTTTGCCTATGGGCTGGAAAGATCAGTAAAATATCGACATTAATATTTGTAGCCATATTATACACAAACTGGTTGCTTAGCCCATGGGCCAAACAGCATATTGTAAGGTAATTGGCATGTGTTTTGCTAGCATAGTGCAATATGCCTTTGCTATAAGGGTGTACAAAAATGTTTCACTACTGTATCATTATTTTCTTCAACGGTTAATGTGAACATTCTCATAGGCCTAATTCAGCTGTTTGCAGCTTTGATTTGAGACCATTACACTTGTCTACATACAATGTATTAATTGCTATGGAAACTCATATAGAGTTTGTGTGGGGGAGTATAGTGTCGTCTTTTTCAGTTTATACTTACACACTGATATGTGTTAATATTCACTTTATATAAAACTGTTTATCAATCTGGCGTTCTACGTAGCATGCATTGTTCTGTGACCCTAGATCTGGTACACACAGGTTAACCAAAACCCTTTATTTCAAACCAGCAACAGATAAAATGCTTGATAATCTGTTGATTGGGAATTAAAACCATGCTACCAATATTTTGGTGCAACTGATTGCTCAACCAATAGAAGGCTGAAAGATCAGCTGAAATTTAAACATTGCCTTTGTAGTTTAAGCTGGATACACATTTTAGAGATCTTTAAAAGATGACAGAGTCTTTAAGATTCTGTTTGTCATTATTTAAGATCAGGTAATACACAATCCCAATCATCCTCCCTATATAAAGCATAGGGAGAATGTTTGGCACTGACACATTCCCTTCAAATGCAGGCTGCAGCCGACTCCCTATACTTTAGTACAGGGGGCCGACTGCTGGTGAAGAAAATTTTTGGCGCAGTTCCAAGTGATGCCAAGGCCAACAGTGAACGTTCATCAGCCTCAGGAACACATGGAAATGAGGTACACACTTTAACGATAAAGGGGTGATTCCGTACCTAACTTAAGATCCACTAAATTATCCTTTTAAATAACCAAGGAAATAAAAACAGGGAAAAAAGGCAAACATTTAAATAACAAAACATTAGTAACGCTCTTGTGAAGGTCCTCATTCATCCAAGTCATGGTATATCTGTTGTATTCAGTTAGATCAACTGTACTTGAAGTTTAGTTCTTGAAGACGTTTCGCTAGTCATCCGACTGGCTTTCTCAGTTCAGAATGACTTGTACAAGTATCTGTTGGCAATTATGTACCCTGGAAAATCCCAATTAGCATATCACAGCCAGGTGTTAAAACTGAATCAACACTAGGTAGACATTAGATAGATTTGAGATATCTATCTAATGTCTAAAGACCACATTTTACAAGCAGCGGTTTTTATCTTGAGATATTCCTATCTGACCCATTAATTTTGTGATCTCAAATTGATTGCATGAAAGAACGGGCTAGGCAGTTCTAGATAGATTGGAAATTCATCTTATGAGAGATTGGACATCTGTCTAATGTCTAAGTAGAGTATGGGCACCTTTAGGGACCTTCTGATGCAAGGTGTGATTGCATTGTGGCTAAGAGGTGTTATCTCTCTTCATCTGTATACCCACCAAGGAGGCTGTTGAAATGGTAAGAGAACGGCTATGCCAAAACAGCACCCTTACCAGCAGAACAGATCTTAATCCAGAACAGGTGTGTTCCCTACTGGACTTATGCCTGAATACCACCTATTTCAAATATAGGGATACATTCTACAAGCAAAAACATGAATGTTTTATGGAATCTCCAGTTTCACCCACCATGGCAAGCCTATACATGAAGGAAGTGGAAACACAGTCTCTTAATATCTTCAAGGGCATTGCACCCACTGGTTCATTTACACGGATGACACCTTGGTTAAAATACACCAGAAGAAAGTACAATCCTTTACAGAACACATCAATGCTGTAGACCAAAACATCAAATTTACAAGGGAAAAGGTACAAAACAACACACTGGCTTTCTTGGACTGCTTAGTAGAAATCAGGGCAAATGGTAAACTGGAAGTAGAGGTTTACAGAAAACCAACCCACACAGACTAGTCTTTGATGTTTAAATCCCACCACCCTTTAGATCACAAGTTGGGTATCATCAGATCCCTGCAACACAGAGCTGAGAACATCCCACTAGCACAGATGCGAAGGCTAAAGATATTAAACATATCAGAGGAGCCCTTAAAACTTGTGGATATCCGGACTGGACCTTTGTCAAAAGGGGTAGAAGGAAAGAAAAGAACACGAATACCAACAGTGAAGGGGGAAAGCAAGACAGGAGAAAGAACACTGTATTCCGGTCTGCTTTAAACTAAACAACACACTTAAGCAGCAATTGGTACATCTGAAAGACCCAACATAAGAAAAGCGACATCATATACACAGTGCAGGGGCCCAACACAGAAGAGCTAATTCCTCAGGTCAGGACTCAGCCGTATACCTGCATACATTTGAAGATTGTAATGTCAACATCTTGGAAAAGGAATAGGAATGGTTAAAGACTCAAGGAGGCCATTTAGTTTAAAGAACTAAACTTTAAATCCAGTTGATCTAACTTAATACAACAGATATAGTTATTAAGGCTCATACACACGTGCAATTGCGGGAGCCAACTCATGATGCAAAAATATGTTTCGGCCAACAATTGTGCCGTGTATTGGCACTTTACCGCCTAAAACAGACGTTTGGTCGGGACTTGTTGATGATTCGCCTAGCGAATCGGGCAACGAGCCCCAACCAAATGGCCCTTTCAGCCAACAAAGTCCCAATACACGCTGCAATTGTCAGGTGAAATGCTTGTACATTTACATGTTGCGGCGAGGGTCGGCCACCGCTATCAATCATGTGTATGCACTTTTAGTAGACATTACTAAGCTATACATTGGCCACACAATCTACAATGGAAACTTAATCTAGACCACATGCTCTTCCAGGAAGGCCTAATGCTAATCTACTTTACTATCATTTTTATATCACACATAACTTTGTATTAAAACAGCATGCACATAGTGTGTATACAGTACTGATTTTACAATGTCCATGTGGGTACATTTTTAGAGATATTACATTGATTTCTTTCAATTCTCAAATGAAAAGGAAAATGAATCAGAAATAAAACATTTTGATCTTTTGCTCTTTTGTGAAATCTGTTCTACAGAGGGAGCCAAAGATCTGAGAATTCAAGTTTAGCCAACACATATCTATAATACGTACTGTGCTTCTGTTAATGGATCTCCTATTATATTAACAGTCTTAACCTGATCTCATTCAACGTTACACTGTATTGATGTTTCCTGAAATGTTATCATTAAAAGGGTTTTCCAAAATATTTAAATGGCAATGACAGAGAATTTTATAGTGATCAATGAACAAGAACATTTCCTGGTTTGTTTTATAAATGAGAAGTTATGAATAATGAGGCGAGTAAAGCCCAATGTGTAATGGAACTATTCCAGGTGGTTTCCTTCCTGGTCATTTTCAGATTGTATAATTAGTGTTTTGGAAACAATTCAGATTTTGATTGTAGGTCTGGATTTGCTACAGTTATAGCGTCTGATATTTGGTTGATCCAAAAAACAAATGATTTCACTGGTAAATATTTCACAGAAAGAACTCTCCTTTCCTTTTGAGCAGCAATCTCAACTTCTACACATGGAACCAGCTGTGCTGTAGCCACTGAGCAATGACAACATCTCTTGCCTGCAAAATTCAAGATCCAGAGCAGGTCAGCATGGCATCAATGTTTTATCTCCAGGTGGGCAGTCAGCTGGAAAAAGTCAAACACAATCCGCTGTTTATGTCCAGCAGAAGAGTAAAGACATTCACTTTATTATCTTCTTTTAAAACTAAATGTATCCGGTACATGTATACCATCTCAGCCCAGCAGGTAAGCCTTCAGTTTACACCACTCACAGACCAGGGAGCTCTCCTAAATTTGAATGTAAGGAACAACAGCACAGACAATTTAATCTTAAAAAAAAAAAGAAAAGCCATGAATGCCTTATGGACTAGAAAGAAGGAGGGAGGGTGAAGAGAAAAGGGAAATGGGGGTGGAGAGTGAAGGGGAGGAGGGAGAGAAATGCAGAGGCAGCAGCAGTATTGCTAAAGCAGCCAGTAATCACTACAGCCCCAGCCACCGAACAAGGAATCACATCTACCCAGACTAACCCAGGCAGGCACTAGCCAAGCAGGAACCTTTGTGACAGCAGGGCACACAAACACAAAAGGAAAAACACAGGCTATTGAACAAGGTAAGGTGCTGAACAACCCTTTCCAGCCTATACAGCCTTACAATGCTTATACTTATACAATGCTTAGTGTAGTCCATTTCTAAATATGGATGATGTGAAACAGCTGGAATCCAGTTAAATTGATATGGGAAGATTTGGGTGTTGGTGGAAGCGATGACAATCATGGACTAAATAAAGTTAAAGAAATGGGGAATTGTTACATTTTTACCACCCCTATATCAGTGAAACAGAAAACAAAGCACATCCTTCTGTAAAAAAAAACCCTATCCTCTATGTAGCAATTTTGTGTACATTGCTTTTTGTTGGTGTATATTAGTGAAGGCGATAATATTAACACAGACATCCTGCAACTAAGGAATGAATTATTAAAGCATTGCTGGCTTGGAAAAAAATATTGGAAGCACTGGTATATAGAGGATAATTCAGTAAGACTAAGCATCCCTCTCTTGCACCTAGTACAATAATCTGCACATAGTAAAGAGATCTACTCATATTAATCTGAAATCTGACCATTTTGGGGATAAATGACCTACATACTATTGTATTGTCATGTGTTATTTGTGCCAGGGAATGTATTTTAACACACTTGGATTATTCAGATTCTGTCATTTTCATTGGGCGTTTCTTGCCTTCACTGTGTGGGATGCCTTGACAGCACAGGACTATACACTAGGCACCGAGACGGTATCAGCAGAGAATGCTGGGGATAGTTCCTTGCATTGTACTCATATGTACTCATTGTATTGTCTAACCTGTTTCCAAAAATGCATTTTGGGTTTAACAGAAGCTTCTGCACAAGGCAGTCAATATATACATATTGATATATGCAACAGCTGTAAGTAATGCTCCCTAGCAGAGAGCTGTAGCAGCAATTGGGCAGAACAGTATTGTCTGTCTGGATATTATTGATCTCTTCTCATTTTGGAGGTGTGTGTGAAAATAAAGTGATCCTAGTGTCACTGTATAAAGTCTGTATGCATGGGAGCTGTCTGATGAGATTTCCATTGATTTATTTTGACAAAGCTATTGGCAGGGGAAAAAAAATCCCCAACACATTTGATGACTGTTAATAAAATTATTAAAGCGTAGTTTTTCTGTTGGATGATGGACACTGCAGTAGAATGAATGAAACTGTAACTGTAATTATCTATTCCTTTGTCTTTGTCTCACGCATGCTCATATGAATGGGGCGTGGAGACATCTTTCTCTATAGCCCTAATCCTAACGCAGCCCCTCTATGTGATCATCACATCACCCCATACATGAAGATGAAAAAAAGATACATTGTAGATTTTATTTATTAACAACACAAAAGCCAAACTGATCAGTCGATAAAAAAAACAAAAAAAAAACAGATAAAATCAATGTTCTGCTTTCCATATATCTTAAATAAATTATTCAGGGTGTATTGCAGTGAGCATTTGATCAGTGTGATATAAAAACCATGGCAACCATCCATGGTAACGAGCTAGTAGAATGCCTCAGAAACAGCCTTTTATTGAAATTACCTTGGTTTGGGAGACATTGTTATTTTTAGTACAGGATTCATTTGTTCCCATTAACCAAAAAAATTAAATTTTATAACATATATTCTAACATATACCGGTAAATGTATTTGTTAGAAGATGATACACAGATTATTTTAGTTTCTTCTTTGCGGAATTCTTTCTTCCCATGTTTAAAGGGCAAGTCCACCTCGCCATTAAATATTTTTCTTGAAGTGGATAGAATAGAATGTATGGTAAGGGTACAGTATGGCATTGCCCTGTATAACCAGAGCAGTCAGGGCTTACTTAAAGGGCATCTCCACCCAAAAATTGGTTACTTTTCAGTTACCTGTCATCAACTCCAACTGATAGTATATTAGATACATCATCAGAAATGAAAGGATTGCTCCCATTCTGGCAGAGTAAGCTTATTCCTTTCTTCATCCAGTCAATCAAGGCCACAGGATTGGCTGTGGTTTCCCCTGCTGCCTACTCTGCACATGTTCAAGCTCAGGAAAAAGGAGGTGGATACCTTTGCCCAACCCAGAATGAAAGAGAACTTATTAAATACATGGTTACTGAAGCATGTAATAATTTGGTAAAAATAGCAGTTGGGGTTGCAGGCAGATAACTGACAAGTCAAAAGTTTTTTGTTTGTTTTAAGGGTGGACATGTCTTTAATGCAAAAAGAAGGTTGGTGGATATGTAGAGCTGTATGGGATGGATATACCCTTTAAAAGCACCTCTGATTACTAATACTCTTTAGCACACTATAAACTGACATATCAAATATCTCCATAGAAAACCTTAATAAGAATTAAAGTACTAAAATATTTAAAACCATAGTATGGATGTTGCTGCAATTGAAGTATTTCAGGTGACTTTTTTTTTTAAATCTCAAGGTTTTATTACAAACAAATTTTTAAAAGAAACAGTTACTGTTTAGTATGAATCATGGATCATTCAATTCTCTCTATTTCCAATTTCTGTTTCCTATATAGGTTCCTATTTACTGTTGGTATTTTAGATCCTCAAATGCAAGGTTTGGCCTATCTCTTGCACAATATTATAACAATACAAGTGATAGCCTACTGTTACAGAATCAACTAAAAAATAGGGAACAAATATTAAAGTGATAAAGGAAGTGTCTGTTAAATGTAACTTTTTTTTTTTTTTTAAAGAATACCCCAAAGCATTATAACAATGTTTGCATTAATGGATTGTGTCATTGCTGGTGTTCATTTCCCTCATGCAGATAAATTATCTCTCTTATTTATCCACTTCATTAAACAGAGACACAGGTTTACCCCTTGCCCTCCCTCTGTGACATAATTTGATTGGTCAGGGAAAGGGAACTCCTCAGTGGCGTAATATCCTTATAATCCGCCCCCATAATGGGTCGCAATGGGACCCAACAGTACTATTATTTCCTTATAATCGGTACAGTATTATGTAGCAGTTATCAGTTATTAAAAAGTGCTCTGAAGCAAGTTTTTCAATTAGGTCTGTATAAAAGAGTATATAAAGGATAATATCATTTCTCTAGGTAACCTGGGAAAGAAAAGATATATGTTTATATATTAGATTGTTAGGTCAATGCTATTACCTTCTGTTATAAGAAGGCTCTACTTCATTTTATAGGGCATGTCCACCCTAAATAATTTTTTTTGCTTTAATGTCCATCTCCCCTGCCCACCCCCAACCGCCATTTTAGTTCTGTAATAAAAGATTCCCAATCATACAGTCCCTTCGCTCCCGCGGCTGTCTTCTTCTCCTCTCAGCAAAATGGAAGCTGCAGAGAGGGACCGGACTGGCAGCCACGTCTGTGATTGGCTGCCAGTCTGCCAATCACAGATGCGTCTGCTGGCTAAGAAGATAGCCGCGGGATCGAATGGGATGTAAGTATGATTGGGAAACTTTTATTACAGAACTAAAATGGCAGTTGGGGGTGGGCATGGGAGAGGAACATTATTTTACGCTACATGAAGGGCAGGCAGAGAAGGATTCGGGTGGTGGGAGGGAGGGGGGTGGGGCTCCCCTGCGCATGACACAAACAACTTAGAGGAGGCAGAAACCTTTTGGACAGGAAGAGAGCTCCTACTCTCCAGTTTCCTGGACTTTGAACAGACATTGCAGGAGAACCATAAGGAGCAGAGATGTAAGGCAAGGATGATTTAAACTACACAGTGGGGCCAGTAGTGAGTAAAATTATAGTTTTGGGGGTGGACATGCCCTTTAATCTATAAAATTCAAGTATCCTGTTGTAACATTAGCAGCTATAAATGTGGCACTTGCTGTGGTGAATACTAATAAGTATGAACATAGCATGTTTACTTTGAACCACACAGTGTGGCTGGATTGCCTCTGTCTACTTTCACACCTGCAGGATTATCCTACTTGCTCCTCCTGGATGCTGGTGACTGTCTGAGTAACGGTTTACAATATACCTGTGTAAAGATTCGATATCCATACATAGCAAAACACACAAACACTTGCAGGGAGATTCAATAAAAGTTTAAAATCATTCAAAATTGTGCTAATTTTGCCCCAACCAATCAAATCTTATTTAAAGGGCATGTCCACCCCCCAAACTAAAATTTTAACAACTACTGGCCCCACTGTAAAAAAATCCTTACCATATATCCCTGCTCCTTGTGGTTCTCCTGTTCTGCCTCTTCAAAGTGCAGGAAACTGCTGGGTAGGAGCTGTCAGTCCCTCATCCTGTTTCTGTAGCTTGGCTAGCCTCATCAAGGTATGAGCCATGCTCAGTAGAGCCCTTTCCCCCCTCTCCCTCCCTCCTTCCTGATTGACTGATTATATAGATTATCGCCACTGCACCTCCCCACTGAAATAATAGAGCCTTATGTATTATATATATATATATGTAACACTGACAGGCTGTGAATGTGTATAATATGTGTGTAAAATACAATAAAAGGTTTGTAATGATAAAATTGAATGAACTCTACCCCTTCATATAGTACATAGCACCCCCCCCCAAGAGAGGCACATACCTATCCAGCCTCAACACCTTTTCCCTAACTTTCTTAATCCCTCTTACCAGGCTCCTGCCTTTGCAGCACCAATAAAACCATTAGTTCTCCGGTGATGTACATTGGCCACACACCCCAAAGGCCAGTCCTGCATATGGTATTAGGCTGGCAAAGACGGAGAATGTTAAAGAAATATCAATGAAGAAATATTTTAATTTCTCAGGACATGTTATATATGCAGAGTTTACTGTACAGTCATTTTACTTTCTTTCCTTATAGAAAAGTAGGGTTCCTATGTACAAAAGGGCTTCTGACAGAAATTTAATTTTTTCTGGTTTTATAACATTTTATAAATATTAAATCATTTACATACAATAATGCAGCTTTTTAAAGGATGTGTACACCCTATTTTCACTCACTTTCTCCTAACTTTAAAGCTTTTATTTCCATTGCTAGTTTTTTCCTGTCATTTGTAAATAGCAGATTGTATCACCTTTTCCAGTCTAAGGCTGAGTACACACGGAGGGACTTTTTGTCCCGACCGAGCGCTAGGCCGGGACAAATGTCCGTCGGCCGTGGCAAATTCGTCCGCTGCCGAATTTGCGAGCGATTGATCGTACCGTCCAATAGGGAACCGCATGATTGATTGGAATTTTCCGACATGCCTGATAGTTCGTTTGTCCGATCCTGACGAACGAACGATCGATGTCGGTCACGGCTGCCCGCCCCACACCAGCCGATATTTTCGGCCGACTGCCGTGAATCGGTTGGTCAGCCAAAAATATTGGCTGGTGTGTACCCAGCTTAACATCATATAGTAAGGAGTCTCACCACACTGGATTTCAGTAATGATTGTAGCTGGGTCAGTGTTGGTGCTTGATGGGGATATTAATAAATATGTAGAGCCAATTGCTTTAAGGGCTAGGCCACACTGCTGCGTTTTTTTACATTTGCGCTTGCGTTTGCACATGCATTTGCATTTTTTTCATATCATTGAAAATGCGGCAACGCGAGTTTTCAGGTGCGTTGCGATTTAAATTGCAATCGCATGCGTTTTTCAATACTTAATGAAAAAATGCATGCGGAAACGCAACTAAATCGCACATGAAATCGCGAGCGATTGCGTTTGCTTTGCAGTGTGGCCGTGCCCTAAAGGTTTCATTCCCCTTCAGATAGGGAAGATTTTATTTACTTTCAGACAGGTGCAATATTGAGAAATGCATTGCACTGGGCTGTGCGAAGTTCAGGTTCACTTTGTTATCCTCCCTTTGCAGCCCTGTACTGTGTTTTTTCTATAAGTGTAAATGTTAAGGGATAATAGAATGTAATCTGTAAGGCTTCGTTCACACTAGACAGTCTTGTTTTGTACCTTTTTTAATTAAAACACGTCTGTTTCTGGACAAATTTTCAGAATGTGTGCAGCATTGCGTTTTTTTTAATGGACCTGATCAATCCAATCCATTAAAAAAATGTACTGAAACACACGTCTCTGTCCAAAACCAGAAAAAACAGGCGTATTTTGAACAATCCCTATAGCTGGGTACAATCCATTCAATAATTCGGTTCCGACTAACCAGCATTTCAGTGCTTCGGTCGGTCGGGTCGAAATATTGGATGTTTTTTGCAGTCAGACGCAAACGACGAAGGAATCGGACGAAAGAATGAACAGGAAAACCATCGGTCGTGGCAAATTGCTGGACGTGGCTACTTTTGCCGTGACCATCAGTCCTTTCTCCTGGCCAACCGCTCAGAAGTGTATTTGGAAAGTGTATTTTTAGGAGAATAGGGCAGATCGAAAGCAATATAAAGGATACTGGTACAGATTGTCAGATTTAATTGCTATCACTTTTCAATTGTAGCCCAACTAATTACATGTATTAAGTGTATCCCTAATAGAACAAATGATCTTGCAACCCAGTTGTCACCTTTAAGACACAAACATTTATAAATTCTACATACATGCTTAAAAGCTGGTTGGTATGTACATTAGAAGCATGCATTGATTTCAATGTAGCTTTATATTATGTCATATTGATCTGCTACATAGACTTGTAATCAGCCACATAACAGTGGGGGCCCAGGACTAAGAGGGTCTGTCGATCAGCAGGCCAGCCACCAGGTACCGCAATCAGCTATTTCTAAACAGTAAAGGTCTGCTCGATCATGTGCCGGCCCAGTAAAGGTTTTACAAACAGCTGATCAAGCGCACCTTTACTTAAATATGCATAATCAGCTGTTTGAAAATATTGGGGAGGGGTGTATGTCAGGGGCCTGTCATTAAACCGTGCCCCTATATTTTCATTAGTACTTGTAATCAGGGCCGGTTGGAGGGGGGAGCTGTCAATCTCCTCCCACTGATCCAACCTCTTTATAGTCTATTTTATTCCCCAAAAAAGAAGAAATGGGTGGGATTTAGGGGTGTGGTCTGTATTAAGGGGTGCCAGGTTTCTTGGGCCTACAGGCTCCTAAGGTGTAAATCCGGCCTTGCTTGTAATATATATATATATATTTCATATACGTTTAAAGGGCAAGTCCAGCCCCAAAATGAAAACTTACATACAGGTAAATCACCCCCAAAACCCTAAACGGTAATAGTTTAAAATCTGAAATATATAAATCTCACCTGAAATCCTGCACAATGTCCTGTTTCCCCTGTCAGTTATGGATTTGACAGTTGACATTACAGACAATGACTTAATGTTAATCCCGTCTGCCTCTTCTGAGCATGCCCAGGCTCAGTACAGGTTTCTAAATTGCTCAGTTTCCATGAGGCATCCAGAAGCATAGCAGGCATACAGTAATGAATTCATAGGACAAACTATGATATATCAACATATTTTAAAGAGGCCATTCTTTCTAAAATATGTTCTTATGAGGGTGGAGTCGTCCTTTAAGCTCCATCTAATATTATTTATATTCTGCCACAATCTACTAGATATTATGTTTAATGTACCCATTGCTCCTAAAAAGGACATGTGACTTGTTATCTACCAGCAACCCCAAGTGCTTTTTTTTTTACCAGTTTATTACATCCATTTGTAACCAGATATTAAATGGTAAGTGCTATTCCTTTCTGGCAAAGGTATCTGCCTCCTCCCTCTGCTTTTTATAAGCTAAAGCATGTGCAGAGGAGGAAACAGGGGACA
The DNA here is from genome assembly GCA_019447015.1 of Hymenochirus boettgeri. Lineage (NCBI taxonomy): Eukaryota > Metazoa > Chordata > Amphibia > Anura > Pipidae > Hymenochirus > Hymenochirus boettgeri. Next base: position 151,659,732 of record CM033474.1, read on the forward strand.
CAGTAGTCACATTGGCTGTGATGCCAGCAGTCACTGCATGGAGGGAGGACCAGCTTACTCAGCCAGAATGGGGGCAATAATAATAATAATTATTATTTATTATTTTTAAATATCTGATTAGTAATGCAGGTAACAAAGTTCTGAATACGTCAGTTTGGGTTGGTGGCAGATAATTGACAAATAATCTGTTTTTGTTTTAAGGGTGTAGAGGCCCTTTAAATCTGAGATAGTCTCCCATAGATTCCATCTGCATACCCTTTATTATTATCCCTTTAAAGGACAACTATGCTCACCTTACACACTGCCCGCAGATGTACCCAGAGTGAGGACCTAATCGGCCAGGCCATCTTCTGCAATACTTACTTAAATTTACTTTGTGGCTTCGTTCTCCATTCAGTCTGCAACTCTGTCCAATGAGAAGACACGATTTTTAGAAGTGTGTCTTCTCATTGGCTGGGATTGAGAAGGCGAAAGTGAAGTCAGAGCTGCGAAGCAAACATCGTATTGAGAAGATAGAAGATAGAAGGCAAACCCAGCAGTGAGGAACTGGCCGTTTAGGTCCTCACCCTGGGTACTACTAACAGGTGGGTCTGGTGGAACTGGGTGGAGGTGAGTATAGTTATCCTTTAATAGTTATAGAAACAACATAGTACAGAGCTACAAGGGTAGGATAATGAAGTGATGAACTTAGCATAGCTCTGTGCAATGCATTTCTGAATAATTTACCTATCTGAAAGAAAATGATATAAGGTGAGTATAACTCCTGACTTCACTAAGCAACTGTTATAACAATATCCTGATACTTTTCAGTATTTCAATAATACTACGCAGTTAAAAGTCCCAAATCTATATTTTAGGTGTGTATTGTCTACATTGTGCTGATTATAACTACAGTAAGTTGTCATAAACAACAATGATATATGGTCTCTGGCTTTTAAGCTCCCTGCATACATTTAAATAATTTACCAACTTGGTGAATGTATTTAAATCTATGCAGACATTTCACAGTACTCTTTTTTTTAAAGTAATGATCAGTGACAGTAGAAGTGTCTTATTGGAAAAAGCAGTGATCTACTGAATTGTAAAGTGGCTAATTAATATTTAAGTAGTGACCTGTTAAGTTTGATTGGCTATAAAGCTTTGGGATCATGGCTGCATGGGACAGACTTCCATTACTCATTGGATAAATGTATTGAAATGTATGCAAGAAATATAAAATAAAGTATTTTAGAAGTAGCACATCCCAAAGTTACTGTGTTTGTTCTACATTGTTTAAGCAGTACAGCATGAACAAGTCTACTATATTAATGGTAGGTGTGCCCAGTTTGATTGTCTGGCAAATATAAAGAGTGTGGCTTCAGAAGGCAGACTTCGACTGCTCATTGGGTAAATTAATTTAAATCTATGCTGGAAATACATACAATATCATAGAATGTTAACATCCAGGTGCATGGCCGTTCTTAGTTGGTGGAGAGATTTGTCTGGTTAATTCCGATAATGAACGAGACTCCCCCTTGCTAACTAGTTACGCGACCCCCCGCACATATTGGGACATTTACTGCTCTAGTCCAAACATCTCTACCGTATATTTGATCATTGTTCGGACATTGGTGGATTATGTTGTACACTTGTATACACGCCGATGTGAGTGATGAGCCTACATTTACCATCATCCTTTGTGCCCTTCCGTGGATTGCACGTGTTAGATACACAGCTATATATGTGAACATTTGAGTAAGGGGTTGTTCCTTAGTCCGGTAAATAGGTTTATGTATAATTAGAGGATATCTTTCAGAACAAATAAAGGTGCATTGTATTGGACTTTGAACCTTGCCAGACGTTTATTTCAATAATAGTGGTTGTGCCTATTCACACAGGGCCTTTTTTGGTCGTCCTGATCTTCCTCTGGTGTGCAGGGGTTGATGGGAGACACAGTGCACAATATATGTTATTATCCTTGGAGGCACCCTTGTACATTGCTACATTGTTTTGAACAATTCAGATTGGACACCCCTACAGTATTTTTAATCCCCAAAAATCATCTTGTATGTATGTTTTCAACAGTGCGCAGTCTATAACAATAATAGATAGGCACACTCACACACCTGCTAGTTATCTCCAGTGTGGCACTGTTCAAACCCCATTCCAAAGAGCCAATCGTCACAGCAGAGCAGAAAGAGGAACCAGAACGCTACTCGGATGAGTAGGTGATTCATCTGCTCATCCGAGTAGCGTTCTGCTTCCTCTTTCTGTTCAACAGTGTTCAGATCAGTAGGCCGCACTTTGGAAAAGATATATGTCAGGGACATAACAAGACAAGGACAGTCCATAGTCTTTTTATATAATACATAGGATATTCCTTGGAAACATTGAATATTCTTCAATAATGCAACAAATAAAAACCAACGTTTAATGTTTCTTTTAAACAATGGGCAAAGTGTATTTGTAGCAAAAAAGTGTGCACAAAATATGCACAAAACCCACATTCATGTTTTGTGCATATTTGTGAGTTTTCAAGTCTAGAATATGAAAAATGCAAAATCAAAGTTTTAAAGAGCATGTCTGACCTCCAAACATACAGGGAGATGTAATAAAAGTTCTTATCGTAAAAAATGGTGCTAATTTTGCCCCAACCAATCAGATGTTAGCTTTCAAATGGTAAATTACATCTGATTGGTTGGGGCAAACTTAGCACCATTTTTAACTATAAGAACTTTTATTACATCTCCCTGACTATTTCATATAGTGCACAAGCTTCCCCCCTTAAAAAAATACACAGCATGATCCCTTGCTGGCATTTAGACACATGTAGTCTACATTCTGCACAGCAGCAGAGGAGGCATTTTCAGGTTTGTCTGTCTTACTGACATACAGACCTGGAAGCTGCAGAGGAGAAGATAAAGCTGCGGTAAAGGGATCATGCTGTGTAAGTAAGTTTAGAATCATTTTTGGTAAAGGTAATAATAGTGAAAAATGTGTTTTGGGGCAGGGCAATTTTTTAGGCATAGCGACCTAGGTGAACTGCTAGGGCACAAAAGGGTGGAGGGTGCCATTCAAAGTTTTTTTCTTCTTAAAGAAAAAAACGAGTTCAGTCTTTTCTGACACTATATTTACACCACGAATACACAGAGGTGATATGATGTCCTTGATTTTGCTCAATACAGTGCACTGTACTCACAGTGTAAAAACAAGATGTCAGAAATAGTCAACCAAACATACAGGAAGTTTCTCTATCTCTTCAGTCTTTCTAATCTAGGCAAAGACTAATGCAAGCCAAAGACTAATGCAAGAGGTTGTTTGGGGCAGTGGGAGTTTAAGGTTGGAAGAGAGCACCAAGGTAGACTTGCATAGGGCACCAAAATGGCAGAACTGACCCTGCTTTGGACGGTGCTAAAATTAAGTTTAAAGGGTAGAAGAAGTGCCCTCTATTGACGATATGTTATACCTTTCAAAAAAACCTAGCATGATTCCCTTAGCCATTGTCACTCCAAAGTTATAGGTTTGTACAGTCTCTCTTCCTACTCTGCACAGTCTTTATGATAAACGTGTTATACACTGTATCATAAGCCCAACCCTTAAAAATCTATCTTCTCTGAAGCTAGTTACAGGCTTGCAATCAATATCCATGCTTCCAACTGCCATTAGACACCTTGGGGAGAGAACACATTTTCTTTCCAGGCTTGTGACTAGCATCAAAAATTATGAAGAATTTCGAGGAAGGGGCTCACTGTGTATATAGGAAGTACCAACCTTTATCCCTTTATAGTGCTGTATATTGGGATAGTCTGCAGCTAAAAGCATGATCCTGGAGTCATTCACTGCTCTTTTTAAGAGGGCACTTGTATGGAAACCACAGTTTCCCTTAAACTAAATGTAAAAAGCTATTTTGCAGGCTTTACTTTTAGATTGCTATACATGTCAATTTCCAGTGATTCCTTGTATGTACAATATGCCATATACAAATATTTTACTTTATATGTAATGTAAAAAGACAACTTATTTACAATTTGTAAATGGTACATTGAACTTTTTGGCATGGAACTTTTTTGCATGAAACAGCAGCTACCACAACATCACCCTCTGAGCAGCACCATCTTTAAACAACAGTCAGTTGCAAACAATGATTGATATCAGCATACTTCTATCCAGTTGCTATAGGAATGTTTTGTTAGATTGCGGTGAAAACCAGACTAAAGCTGGCCATACACGGCCAGATGTTCATTAGATCAGATTTCCAATCAAGTGCAACGATTGGAAATCCAAGCGAAAGAAACACTCCAAGCTTCCCACCTTGAGGCTCCGATCTTTCCGCAGATTTCCACATGGAATCTGAGGAGAGATGGCGACTGGAGATGGGGTCAGCGGAAAATTTTCTGCTTGGCCAGAACTTTGTTTTTCCAATCAGAAAAACTAAAGCAGTTTTTGACTTTTTAAGCGTTCCGATAAATTTGATTGGATCATTCGAAATGCCGATTCCTTTATCTGAGTAATTCCAAATATCCTTATGAAAAACAAACAAAGCCCATGCATATGTTGACTTAAGGTGGCCATACACTAGAAAGATTTTACTTACCCGACCAAGCGATCCCACAACATTAGACCGATCCTGCCAGAACCGACTTTCCTGTTCTTCTTTGCGACCAACATAGGATCGCAAAATGACTTGGATTTGCGATTGTATGTCGGTCGGGATCGCTTTTGTCGGGTATGTAAAATCTTTCTAGTATATGGCCACCTTTAGTATTGTAAGACAAAAGTGCTAACCTCTGAGGACTCTTGAACGCCATATCTCCCAATATGTGCCCGGACTGCTCCATTTTTGTAGCCCTGTCCTGGATCAACAGATATCATTTTGAAATAGGTGGGGCTTGGGCAGTCCAGGGTGGGGGCAAGTTAAACAGACTCCATTTGTTTTCTTTTGTTTTTCTCCCATCTGACATTTGGAAAGTATGAAAAACTTGATTTGGTTTTCTACCAGAGACACGTTGCTGTTTCTATAAGGTTGTGATGTTAAACCTTAGCACTCTAGATGTTTTTGAAACTACAACTCCCAGCATGTCTTGGTTGCAGTTTCTAAGCATCTGGAGAAAAGGGCAGACAACTAGGCTGATACTGCCAAGTCCAACTTGAATTTATATTGATCAAGCCTTAACATTATCAAAACTTATTAATTGAGAAAGTCACGAAGAATTACTGTTTGGTCAGTGCTTGTTGATCAAATAAAGTCTGGGGACTCTAATTTCTATGAACATAAAATCAAAAATAAGGAGTATCCGCTGAACTTGAAGTTTTGGCAACGGACATCATGGCCCCATAATAGATTGCCTATTGCTTCATAACACCACTAATAAATCATTTACACATGACAACAAAACTAAGTGACTAGCATATCATTGCCAGAAAGATCATCATAGAATGTTTTAGTCTAACCACTGCTATAATATTGTATCTGTTTCATCAATTTTAACTAGGTCATTGATTGTTTGGTTTAAATGTGATAGGTGGTTCTGCCAGAGACACAATTAGGTTAGGGTCATTGGCGATAGTGGCACAAGCTCCAGTGAGCTGATATGAAATGAAATTCTTGCTAGAAATAACATAACCAATTGGATCGTTTTCTTTCTATTCAAAATGCAAGCCTGGAGCGTATTCACTGCAAAACACTTTTGCATTTTTGGTCTGTTGTCTCTTTAATTAAAACTGTTTAGGTTAAGCAGATCAAGTTCATTGTCCTTTAAGGACACAGAAGTGTTTTGATTTATTTCAAAACTGGCTCCTCGAGTTGTCTTGAAACATTCGTACATATTAACAGGATATTCAAATTAAAATATTTGCCAGCTTCAAATTTTAGTTCCAGGCTCCTCAAATATAAACACCACTAATCAAATACAAGCGAAACCAGCTCCCTCCCATACAACTTGCAGGAAAATAACAATATATGTACAGAACAGCTAATGCCAATAGGTTGTACGGAATGTTTATAGGAGAATAAAGTGTGTGGGTGAGATAGAGAGAGGGGGGGGCGGAAGCAGAGAGGCAAGGTTAGGGGCACTCCAGGGCAGAGAGTGGCCATCTCAGGAGCGGGGCCCTAACATGTGGGACTCAGGATTTGGGCCCTGCATGCATACAGGTTAATATATATATATATATATATATATATATATATATATATATATATATATATATATATATATACACGATTATCCACTTATGGCAGTTAAGGGTAAATAAGCTTCCTATGATTGATAGAAACTAAAGTTGTTATTTGTTAAAGGGCAACTTTGGATAAGCCAGGAACGGCTTAACCTGTTTGTAAAATGGAGGGTGGACTTGCCCTTTAAATTAACACAATTTAACTCAATGCTTTTCAGAACATTTCCCATATGAATTATACAAACATGCTATCTGTACCTAAAACAGTGAAAGCATGTGTTCCAACATTGCATAGGAACACAATGCATTCAGTTAACTGTTACTGGTATATGGATCATTGAGTCCTATCTGAATCATTCGAAGGCATGGCAGTAATCAGACACACAGAATCACTTATTTCTTTAAAAAAAAAAAAATCTAAATAAATAATAATAATAGTAATAATAAACAATACACATTTTCAGAGAGGGGTGGAGGGCAGGCATCACTCAGCATTGTTGGTATTGTCTCTCTCCTCAGGGAATAGACAAGCTGCTGCTGGGCCAATCAGAGTGCAGCATTCAACATTTCCAACAGGCATAGGAATGGAATAAAATATTGGTAATCAAGTCTGGAAAAAAACCCCCATAAATGAATGAGTAACAGTGAATCAGGCTTGCTTTATATGAACATAACAAAACATACACATACACAGTTTAGTGGTTAATGAAAGAGAAGTATTATGTTGTTTGCTTTATTTTACAACCCAATAAAAGCAGGTCAAATATTTTACAGATAAATATTCCTCGATATTTAACACAGTAGCTTAAACCATAGCTGTGTGCACTGCATTGCTCTTTAAACATGATCAGAAGACACAAGCACACTCTGGACCATAAATGGTATTACAGGTGTCACAGACTCTAAAATGGAATTTGTTCATGGATTCTTCTGTGGAAAAGTTAACATGTAGAAAATAACCTTCAAAATCACCACAAGTAGTCAGGAGCAGTGAACTGGATTACATAAAAAAGTTCTTGCATAATTTCAAAGATTATGTATGGTACAAAATAATGGATGCAACATACAAATGAATTACTATTGTATTGGCATGGCCCACTGAATTTACTGTATGTATATCTGTAGTTAAACAGCATTCCCATTGATGACTATGTTTTCAAACCTTTTTATTATACTACCCTAGTGCCAATTTAGGCTTCCTAGGAACAGCATAGGATTGTTCTTATGTCCCATAGGGATCATGGATAGATATAATAATGGGAATGCCCAGCATGGCATTAAAAGGGAACTGATGTAAAAGTTAATATGGCAGCAATCCTCTCTCTCTTGGTGTCTGACAAAATAGAGGAACTTTTCTGTGCTTCCTCTAGCTAAAGAACAGGAACAACACAGTTGACAGTGCTGGATGATGTAAAATGTTTTAGGTTGTGTCTCCAAGAACATCTTAGAAAGATTATTTTTTTTTATAAACATAATTTTTATTAGTTTTCCGCATCTTAGAAAGATTATTACATTACAAGCCGAGGCTTTTCTCTTCCAGATGTTATATACTGTACATGGCATGAAATATGACTGAGAATGCTGAACAGAGAATAATGTTCGGCTTTACATTGGCAGATGATTAAAGTCAAAGATCAGAAACATTGGCCAATTCATCAAAATGTAATTCTCTGTCAACAGACATTAGAGGGTTTTTTTTGTTTTTTTTAAACATTTGTGATCAATAAAATATTAATGGATTTTCTTTACAATAAACTGTACAGGCCTAAAAGCTGGGTGTACGCACAAATGATAACAGGCCAATCCTATTGAGCTTGTCTATTATTAGCCACATGACCTTTCCCCCCAATCCCCACCTAAATAGTCCTTACCCCTAGGTACTTAAACTATCACCTTGAATAATTTAAGCTGCTCTGTCCCTTTGCCCCTGGGAGTGACAGTCCATTATGTAGCCAATAGAAAGACACACTTTTTTGCTGGAATAGGACTGGAGTGTTGGGGCAAACATCATGAAAGTATACCCAGGGGGTGGGGACTTGGTGGTTTAAGTCTTTATCCTGGGTACTTTTAATAGGCGGAAGAAGGGGAGGTGAGTATAACTGTCCTTTAAAGGGGCACAAAAAGCTTTATTTTAAAGCACAAAGGCAGTGATTTACATAGAGAGTATGATATTAACGAAACCATTACACTGCTTCATATTCAAAATGGTTTCCACAATGCAGTTTCAATAGTAAGAGATTGGTGATGTTAGAATTCATCTCAATGTTTGTTTTATTGCAATCTATTGGAAGCCAGAAGCATATCACCTGCAGTCATCTTGTATTTCAGATCAACACTTGCTTTGGATTATGACCCAAATACATATAAAAATGGTTTAGAACCTGTTTGTAAAATGCAGTTGCCTTAGAAACAGGATTGAAGAAATGCTTTAGCTTTACAAGGTGTAGCGTACAGGAGAAATGTGATGTTTATTTTATATTATTAAAAGACTGTTTGTATGCTAACTTAGTCATCTGCACAGTTTTGTCTAAACTAGTAATTTACGTGCTCATTTACGGACAGCTCTAAATTTAGTTAGTGTTACATTTTTTTCGGTTTACCAAGCCGCACAACTGCGTTGTGCGTTTACCAAGCCGCACAACTGGCGCGAATCCATTCAATACAGCTTTTGTGCAGTTTTCTCCAAAAATGTAAAACCTGCTGTTCAGCTGGTGTTAAACTTTCACAAGTGGCTAACCTTGTACTGAGAACCGCAAGGGCAATAATATTAAACTACTTTACGCAGGGCTGCTCGCTGCGTGAGCATCTCTCTGTAAATGAACCTGTTGCTGATGCACCTGACTGATGGTGTTGGTGCCCTTGGTAGTTTTTATGGAAATCAACTTCTCTGTTGAGCCTGTTAATTTTGTGAGAATAGAGGAAGGCCAAAGCTGTTGATCTTTTTACTCTTGTTGAACTCCAGTTTACATTTTTGCAGCTCTAACCTTAGGCTGGAAAATTGTTGAATGCCAAAATCATAGGTATGGTCAAAAAGATATTTGTGTCATATATTCTGGTGTAAATGTGTTATTTATTGGGAAATAGATACAACTACAGATACATTTTAACGTGCATGTAAAATTATATGTACTTTCTATCAAGAGTAATGAAATTAGGTGACAAAAACATTTTCAGAGCCATTATTTTTTTGCTTGTTGTTGTATAGTTTAGGGGGTTTACATGATAGGTTATAGATGGCATGGGAAATGGTATGGTATAAACAAACAATACTGCAATTTCTGCAGCTGTTTTCTTGTAGTGGGCTGATATATCCAATATATCACATGATATATAACCAATATATCACATGGTCATTGGCAAGCTCATAAATACTTACACCTAATGCAATTAAATTGCAAACTTTTGCCTGTGCTATTAATTTACAGCAACCAATCAGATGTTATCTAACTATAGAAACTCTGTAAAAAGTTATTATCTGATTGGTTGTTGAAAATCAATAGCACAGGCACATTTTTACACTTCTTATGTCATTTCCCCTAAATGTTTTACTGACATATTCCCTCACTATACATTTTAACTACAATTTTGCCAGGTGAAACTAAAATCAATAATTTGATTCAATCAAATCAGCTAGGAAAATCGAGATGTATATATGTGCTGTCCTAGGGGTTTTGGGCAGTCTATCAAACAGAAGCTGATCAGACCCGTGGGGAAATGCTCTGATGATCCCATCAGTGGACGCATTATCTTTAAAGATTTATAAGCTAAAATACAAGATGGATTGCTCCTAGTGTCAAAATATAATTTATAGTTGGGTATTTATTTCTGTGTACTGGTGCTAATACATAGCTGTTAAATTCTTAGCCAAAAAGCATTACGCACAGCTTGCCAGAAACAACCATCTCAGTTATTAGTAAGGATAATGCCTCTCATGTCATGTTATGATGACCCTAGTGATTAGGTTTCTGTAGTTCAACCAGGTGATAATGGCAGGAAGTATGTTTGCAGGAGGGGAGGGTGAAAACACAAGTAAAATGCAAGGCCTGGTTTTTAGAAATTACGTTAATAGTACATTTTCTTACAAATAATGTCAGTTAATTCAAATGTTTGGAAGGCAGGTAAAATGAAAGGTTAATTATAATGGGATGAAATGGGGTAATGCGCAACATACTGCAAATAGAAGACTTTAAAAGATTTCGGATGAAACCAAGGCAAGAGACAGCAGGTCAAAATCCCAGCCTTATAGATATTGTTTAACACATTATTTGGGGAAACTGTCCACGTAGCTGAAGACAGTGCTTGGTGAATGTTCCTGCTCCACAACAATATGTTCTTTGTAACATTTTTAGTGGAACTGGAGTATATTGCCACCTGAAGTTGGTGAGATGTCCATCCTAGCAGCATTGTTTCACTGTTCCTATACATTTTGCTTAAAAATAATAACAGGTATTGTGTACTGTTCCTCATGTATAGCATAAACTATAGAAAATAGGATTTACACCCAGATGAGAGGAGCATGGGGGGAAATGTATTTACCCAAACGTGTATTAGTTACTGTAAGTTATTTATATAGAAAATATATTAATTGGCTAGAGGGTTGGAGGAGATTTTAAACTAGGTTTGGGGGGGAAGGGTATTAGCAGTCTCACTGGGATAGATAGCCCAGGAGGAAAGCAGGGTGTAGATAGGCCAGTGGTGGGCGGAAAGGGGGGTGGAGCTAGCATAGGGGATAGGGAGGCATGTGTATTAAAGTGTACTTACAGGATCAGAATCTAAAATGTATCTTTGCAAATGCGAGAAGTCTGACTGACAAAATGGGTGAATTGGAAATTAAGGCATTGAATGAAAAGTATGATGTAATAGGTATAGCAGAAACATGGTTGAACAGTTCTCACGACTGGGCTGTACATTTAGAAGGATATGCCTTGTTTAGGCAGGACAGTGAAAAAAGGAAAGGGGGGGAGTATGTGTTTATGTTAAAAAAGAATTGAAGCCAAATTTAAAAGAAGAGATAACTGGCGATATGGATGTTAAAGTGGAGGCAATATAGGTGGAATTAGGCAACAGGAAAGGGGATAATGTCATTGTTGGTGTCTGATATAAGCCACCAAATGCTAGCAGAGAGGAGATGAGTCAGCTTCATATGCAGATGGCAAGGGCTGCAAGTTTGGGGAGTGTGCTCATTATGGGAGACTTTGATTAGCCTGACATTGATTGGTGTAGTGGAACTGCCATCACAGAAAAAGGCGATGAGTTCCTGAATTTGCTGCAGGATAATTTTCTCTCACAGGTGGTTGAGGTTCCTAGTAGAAAAGGAGCTCTGTTGGATCTGGTAATATCTAACATCGTAGAGCGCATTATAGATATAAAGGTAACTGGAGGCTTAGGGAATAGCGACCATGAAATAGTGGCATTTGGACTTCGCACTTTGGAAAAGTGCGCTGGTTTAACAAAGACTTTTAATTTCGGGAAGGCAAATTTTCCCAGGTTAAAAGCAGCTCTTCAGAATGTCAACTGGGATAATGTATTATCAGATAAAGGTACTGAACAGAAGTGGACTGTGTTCAAGGGGATTTTAAGCCAGTTCAGATCTAAATTTATACCCTTGGGAAATAAATGTAAAAAAAATAAATCTGCGCCCATGTGGCTGAATTCTGATGTAAAGAGGCAAATGGAAAGGAAGAAAAAGGCATTTAAAACCTTTAAGGCAGAGGGAACGGAAAGGGCCTTTAGGGCTAGGCCACACTGAAACGCAAACGCAATCGCATGCGATTTCATGTGCGATTTTTTTGCGTTTGCGCTTGCGATTTCTTCAATAAGTATAGGAAATCGCATGCGATTGCGATTAAAAATGCAGAACGCAAAACGCAAACGCAAACGCATCGAAAAACGCGCTTTTTTTGCGTTGCCGCGTTTTCAATAATTTTGAAAAATCGCAAGCGCAATCGCAATCGCAAACGCAAGCGCAAACGCAAAAAAAACGCAGCAGTGTGGCCTAGCCCTTAGGGATTATAAAAACTGTAACAAGGAGTGTAAGAAAGCAATCAAACTACGCTAAAATTAATGTTGAAGTTAGGATAGCTGAACAAAGCATCACTAAGTCTAACATTTTTTTTAAGTATATTAATAGTAAGAAGATGAGGACTAATAATGTGGCACCATTAATTAATGGGGATAAGTTAGTTATGGAGGATGGCGATAAAGCAAATGTCTTGAATAATTTTTTTCTTATGTATACACTATCGAAGATCCAAGTACAGATTTCATAGAGTATAGTAGCAATAATGGTATAAAAGTTTCAAGTGCACTTTGGTTAACCGAGGATATGGTACAGAAAGAGCTAAATAAGGTTAATATTAATAAATCTCCTGGACCAAATTAAATACATCCTCGGGTACTTAGGGAGCTAAGTTCAGTTTTATCTAGGCCATTGTTTCTTATTTTTGCAGATTCCCTCATGTCCGGTGGTGTGCCTCTGGATTGAAAAAAGGCTGATGTTATCCCAATATTCAAAAAGGCCTGTAAGTTTAACTTCAGTGGTGGGGAAGATCCTGGAAAGTTTAATAAGGGAACATGTTCTAGAGTATGTTTCAAGGTCTGACATTATAAGTAGTAACCAGCATGGATTTAGGAGGAATAAATCTTGTCAAACTAACTTGCTTGGCTTTTATGAGGAAGTACGTAGAAATTTAGACTCTGGCATAGCAGTAGTGGCATAGCAGTAGATGTAGTTTACTTGGATTTTGCAAAGGCTTTTGATACAGTCCCCCATAGGCGACTAATGTATAAGCTGAGGTCTGTTGGTCTAGGGAGTCACATTTGTACATGGATAGAAAATTGGTTAATGAATAGGATGCAGAGAGTAGTTGTAAATGGGGCTTCATCATTATGGACTAAAGTGCTAAGTGGGGTGCCACAGGGTTCTATGTTGGGGCCGCTTCTATTTAATTTATTTATTAATGATTTGGAAGTGGGTATTGTCCGCAAGGTTTCTGTGTTTGCTGACGACACAAAACTTTGTCGACCATTAAAAACTTCAGAGGATGTGCAATCATTGCAGGGGAATCTAGTTAGATTGTCACATTGGGCTTCTAAGTGGCAGATGAAATTCAATGTTGATAAATGTAAGGTGATGCATTTTGGACTTCTTGCATTCTTGTGCTACTTATAATATAAATGGCTCTGTGGTAAGTGAATCCCTGTTGGAAAGGGATCTTGGAGTTTTGGTGGATAACAAACTTAAAGGTAGCAAGCAGTGCCAGGCGGCAACAGCCAGAGACAGCATGATATTGTCTTGTATAAAGAGAGGTATGGATTCAAGGGAGGAAAATGTAATTCTTCCTCTTTACAAAGCATTGGTAAGGCCTCATTTGGAATATGCAGTGCAATTTTGGAATCCTGTGTACAAAAAGGACATCTTTGAAATGGAAAGGGTTCAGAGAAGGGCAACTAAATTAATAAGGGGATTGGGGGAGCTTGAATATGAAGAGAGACTGTAAAAGTTACAATTATGTATGCTGGAGAAAAGGCGCTTACGTGAGGATATGATTACTGTGTATAAATACATTAACGGGCCATACAATAAACTATCTGGGGCTTTGTTCACCAATAGAACATGTCAGAGGACACGAGGACATCCCGTAAGACTTGAAGAAAAAAGGTTTAGGCTTCAAGCTCGGAAAGGGTTTTTCACTGTGAGAATGGTAAAGCTATGGAACTGTCTTCCAGTGGACGTTGTTATGGCAGGTTCATTGGTCAGTTTCAAAAAAAAGCTGGATGAGTTTCTGCAAACAAGGAATGTTACAAGTTACTGGTATTGATACATAAAGTAGAGTTGATCCAGGGAAATTTCCGATTGCCACTTGGAGTCAGGGAGGAATTTTTTCCCCCTTCATAAATTTGGTGTTTTTTTTTGCCTTACTCTGGATCAACAGTTAGGCAGGAAATGAGGAAATTGCTAGATGGGTTTGACTGGATGGACATATGTCTTTATTCAACCACAAATACTATACTATACTATACTAATAAGTGAATAATAAAATCAAATTAAGGGAAAATGTTTATAGGTAGAGAAAAGGATTGAGAATAGTTGTTAGCTTCAGAAAAGATACATTTTTGGGGTGTGGGGCTTTTTACACAGCTCATCATGTGCCTGTCACAGACTCGCACAGACAAGGAAGTGTAAGTTAACAAGTCTATAAATTATTAAGTTGGAGGCATCGTTCTAGGATTGTTTGAAAGGTATGAGAGAGATCTTTTCAATAGAGGACACTTGTTACCCTTTAACACCTTGTATGCATCCTTTTTGCTTCTCCTAATAATGTATGCATCCTTAATTGCTATATGTTTTTAATTTACTTTAGTAAAATATGTAACCATCATAAAACGAAACCAGACTAATAAGGGCTTATCTTCCTCTTTTTGTCCAAGTAACTAAAATGTAATTCATACTTCCTGTGTTACAATGGCAAAATATGTTATAAATAGTGGGTCAGGATTACAATCATCTTAAATAAGCAGTTTTATTTTGTTCACATTTTCATGTATTAGAGCATACAACATGGTTTTCTCAGACGTGGAAGACAACTGGAAACACATATTATACTTAGTTTAAAGGGGAACTGTGGTCTCCAAACAAGTTGAGGCCAGTTTCCTACCTTTAAAATGAGCCATCAACCACCTCTCTACATGCTCCACAGCCCAAGATATAAAGAAATGACTGACCAGAAAGTTAATGGGTGGGAGGCTGACTTGTGACATTCCTAAGGCTTCTCCTGCACAGTGCCCCGGCGGCGAGCACAGCTTAAGACTCCCACAGTGTGTGAGGGAGACAGGAATCCCTCCTGCACTCTGTTGTGTGAAGTCCTGACAGAGTAGGTAGTCTGAGTGGCCCACAGCACCTGCGAGTGGGCGGGGCTTATGCATCCGAGAGTGGGTGGGGCTTATGCACCCGTGGGTGGGCGGGGCTTATGCATCCGTGAGTGGGTGGGGCTTAAGCACCTGCAAGTGGGTGGGGCGTATGCACCTGTGGGTGGGTGGGGCCACAACACCCATGAGTGGGCGGGGTCACAAGGGGCTTTAAGAGAATGGGCCAAGGGGGGCATGCAACTGAAGGGACCATGGAGTCCATGAGTGGGAGGGACCAGGGGGGCTGCAAAGGGGAGGAGGAGACACAGGGCAGATTGTCTGACATGGTTTCAGAGCAGGAAGCAGGAAGTGCAGGGGACCTGGTGATGTTGCTGCCATATAACACACACAAATGTAAATATCTTCAAAACTATGCAAAATAAACAATGAAAATAAATAGCAAAAATTGTCAGGAGAGCAATTCCTATCAATTTACCTAAAGTCATTTTTGGACCACAGTTCCCCTTTAAGGTACCACTATAGCATGCATGGAGTGCAAGAATTATGCTTTACACCACAATGACCTTGGGAAGTGTAGAGGTAGTTGCTACTTGACCCTTTTAGACCTAGGTCAAACAGCTTCTGAAGCATAAGTAGACACCAGCATACATTATGTTTCTGCATACCTCGATGTCTGACCCTTCTCACATTGGATCATTAACTAAGATTTGTAATGACCATGCCTGCAATTTACATACTGTTGTGAAGAATAAGTTTTAAATGTTTTATTCAGTTTAACTGAAGAATGAGAGGTAAATGAGCTGCTGTATGTCTTTCCCTAACGTTCCTAAGTAAAACCTGCATCAGAGAAGGAGAAACTTACCACGGATCGCTCCAGCGCTACTGACAGTCTCCAAAGCCACTGACATTCTCAGATGGATCCACAATCCTTTGCATTGTGTGTGCGCACACAGTGTCAATGAGTGTGGATGCGTCGGGACTTGACAGTGAGAAGCCGGCACTGGAGCGATCTGGGTAAGTTTGTTCTTTTCTCCCACAGGTTTAAGTGAAGAACTCTTATCCAGATCGCTCCAGCGCCGGCTTCTCACTGTCAGTCAATTAAATTTAGCAATTTAGTGACCTGTACTGAGCCTGGGCATGCTCAGAAGAGGCAGCTAGGGGGTTAACATTCAGTCATTGACTTTGATGTCAACTGTCAAATCCATAACTGACAGTTTCTAACTGGAAGAACCAGGTAACAGAAAGTGGGACAACAGGACATTTGAGGGCTGGACTTGCCCTTTAAAAGTTAAAGGACAACTCCACCCTCATAAGAACATCTTTTAGAAAGAACGGCCTCTTTAAAATATGTTGATATATCATACTTTGCCCTATGAATTCATTACTGTATGCCTGCTATGCTTCTGGATGCCTCATGGAAACTGAGCAATTTAGAAACTTGTACTGAGCCTGGGCATGCTCAGAAGAGGCTGGGGCAAAAGTAGCACCATTTTAAACGATAAGAACTTTTATTGAATCTCCCTGAATGTGTTTTTGATCAACTTTTCCACAAAAAATGACTGGGATTTCTGTCTCAAACAGTATTGCTTTGCTTGCACAGTAAATAAGAGATTTGATATAGGGCACTATAAAACAAAACATGCTAACCCATTTGAGAGGATGCAATACAGGTTTTTCACCCTTTATCAGGTTAGCAGTGCTTCCAAAAAGGGCTGGAAACAGTAGCAGGCACCCAAATGCAATAAAAGTTTTGTTTTGCAATACAATTTAGCATGAAACTTAACAGGTAAACATCTACACAATGTAGTATGGAATGTTGAAACATAAGATAGTTAGGGTGGACCATTCTTCATTAAAACTCAAATTTAATACATACACACTAACACACCCACCAAGAGACAATGATGTTTACAGTCACAGTAAAACACCCTCTAAAATACACAAAGTATCAGATGGGCGCTAAAAAATAAATCAGCGGTCAGAAATTACCAATTGTTATTATAGAATAGAATTGTGCCATTATTGTCAGTTTAATCTGATGAACTAAGAAACAACAGAGAAAAACATTTTATGGAATGTTTACTGGGGTCAAATTATATCTGGCAAAATAACAGCAACAGAACAGAAGAAAGCCCAAGGGGAAGATGCAATAAATTTCTCTATTGCAACTGACCTGCACTTGTTGCATTGTGTTAATACGAGCGGTAAATTGTGATCTTTTGCTTGGCTTTAAAGCCACAATTAAAAAGGGTTTCATTTTGCTACAAAAAAAAACTAGTCCAATATTAATCGCTAAATTTATTGAATTGCTTGCACTGTGCTATTTCTAAAAGTCTGGAAGTGGTGCAGGAAAACCAAAATGAGTACAAAACCCTTGTTAACCATATATTACCGTAAATCAGTTAGCATGGGTATTGCACTTATTTTTCCTTTAAGCATGGGGTATTGTATCTCCCTGCAAATATGTAATTTATTTTGCTATAGTAAAATTTGGTGGGTCAGATGCAATGTGCCTGTGCTATTAATTTACAAAACCAGATGTTATTTAACTGCAGTAACTCACTTTGTATTGTGTGTATTGTATGTATACATTTTCCATTTTAAAAAGATGTGATATAAAAAGTTTGGATTTACTGAGAGCAGCAGCAGTAATATTAGGAGTTATAGTTAGGAGTATCGGCTTTAACCATTTTCTTGCAGCGGCTGTCCAGGATAGATGACTAATAATTCTAAGTAGGTATTTTGGGGACACTTTATATAGTTGTTTGCAAAATACATTGGCAAAAGATACCTATATCACTATTTTTATATAATTTTATTAATACATACAAGTATCTACACTTGGTGAATTTAACTCCTTACTATTAATTTGCACTCCATAGTGTGGTGGTAGAACACCGTCCTACAAGATCCTATATATCATTTCAATAAAGTACTTAAAGGACAACAATACCAAAAAAAACATTACCCCTATTACATGTCCACACTTCCAGCAGCTGAAATCACTTACTCACATTTACAGCTGTGCTGCCCTCCCTTAGATATCACACAGCAAAATGAGTGCTAAAAGCCCACCTCCTAGAGGGCCCAGGGCCCTAATTAGCATATCACTTGTCATTGGCTGGTGGGAATGTCTGTTACAACCTCTCTCCTCCTCCTCTGCCAGTCAAGCAAACTTGAAATTGGTAGGATACAGCCTACATAATTAAGCTGATCAATGGTGGATGGAGGAGTTTTCTCACATGCTAGCTTTGAGTGACAGAGGCAGACAGAATCGTTACAACCCCTTCACAGCATGGCTAATTGAAGGCAGAGAGAGGCTCGAAATCAGTAAATAAATGTATGGGGAGGGCTACATACCTTTACTCGTTTTAAAGCAACTAAAAAAAATGCATTGAGGCAATACAGTTATCCTTTAAAGCCAAAGAAGGCATCAACTGGGTAAATTAAACATATTTTGCAGTTTTATTCAAGTATACATGAAACTGCCCCACTACCTGCTGGCCCAGTCCTCCCCTGCCCTCAGGACAATACTATTTTTATTACTAGCGCACATGAGAGAGACAGCTGAAAAGACAGCTATCTGAGGGAGTGCTGTGGCAGACTTTACTGTTTAACTGATAAACTTGTGTTACACTCAGAGAATACTCAAAACTACCTCACTGCAAATTACAGTTTAAAGGTAGGAGGCTTTTTTAAAACACATTTTTTGACTTTATTGTTCCTTTAAAGTGCAACTGTGGTCTCAAAACAAGTTAGGGTTCAATGAAAGCCTGCAGTATTTCCTTTAAAATGAGCCGACTATCACATCTCTGGCTGCAGCCTGTGAGAAATTACATTGAATTTTCTAATTTACTGGTTCTAGTAGGTTGTGTGACATCACCAGACCTCTGCCCCACCCCTCCGTCCCAGGGGAGAAGCATGCTCAGTTAAGACTAAACTCTGGGGAAAATAGGAAGTACCTGGGGAAAATATTGACAGGGGAGCCTATTAGTGCAGGCAGAGGCTGGTCACATGACTACAAGCTGGTCACATGGCTGAAAACAGAAAGTGTTCAAACAGGAAGTAATATTGCTAAACCTTTCCAGCAATAACTTCTCACAAATTTTATCTAGAGATGTGATTTAGATTTTATTTTGAAGATAAGATGGAAGGCTTTTTATATAATTCTTACTAGTTTGGTAGAGTTCGAGACCACAGTTACCCTTTAATATATCAATATAGAATTACAAGCAGTAATGCAGCTTTACAATATATTATTGTCAATATTAAATGTTAATATTAAATTAAATATTAAATGTGAGCAGTTCCTTGTTCTGTATATTGTTCTTATCCAAACATTGTCAGTGTCACAAGCTTTGTTTCTAAACAAAATAATATTGATAGTAAGGGTCGGCATGTCATAAAAAGGATTCCTTTATTGCCATCTAATATACTCACCCTAATGTAGCCCATCCTGAAGAGCATTTCTACAAGTTGCCTTCCTTTAGTATCAACAGATGCATGATGGTAACCTATGCCCCTTCTTGCGAGAAACCTCAGCTCCCCCGCCTTCTTTGACCAACTTGTTCGATGAAATATTTCCATCAGAACCTATAACATGAACAATATTAAATATATTTATGAGATGAATCATCTAGGTTAGCTCTTTGGAAAATCCACACTAAATATAGTGCAAAGAACATTAAATAAACACACATATTGTGACCTTGCAAAGAACATTCAATAAACACACATATTATCTCTATGTAAGCATTTATTAATCCAGTTACAACATTGTACTGTCTATACAACCTTTTTAATATATATTAATAAATAAAATACACAATACACATACAAAAAATTGGAGCAAATCATTATTGATATATTACCATACTGTAATAAACTACTGTTTGCAAAACAATGCATGGTATCAAATCAATAATTCTCTATCAGCCGTCAGGGAGACCCAGGAGATCTTGGGGTTATGTGCCATTCTCCATGAGTGGACACTTAAATTAAAGGAAGTGAGGCTCTGGTGCTTCTCTGTAGGGTATACATATCTGAGAACCGGAAGCTTCCTCCAGCTTTTTAAGTGTCCGCTTCAGGAGATAGATCACATCTTCAACTACTCATTTAGACAGGAGATGGACAGGATAGGCCCCACAGGCTCCTGATGTGGGAGGGCACGCAAAAAGGCAAGTCCTATTCTCATGATGCACAGGAGCTGCATATCGTGCCCTTCAGGACTTAAATGTGCAGAGTCACTCCACCACCATGCGGGCTACCAGCGACTCTGTCACTGCTTCCCATAACTGCAGACCGGCACTCCATTTCCTGGAGCTCTACATATAACTTCCGCACCTTATCGGCTTCTGATTGGCTCAAGGGCAGTCTTTTTACATGACGCTCAAGGTGGGACTTCCGTCTCTGGCTTCTCTACACCAGACAACATCACTGCAGCATGGTTCATCCTCCAGGCCTGCTTTCTACCAACAGCTAGATGCTCTAACTAACTCCCTTTCTCTCTGACTCTGCAGTCTTATTTCTTGTGGGGGATCTGGAATTTTTTCCTTGGGGGAACCATAGAACTTCTGTTCTGGGACCTCCTTATCCCTAGGGTATTGTACCCAAATATATGGGGATTTTTTAATTCTTAAATTATTTAAAACTATTGCTAAAAAAAAAAAAACAGCTGGGTCATAAATCCAACAAAATCCTCCTACCATCCTTCTCGTCGATAGGTATTCCTGGGAATGGGTTTGACACATCCATACATAAAATCCATCTTCCACAGCATCTGCTAGGCGATGCGCCTGGTGGGCAAGATGGTTTGGTCGGTGGAAGCAGTTCCCCCTGTGTCCCCTTCAGAGACATCTTTTTCGGTTTTGGGACAAAAGTCAGGACGGTCCCTAGACCAATTTTATTTCCAAGACACGTCCAGGACGTCAGGGGCCAACCTGTCATTAGGCAAACAGCTCTGCCTACCCTCTTGGACAGTATGCGGGATGGGGAGCAGTATGAGGTTCACTAAAAGGTTCACTAAAAGCCTGTGGTCCCCAGAGGAAACTCTCCTTCCAATCAATGTCTTGGGGTTACGGGTGATTTTTCTAGCCCTGTCTCATTGGACAGATACATTGGCAGACCGAACGTCTGCATTCAATTCGACAACACCAGTCGTGGTGTATATAAATCACCAAGGGGGCACTCAAAGCAACATGGCCATGACTGAATCCCACTGCATTCTAACATGGGCAGAACAATTTCTTCCAGCATTGGTGGCAATATATATGCCCAGAGTTCTCAAAGAGGAAGCAGATTTCCTTCAGGGAACTGTGTAAGAGATGGAGGACTCCAGACATGGACATAATGGCTTTGCATCTCAATCGCAATGTTCCAACATTCTGCGCTAGAACTCTCTTAGACACTCTGGTGGTACCTCTGAGCTTTCACCTGGTGTACGCCTTTCCACTACTCCCATAATTCCCAGGAACTTGAAAAAGATAAAGATGAAAAAGTTTCCCACCATCTTCATTGCTTCTCAGTGGCTCAGAAGAGTGAGGTTCTCATATCTTCTCACCATGGCAGTCGGGAAACCGTGGACCTTACCTCTTTGTCCAGACCTACTATCTCAAGGCCCCTTTCTTCATCTGGGCCTTCAGCTGCTTCGTTTAACAGTATGGCGGTTGAATCCACTATCCTGAAGAAGTGAGGTATACCAACCTTGGTAATTCCTACTTTGCTGGCAGCATGAAAACCTTCATTTTCTAGAATCTATTTAGAGGTATGGCATAGATATGTAAATTGGAGTTTCCCCAGAGGTTTTCCCCTGAATAGATTCATACTAACAAGGATCCTCAGCTTTTTTCAGAGACTTTGAGAATGGTTTCGGCCCTTTCTGTATTTTTTCATAGGAAACTTGCCAGCTCTAGTTCATAAGGACCTTTAAATCCTCCTTTCTAAACCTTACAATCAGTCTCCCTATCTTTCCTCACTTGGAAGACAGTTTTCCTGCTGGCCATTTCCTCTATCAGAAGAGCCTCTGAACTGGCTGCCTTGTCAGTGGAACCTTCATGCCTGACTATACAGTCACATAGGACTATACTACGTCCTCAAGCTTCCTTTCGCCCAAAAGGAGATTGTGGTTTCTTCCTTCTTCCCGGATCCTTCCTCTGCCAGAGAATGCAAGTTTCATTCTCTTGAAGTGGTGCAGGCTCTTAGGATCTATATTGATCGCACCCAAGCTTTCCATTCCTCCCAGGCTTTGTTTATCCTCCTGTCAGGGCTCCGCTGTGGGTCCAGAGGTTTACCTCAAACTCTAGAGAGGTGGATCAAATCTACTATCGTCTGCTGTTACTTAGTGGCTGGAGCTGTTCCTCCCTTGCAGATTACAGCTCATTCCACCCAGGCAGTCGGGGCCTCAGTGGACCAGATATGGCGGGCAGCAACATGGTCCTCCATCCACACCTTTATAAAGTTTAACCCTCTTAATGTGTTTGCAGACATGGACGCGACACAGTATAAGTATAGTTTTTTTCTGCCCATCCTAAATTTTCAAAACTTTGGGATGTCCCCAAGGTCTCTTGGGTCCCCCTGCAGGCTGATAGAGAAAAAGGTAAAATCCTTTTCTCTGAAGCTTTAAGGGGGACCCATGTACTTCCCTTCCTGGTTGACATGTTAATTCTTAATCGTGGCTTGTTGCCCTTGTTTCTTGTTATTCTGTTTTTCTATTTGGCCTTTACTCCCTCTTTGGGACTAACTGGAGGAGGCTTCCGGTGCTCAGATATCTATACCCTAAGGGGAGAAGCACCAGAGCCACGCTTCCTTTAATTTAAGTGTCCACTCCTGGAGAAACATAACCCCAAGGTCTCCTGGGTCCCCCTTATGGCTTCAGAGAAAGCCAGTATTTTACTACTGCCATTTACAAAAGAAACTACAACACAAAGCTTGACAGCTTGAAAGGTAGCCAATGGGCCTACCCATGCTACCTGATGTACTATCATTTTAGGGCTTTCGGGATTTGCAATTCAATCACTTTCCAATTCCAATTGGATTGATCCCACTATGCGTGCTGGGCCTGCATGAATTAGTATAATTTGTCCTCCCCTACAATAGAGCAAATTAATGAAGAAAAACTGTCTAATAATAACAAAAAGCCCAGGTGATTGCTTATGTAAGGCTATATCAATGGTACCAGAAAGACTTGGCTGAATAGAAGGTGCTACCAGCAGCATATAAATGTATAATGCACAGTAAATAAATAATATATCTCTTTAAAAGAAAACCTAAAACTGGAAAACAGCCAATATCTAAGAGTGAAGGTAAGTAACGAAAAAGGACAGACACAAACGTCTTCTTGCTGTGTTTTATTGCGTAACACGTTTATTTGTGTAATGCTTTATTAGTGCCTCTACCACACCCTTCATGATCAAATGAGGTAATTTCAAAAAGCTGTGTGAACTGGGGTTAAAGTCCCGCTACCCAATTTAATACCAGTTAAGCTAGGTACACACAGTACAGATTTCTGAAAGATGACAGACAGGATCTGCATACACACAGTCCCAAGCGTTCTCCCTATGAACTTCATAGGGAGAACACTCGGGACTGTGTTTTTATCGGGCGCGCTAGACTCCTCTATTGGGTGTCTAGCGCGGCCGATGGAAATTTTCGGCCTTTCCCGAATGAGCGTTCAGCCGACCCGATCGTTCGGCAGCTGCACGCTCATTCGGGAAACGAACGTACATACATAACGATAAAGCCCAGATACTGTCGGCTTTATCGTTACTGTTTGTACCCAGCTTTACTGTGACTTTAACCCCTTGATGTGGGGGCTGCACGAGTATTTAGCTAATTAATAGCTGTCTTTAAATAGTCACTTGGGGTTAATACAGTTTTGAATCTCCTGCATAACATAACATAACCAGAGCATATCTGGGTAAATTTTAAAATGATTAATCAGTAAATGAAAATCTAAATCAACAAAAACATGCATATAATATTTTGGGAAACAGGAACTTGGATCTATGACGTATAAATGAAATACAGATTTTTAACCTCCCAGTATTATTTTCTATTTTTTCTTGTCTTTTAGTGCCTATATTACATCATATAGGTTTAGAGGTTGGTGCTATTGTAATGGACAAAACTCTTTTCTTTCAAAAACAAGAAAATACATAGTTGATTGAAGTTATACAGTGTAGACCAAAGAGGGGCCTCATCTTATATCTTTCACCTAATTTTAAATTTTTTATTTCCCTTGTTTTTTCCCTGTCACCTGTAAACAGTAGATTGAAATGTATTCACTTTTCCAGTCTTACTTCCTCATATAGTAGGAAGTCTCACCACACTGGATTTCATCAGCTCTCAGTCCAGTGTGTCAGTGGAGTTTGGAGAAAGAAGAATATGTGTCTGCTATATTCAGTTAAAGGGTATCTCCACTCATACTTTCATGGTTTGGGAATCCAGTTCTATTGAAGAACGGGGGGTAAAGGAGCTGTGCCTTACCTTCCGTTCTTCAATAGAACAAACATAAGACTGGTGAGAAGTTAGGAAACTTACCCGCTCGCTCGCTCCCCCGGCACCTAGTCTGACAGGTCCAGACGGACCTTGTCTTCTATGCGCATAGATTGCGTATGCGCATAGAAGACAAGGTCCGTTGGGACCTGTCAGACTACGCGCTGGGGGAGCGAGCAAGTGGGTAAGTTTCTTAACTTCTCTCCAGTCTTATGTTTGTTCTATTGAAGAACGGAAGGTAAGGCATAGCTCCTTTACCTCCCGTTCTTCAATAGAACTGGATTCCCAAACCTTGAAAGTATGAGTGGAGATACCCTTTAAGACAGTTACATAGCTAGGAACTTGAATCTAAATGTACTACAAACTTAGGCTACTTTCAAACGAGTGATAGAGAGCATGTCCACCCTTAACAAAAAAACGGGTCACTTGTCATTTATTTGCCCCTAACCCCAAGTGCTATTATTAGCACTTTATTACATGTATTCCTAATCAGATATTTAATGCCCACATTCTCTACCTTTATGGCAGAGGTTGCTGCTTCCTTCCCCTGTTCAATGAGCTTTTAGGAACTTGTATGTCCAGAGGATGGGTCAAGGGAAACAGTAGTCATTGGCTGTGATGTCAGAAGCCATGCCCTTTAATTCTTTGCGGTTCCAGATGTTAATGTAGTGTTTTACTAGTTACGACCATTGGGGGACTGCAAAGTATATTATAATCCATAGGCACAGACACCTTTGGAAAAAAGGTCCCATAATAGCCGCACAATGCCTTATATACCCATATAATTTAGACAAATACACAACCTTTATTGTCCCAAATCTAAAACATTTTATTCACATATATATCAAATATCATATATATCAGTCTGTGAGAGTCCCTTTGCCGACTCTCACACACTGACAGGGCATCCCCCGTGTAGCTTTACTCCATAGTTAGGCCATCTGATATAAACAAGAATAGTCCACCATTAAATTTATCACAGATATTCCATACGTTAGGAAGTACAAACAGTCAAATCTGTCCGGTCGCTAAATCCTTAATAGCAAATAGGACTACACAGGTGTGGGTACAACAAAATTGCATAACGTGGGACTTACATCGGACTCGTAGTTCGTTCTGTTTCTCTGGACTCACCGGGCTCTCTAAAGCGCTGAAGTTCATCCAGAATCTTCACCTGCAGTACCTCAACACTGTCCAGTACCATCCCAAAATTCCAATTAGCAGCAGAATTCTGTAAATAGCAGCAGCTACTGTGTGTTCCAGCATGGGCTCTAACCACCTACGCGTTTCATCCCACAACTGGACTTCCTCCGAGGCTAGGAGCTAGTCAATTCCAAGATGTGGGTTACACGGAGTGCTGGCAATAGGGTGTTATTCACAATGTTTCTTCTAGCTGCTATACAGCCTTTAGAATAAGCAACTACTCATAGGTCTGTCTTAACTGGCTAGGGTTTAAAAGCTTCTTCCTTTTCACTAGAGCTTATGGTGCAACATGGTCATATTTTACAGTTACCCCAAACTTAAGCAAACCAAACACGGGATCAATACTTTATTTCAGCTAACTAATTCAACCAACCACTTGGTATTGAGCCGTTGACCGAAAAACAGCATTCAGATCAGATAGATTTTTTGTCTAACCCATCTTCCATTCCACATCTTCAGTCAGATATATTTCAACTGGTTCTTCTAATCAAATTTTAATTCAGAAGGAATCAGTCAAAAATTGGTAATTTCTATCTCTGTTTTCTGAACTAACACAAACTATGTGTACCGGTCGGTATGTCTTTTAAATTAATGAAAAAAGAATACTTAAATGCTGGAGTAAACCTATGCAAGTACAGGGACCTGATACCCAAAAATTGTACTACTTTAAAACATGGGACTACTCTACCCCCAATACTAGAAGTGTGTTTTTTTTATGTAGGCAGTTTTGGAATTAAACTACTAGTGGTACTTTTGGACCACCATAAAGATCAATATTGGAGAAAAACAAAATTGATCATTTAGAATGATCTTCATAGGCTGGTGGTTGGTACAAATTAGCTGGGATTGGTTGTCCCAGGCCTGAAGACCAGTGCATTACAGTTCAAAAATATTTATCACAGGAAAACCACAAAGCTTTCCAACAAACCTTGGTCCATGTTTAGTTAGTAAATATAACCATGAAATGAAGGCAGGTTACAAACATGTATATTGTACATATATATTTAATAACAGAAGCATAATTTTAAGTACATAGTCACCTCATTGTTTGCTGCTTTAGTATTAGCATAAGTACAGTCTGGTGGGATTTCATTGTTCTTCACAAGCATTTCTTGTATGTTCAGAAAATTTGCCATGTTAATTAATGATACTTTAGTTTCATCTGAAGAACTGAGAAGAATCAACGGAAGAAAACATTTTACAGAATGTGTGTATCAATTAAAAAAAAAAGAGGTTAAAGGACAACTCCACCCTCATAAGAACATCTTTTAGAAAGAACGGCCTCTTTAAAATATGTTGATATATCATACTTTGTCCTGTAAATTCGTTACTGTGTGCCTGCTATGCTTCTGAATGTGTCATGGAAACTGAGCAATTTAAAAACTTGTACTGAGCCTGGGCATGCTCAGAAGAGGCAGACAGGGAATTAACATTCAGTCATTGGCTGTGATGTGAACTGTCAAATCCATAACTGACAGTTGGTAACTGGAGGAACCAGGAAGCAGAAATAGGGGAAACAAGACATTGTGCAGGATTTCAGGTTAGACTTCTATATTTTTACAGTTTAGGGTTTTGGGGGTGATTTACCTGTATGAAGGTTTTCGTTTTAGGGCTGGACTTGCCCTTTAAATTATATTTAGGAAACTGACAGCTACAGGACCAAATAGGAGAGGAACCAAATATGTAAGTTTATTTTGCCATAGTAAAATACTGTTGCTGATTCAATAACAGGTAAAAAGTTTACTAGTGCTATTAATTTGAAGCAACCAATCAAATGTTCACTAAACTGCAGTACTCGGGGTGACTATACCTTTATATAACTACTATTGCTTGGAATACTTAAAGATGACTTTCTAAACAGATGCAAATTAATGTTGCTTAGGGAAACAATTTTTTTTATGCTAAACATGCCATTACCTCAAAATGGCATTACCTCTTGATATCCCTTACTAGTTAGCTATTATTAACACTGTACTTCCCTACCAAAGGGTAATGTATGCCGACTGGGGATGCATGGTTAAATTTAGAAAGCTTTGGTGTCTTTATTTTGAATCTTACGATATAAACCAGTCCACTGGGAAATACACCTTGATAGCATAGAACAATTGTATCCACTTAGTGCCCCATACCAGATACATTTTAGAATGAATCACTTCACAGCAGGTGCATAAGATTAGACATACTGTTGTTTTTTGATACACTTTACTTGTCAAATAACCTCATTGAATATTTAGACTGTGTACTTTCTTATCCTATATAGTAAAATACAGCTACATATAAATATATATATATGCACGAATGCTGAACCCATTTTATTGTGCTGAAAACTCTGTTTTGGGGGCTAACTGTATATGTACACTGTATTGGGGGGGGGGGCTTACTGTATATGGGCACTGTATCGGGGGCTTACTGTATATGGGCACTGTATTGGGAGCTTACTGTATATGGACACTGTATTGGAGGGCTTATTGTATATGGACACTTGGGGGCTTACTGTATATGAACACTATTGGGGGTACTGTATATAAACACTCTGTATTGGTGGGCTTACTGTATATTGAAACTGTATTGGAGAACAGTGTATTAGGGATATATCACTGTATATGGACACTCTGTATTGAGGGGGCTTACTGTATATGCACATTCTGTATTGGGGGCTTACTCTATATGGACACTTTATTGGGGGGCTTACTGTGTATACTGTAAACACTTTGTATTGGGGAAGCTTACTGTATATGCACACCCTGTTATGGGGACTTACTGTATATGGTCACCGTATTGGGGGACTTACTATATATGGACACTGTATTGGGGGACTTACTGTGTATGGACACTGTATTGAGGGAATACTGTATATGGACACTGTATTGGGGGGTCCAATTGTATCTTTTACCTATTGTACATGGACACTATTGGGGGCTTACTGTATATGGACACTGTATTGGGGGCTTACTGTATTTGAACACTGTATTGGGGGGCTTATTTTATGTGGACACTGTATTGGGGGGCTTACTGTATATGGACACTATATTGGGGACACTTAATTTGTATTAACACTCTCTATGTGGGGACACTTACTGTGTATTAACACTCCTTGTGGGGGGGCACTTACCATGTATAAACACTCTATATGAGGACACTTTCCATGTATTTACACACTCTATATGGGGGCACTTACTGTATATTAACACTGTGCGTGGGGAAACTTACTGTGTGCTTACATTTACTGTATATTAACTGCCGCCCATGTGATGAACAGTCGAAGTAGTTTAGGGGGAAGCACGGGAGAATGGGGCGGTTGCATGGAGGTGGATTTGCGATTCTTTTTAAGAATCAGGGATTTGCTTGTATGTAAACTAATTTTTTTGTTGGCATCAATAAAACAAATAAAAAAAATAATTAGCAGAGCTGTAATGATTGATAACTACTCTTTGTAGTCTATAAGATTAATATTAGAATATTTACATAATTAAATATTTTAAAGGGCATGTCCAGGGCATGTTCTTTACTTACCTTCCCTCTCTCCTTCACCGCAATGCCTGGCCTTCTGCTTGCACAGAACTGCAAGCAGGGGGCCGGACCGCAGCCGCATCTGTGATTGGCTGAGAGGCAGCCATTCACAGACGCGGCTGCCGGCAGTTCAGAATGCCGGAGAAGAGAGGGAAGGTAAGTAAAGATCGGGGGACTTTATTATAAATATTTTATTGCGGTTGGGGCTGTGGGAACTATCCCTAATATGTGGGAAAGGGGTTTTACACTAGGGGGTGTGAGAGGGAGGGGGGGAGTAAAAGGCTGCTCTGAGCAAACCTCTGATAGGACAGCTCAGAGGCGGAAACAATTTCACTGGTGGTCAGTTTTTTTAACTTTTAGTTTTGGGGGTGGACATGCCCTTTAACCATATTTTATAAAAGGTTATACATACACGTGTTTTTGCAGGGATTTCCCCAGTCTTTTTGCTTTAGATTCAAGTTTTTTTGTTTCTTTCTCAGAAAGCAAAACTTTACTGTCAGCTTTTTCTTTCTGGAAAAAGGCTAATTTCAATGCAAGTTGTTCTACAAGGTCAAGTCGAAATCTAAAAGAGAAAAATATTTTGTTAACATGTGTATAAGAAACTAGTGACACTTCCAGGGAGATGCACTATCCCATGCTAAAGGGAAAAATAAGTTCAAAACCCATGCTAACCAATGTAATATCAAGTTAGCAAGGGTTTAGTACTCATTTTGCATTGCCTGCCCCATTTCCATAGACTTTATTGCAATAAATTTAGTAATGATAATTGCGCTCATTCATGCACCAAAATTAGAGCCTTTTCAATTGTGGCTTTAAAGCCATGCAAAAGATCGCAACTTAATGCTCGCATTCACATAATACAATGAGAGACACAAAGTGGTTACCACATCATGGGAACAAGTGCAGGCCAGTAGTGATAGGGAAATTTATTGCATCTCCCCCTTAACCATTTATACGTAATAAGCATTTAGTTGAACATATAAATTCCATGCAGCAATCCTCTTTTGTCTGACAGTTTAACTAATGGTTTCTCTGGAATGGAGCATTGTATGCAGTTAAAAACAAGCACCAACATTTTAATTCTGAGGTTGTTATTTAGGGTATAGTGGATATCATTGCATTTTAAAGGAGAGCCATAGTGTGTATAAACTTTTTTTAAAAATCTGTTAAAATGAAAAATACTTGGGCCCGGGAGGTAGAATTGGTACTTTCTACTTCCCAATATAATATCTATAAGGAGCAGCAGCATAAAGAAAACTGCTTCTTCCAGACTTTCTGAGTGCTTTAGCACTATCTTTAATGCAGGAAGGCCCAGGGCCATAACCTGGCAGATGAAAATTATATCTGAGAATGAGTGCGGTAAATAGTGTCCTGAATCAAAAGATATTAAAGGGCATCTATAGTGAAAAAAACACATTGCCCCTTTGCAAAGTTAAATTCATGTACTCTGTGCTGCCTTAATCCTATCTCTGTCAGTGAGTTTGTTTAACCATGGTGTCTGATCTGTGTGCAGCACTCCCCCCTTCCCCCTCCCCTCTTATACCTCCTCCATGTCTCAACTCCGGCTAACCGACAAGCTTATCATGTGCAGTAGGAGTTAAAAGTTCAACATCCTGAAAAACACACCCACACACAGTGGCCAATAGAAAGCAAGCTGTCCTGGAGACACGGAAGAAGGAGAACAGTACAGTTTACGATCTCTCACTTTTCTGACCATCATCAATCAGTGAAAGCTATTAAGAAGGGGGGTCAAGTGCAGCCTTATATCTACCATCAAAGCTACCTCTCTCCCCCTGCTAATGCTCTTATCTCTATGTTTATTAAAGAGCAGGGAGGGGGGATCACGTCACAGGGATTTGATTGACAGTCCAAGTAGGAGTAGAGGAATGCAATCACGTATTCTTCTAACTGGTGTATCTCAGGACAGAGAGGGAATCTGAACAAAGTGATGACACTCTGGGGGTTGTGTGGAATTATAGAACACATGGAAAGAAAGAATAAAAAGTCAATTTTCCCACTATAGATGCCCTTTAATTCTTGCAATAAAAAGTGGTGCATCGGAGAGCATGGGTTTTCCACTTCTATTAAAGTCAAGGAAAGTCAAGGAAAAAATGTTGACATCAGTATGATTTCATTTGAAAGCTATTGTTAAAGTGCATGTCTACCCCTAAACTGAAATTTTACATACAGCTGCAGGACCTCTCCTAACCCCACTTACATTTTACTTACCTCTTCCAAAGATGCAGCTGAAAAAACTTACAAGCTCCAGTCCATCGACACCTGGGTACTAAGTAAACATAAGTGGGGTTTGAGGGAGTTCTGTAGCTGTATGTAAAATTTCGATTAAGGGGTGGACATGCCCTTTAATAATAGCTTTGAAATCATGATAATGTCAAAAATTTGTCCTTGACTTGTTGATTTCTGCCATTTGATTACAAGGTGATTTAAAAAATCATCATTATGTTTATGTATCACTGAGATTTCAACAGTTTCTACTGATACTGTACCAAAACATTTAACCCAATGTTTGATTTAAAACTAAGAATACCACCAACAAATTTTATAAATTACCCAAAGAAAAGAGCTGGAAGCTTTTGCTCTTCTTTTAGTTTTTCAACAAGTTTTGGGAAGTAAGAGAGGCAATTAACATCATCAGAAGGCTCAGGTGGTTGAAGACTTTTAAGAACATTGCATGCCTAGTAAAAATATCAACATTTTACATTTAGTCATACATATATGCATCTATCTGTCTGTTTATATTTCTAACAATCTAGACAACACATAACAAAAATATAATTTTAAAAATCAGTTACAATGCCTCTATATGTCCAGTGAGCCAAATCCCCGTTAGATGACCACAGCAATATCTTACATAGTAACATAGTAATTAAGGTTGAATAAAGACATTCGTCCATCAAGTCCAACCTATTCCCTTTTTTTTTTTTTTTTTTAACCCTACCTAACAGTTGATCCAGAGGAAGGCAAAAAACCCCAGCTAAAAAAGGGGGGGAAAAATTCCTTCCTGACTCCAAACGGCAATCGGAAAGTATCCCTGGATCAACCAGATCTATATGCATTAATACCAGTAATTCTCAATATTTTTTAGTTTTAGAAACTTATCCAGGCCTTTTTTAAAGTTATTCAATGAACTTGCCATTACCACCTCTGCTGGAAGACAGTTCCACAGTTTCACCGTTCTCACTGTAAAGAAACCTCTCCTAACTTGAAGATGAAACTTCTTTTCTTCCAACCTTAAAGGATGTCCACGAGTCCTCTGATATGACCTATTAGTGAACAATGCACCAGAGAGTTCACTGTATGGGCCATTAATATATTTGTATAAGGTTATCATGTCCCCACGCAACCGCCGCTTCTCCAATGTAAACAACCCTAACTTGTCTAATCTGCCTGCATATTCAAGCCCCCTCCATTCCCCTTATTAATTTAGTTGCCCTTCTCTGAACTGCCTCAATTTCCAAGATGTCCCTTTTGTATATGGGATTCCAAAACTGCACCGCATATTCCAAATGTGGCCTTACCAGTGCCTTGTAAAGAGGGAGAATAATATTTTTCTCTCTTGAATCTATTCCCCTCTTTATACAAGACAATATCTTGCTAGCTCTAGCTGTTGCTACCTGGCATTGTTTGCTACAGCTAAGTCTGTTATCTACCAGAACCCCCAAATCTTTTTCCATTTCAGATGCACTTAACACAGAGTTATTTATGGTGTAGGTGGCACAGGGATTATTAAATCCCAAATGCATCACCTTACATTTATCTACATTGAATCTCATCTGCCATTCTGCTGCCCATTTTGATAATCTATCTAGGTCTGCTTGTGCCCTTTAAGGTTGACTGGATCTGCAGCCATTAGGTTTCCAGCTACATCTGTCCAGTGGTCACATGCATACACAAATTGTTGAAGCTAGCTTTTTCCCACTTCCATTATTACCACAAGAGTAATTTCACTAGAATTGTATTGTTATCCACAGTGCAAGGAAAGTGATGTGAATATGCCCAAGGCAGATTGTGCAAGCTTGTTACACTCTAGTGTCAAACGTTACTTGAGGGTTATGGAGACTTTTTATACGTATGCGGAAGTGATACCACAGTTTTTAATAAACAGTTCTGGGATTTATTACTAATGGATATGAGGTTCTACAGTGTTGATTAATATATATATATATATATATATATATATATATATATATATATATATATAATTTAGAGGAGGTGCCAAATGATGTCAGCCTTGAAGGCGGACCCAGTAAAAGTACTTGCTTATATATCGACACTTATATAAAAATATCCTGCATTAATAACATTTTGTTAGTATTGGCTATCCTGAATTGATATTTAAAAAAAATATATATATTAGATTAAGGAGCTTTGTTTGATTCTCTATTTCTAAGTGTAGGCTGTGCCTGATTGTTATATCTTCACAATTTTTTATTGTGTTTAATGTATTCTCTATGAATTATTAAATATATTGTCATATACTGAGAGTTTGACCCATCCACAGCCCTTCATTACGTATCTACTATGGATATTAGTTCTAACTGGGTACTCCAATACATTTACTAATATAGACATAAAGTATAAATTTGTTCATGATAATTTCCTTTAAGACCAGCTTAAACAAAATTTAGGAGATGGGGCACAGGGGGATTTAAGTAGGTAATTTTGTAATTGGAGGCCCAATGTTTAAATGTTTTCCAGATATTAGAATACCTTAAATTAGTAGAAATATTTCCTGTCTTTAAAAGGGGTATCAACTATTTTGTTTAACCAACCTTGTTCTTTAAACACTCTCCTATAAACGTCCAGGCTGCTAACCCTGCTACTGCTCAATTTGAATGCTTTAACAATCTGTTTTATCCAACTGGACTTAAAGTTTAGTTCTTGAAGACATTTCACTAGCCATCTGACTAGTTTTCTGAATTCAAAATGACTTCAATTCAAAATGACTCTACAAGAATCTGTTGGCAATTAAGTACCCTGGAAAGTCCCAATTAGCATATCACAGCCAGGTGTTAGAGACCTTTTGAATGCAAGGCATGATTGCATTGTGGAGGTGTTATAGGTAAGGTGTCAAAACAGCATTGTACATGTACAGTTGGCGTTGAAACCCCCACCACATCTTTTCATGCTTGGTTTCTTTATTTTTACATAAATTGAACCAGTCCTGTTCCTTGGCCAATATGTTAACATTACAATCTTCAAAGGTATGGCATTTTTCCTTAAGATGCAGGTATATGGCTGAGCCTGGGCCGTACGTTGATGCAGTTGCTGTTTGGTCTCCCCCACATACAAATCAGAGCATTCTTCACTTTCTTGTGATTTGGTATTGGGATTTTCGGATGTACCAATTGCTGCCTCAGTGTGTTGTTTGGTTTAAAGCAGACAGGGATACAGTGTTTTTTGAAAATTCTTCTTAATTTCTCAGAGACCCCTTCTACATATGGGATGACCATGTTCTTTCTCCTGTCTTGCTTTTCCCCTTCACTGTTGGTATTTGTGTTCTTTTCTTTCCTTCTACTTCTTTTGACAAAGGCCCAGTCTGGCTCCTCTGAGATGTTTTTTTCTTCAGCCTTTGCCTATGTGCTAGTGGGGATGTTCTCTGCTCTGTGTTGCAGGGTTCTGATGACACCCAGTTTGTGATCTAAAAGGTATTGACAGTCAAACATCAAATACTGATCTGTGTGGGTTAGTTTTCTGTTAACCTACTTCCAGTTTACCATTCTCTCTCACTTCTACCAAGCTAACCAATCTAAGAAAGCTGACTGCCATGTATAATGCTGATTTGACACCTTACCCTGGGCAGTTCCAATAACACCCCTAAGCCACAATGCAATCACACCTTGTATTCAGAAGGTTTCTAACACCTGGCTGTGATGTGCTAATTGAAACTTTCCAGGATACGTAATTGCCAACAGATTCTTGTACAAGTCATTTTGAATTGAGAAAGTCAGTTGGATGACTAGCGAAATGTGTTCAAGAACTAAACTTTAAGTCCAGTTGATCTAACTGAATACCACAGATATGCCATGACCAGGATGAATGAGAACTGTCACAAGCAATGCTGTAAAAAGTTCTGGGATAGTAAGAGCCTGACCTGGAAAGATTTGTTTGTCCCATTGGCAGTCTCTTTAGAATGGTATAGCAGGGAATTCAATGCCAATCCGGTATAATGAATCCTTGGATGTGGCTGAAAAAAGAAGTCCTACATCCTAATACTGTCTCAAAGCATTCACTGCAAAATAGTCTGCCTATAACTTGAATCTTGAAAAGAATATTTTTTGAAGTATTTTTTTTGTCTGCAAAAAATTCATTTGTGTTTGCTTTCTAACAAATTCAAACCCTATTATCTATTCTGTCTATATGGGCAGTCTGCTTCATACTTTTTGGCTTTTAAAGCATGAATTAATTAGATGCTTTAAACCACAATTCAATGCAAACTGCAGAAATTACTAAGAAATGCTGTAAACAGCAAGTTTTTAAAATTGCACAACATGACAAGACAAAGCTCTTGGAGGGCCAGTAAATGGTTGTGAGGGCACATATGCCGTTACAATGACATCATTGGACAGAAAGACCTGAAGAAATGTGGAGGAGATAGTAACAGCACTGGAAGTTGAATAAAGACATCCATAAATCTAGTCCAACCTTTTTAGCCTACTCATGAGTAGGGATGGCCGGTTCGCGGATCCGAACCTGGATCCGCCGCGGATTTATCCCGTTCGCGAACGGCGGATTTTTCTGGATTTTCCGCCTTCCGAACTTCCGATTCGCGGATTTTTCGTATTTTCGAAAATGTTAAAAATTACGAGTTTTCACGTATTTTCGAAAATTTTCGAAAATATGGGAAAACATGTATTTTCGAAAATACAAGGATTTCTCTTAATTCCTTTCATACGTATTTTCGAAAATATTAAAAATTACGAGGATTCCTTGTATTTTTGAAAATACATATTTTCGAAAATACACGAAAACTCGTAATTTCGAAAATTCCCGAAAATACGTGAAAACTCGTAATTTCGAAAATTTTCGAAAATACGAAAAATCTCGTTATTTCAAGGGTATTTTTAATTTAGACGCGTCCGCTCGCGGATTTTCGAATTTTCGAATTTTTTCGAAAATTCGCGGATCCTCGAGCGGACCGGATTTTGCGAAGTTCGGACATCTCTACTCATGAGCCTTTCCTAGCAGTTGATCTAGAGGAAGGCCTATTTATATTTTATTTTACTCTGTGTGATTGTTAAGGGAAATAACCTGTATGTACGTTTTTCTTTGCTGTCTGGAAATGTACAGGACTGAATTAGCTTTCCTCTTTGTAAGAGTGTGTATTCAGAGAAAGCCAAAAACAACTTTCACCCACATTGCCTGTCCCCAGATGCTTAACACAGTACTCTATTGTTTGTTTCTCTTTGTGACATTTTGTGTCTCATTACAGATATAATATGTATGGTGAAACTATTGCTTTAGGCAGCCAGTGATGCACAGATACCATCTTTCTATCTATGTCCAGGGGGGTCACTTATTTCATAGAATATGGTTGTTTTAAGGACTGACCTGGTGTTAACTAATTAAAACTGATTATGTAGGCCAGATATGCCAACATATACAGAAAGTGAGCATAAACCTGTGTCTTTGACCATATTAAAGGGCAACTGTGGTCTCCAAACAAGTTAGGGTTAAATGAAAGCCTGCAATCTTTCCTTTAAAATGAGCCCTATATCACATCTCTGGCTGCAGTCTTATGAGAAATAATATCGGGGTGAATATTCAATTTTTTGAGTGGTTGAGTTACATCACGTTACCTCTGCCTGCCCCTTTGCTCCGGGGGAGAAGCATGCTCAGTTAAGACTTAATGCATGGGGAAAACAGGAACTACCTGGGGAAAAACTTGACAGAACATGAAGCCTATTATTGCAAGTAGATTCTAGTCACATGACTACAAGCTGCTCACATGGCTGAAAACAGGAAGTGTTAAAGCAGGAAGTAATATAGCTAAACCTTTCTAGCACTTTTTATCTAGAGATGTGATTTAGGGTTAATTTTGAAGGTATGACAGAGGGCTTTCTAAAACAACAACTTGTTTGCAGGAATTTGAGACCACAGTTGCCCTTGAAGCGATACTGTTCCAATGTTGAAAAGCAAATGCATATACACATTTTCAGTTCTTGAGTATATATTCTACTGTATTTTTGTATCACTTGACAAAAAATATCTATGAAAAGGAAGATAAAGAGGTCAATGCTTTCTTATTTAAATGGTAACTGTGGTCCAAAAATGACTTTAGGTATATTGACAGGAGTTGCTTTTCTGGGTATGCCCTGAAACCATGTGACAGTCCCTTCCTGTGTGGGAGGTATTAAAGAAAGACCAAAATTGATAAGCTTCCTACTGTGGTCTGTGCTGTTCTCCTCCTCTCCCCCCCCCCCTTCCCCCTTCAGTCCTCCTAGTCACTGTAACTTGATCTCTTGCTTGTTTCTTCTGTTTTCTCCTACAGTGAGCATCTGCCAACCTCAGATTAGAAGGAGAAACTACTATTTGTGACCACAGATTCAGAACACACCCCTTAACTCTTTGATCAACGATTTCTGCATATCTTTGGGGCATATTTATAAAGGGCCGAAAATAGCGCCCAAAAATTACAGTAGCACATCACGGCTGCAAAAATAGCGCTATTGCTGTATTTATAACAGCCAGCATCATCGCCGCAATATGCATCGCGGCCGCAATGTCCGGCGGTAATTTTAAGCCCCTTCCCGGCGATACTGCACTTAGCGCAATGCGCTAAGTACAATATCGCCACGAAGGGACTTAAAATCCCTTCCTTGCACCTCTGCCCTCGACCCCCACCCCGCCCTCGACCCCTGTGGCAGCGGCAACTCAGCAGCCCCTCCTAACCTCCAACCCCGCTCGTGGCCAACATATGGAACAGAAGGGGCTGCTGGGAAGGGGCCCCCAGCAGCCCCTCCAAGCCCCCTGCCCTGCCGCTGGCGGCCGCAGTGAGCCTGCCTGGCATCAGCGACCTCAGTGGGGTTGGTGTTGCCAGCCCAAAGACGTTGCGACGGATCAAGACGCCGGCAACATCGGCCTCGTTGAGGTCGCCGGCGCCCGCCGGGGGTACCCTTGGCGGCCGCAGGGGTACCTCTCGGGGGTCGGCGGCCTCAGTGGAGCTGGTGTCGCCGGGGCTGGAAGAAAGAAGACGCCGCTCAAGGGCTCTTTTATGAGCCACTCACTGGGGGTCCCGGTTCGGGCTGCGGGGCCCCCGCCAAAGGCACTTCGCAGTGCCGCAAGGGCCCTTACAAGGGCCGGGGAGGGGGTCCTGGTTCGAGCTGTGGGACCCCTTAAGCCCCAAAGGCCCTTCTTAGGGCCGCAAGGGCACTTGTAAGTGCCACAAGGGCCCTGATAGGGCCGGGGAAGGGGGTTCCGGTTTGAGCTGTGGGACCCCTAAGCCCCAAAGGGCTCTTGTTAGAACCGCAAGGGCACTTGTAAGTGCCGTAAAGGCCCTGATAGGGCCGGGGAGGGGGCTCTTGGTTCGAGCTGCGGGACCCCTAAGCCCCAAAGGGCTCTTGTTATAGCCTCAAGGGCCCTTGTAAGTGCCGCAAAGGCCCTTATAGGGCCGGGGAGGGGGGTCCTGGTTCAATACTGTTGGGGACCCATTAAGCCCCAAAAGGCCCTTTTTCACCTCCCAGTGGGTCCTTCCCCTCCCCGCCAGCGGCAGGGCGGGGGCTTGGAGGGGTTGGGTGGCGAAGTAATATGGCCAAGATTAGCGATGCGTAACAGTTACCGCCGCTTTAGAAATAGAAGCAGCAGCGAAAAGTTAACGAACCTTTAGAAATATGCCTCCTTGGCTGTGCAGCACATAGAAAGGTGGTTGATGGCTTATTTTAAATTTAGGAACCTGGTCTTTCATTTAAAATCAGCTTGTTTGGAGACCACAGTTACTTAAGCTACTTTGTTTTCTATGTTTGTATGTCTTATAGTTTTTTGAAATAATTTGTAGGGGTCAATAAACTCTGATATAGGTTATATGGGTCATTCAACTCTACAGTTATGTAAACTAATGGACATAAAGGAAGCAAAGTCAATTTGGCTGGATTTCATAAATATACTGTTAGTATAGAGAAACAGTCACATGCACAACTTGTCTGTTTCCTTTTCTTATCTCAGGTTGTTTGTTTAAATTCTCTACTGATCTGGAGAATTTTGTGCCATCCTAGATTGTATTCTCACACTGAACCTTGTCTGGTAGTCAAAACACATTGCATTTCTATAGTACATTTTATGTGAAAGGCATTGAACTCTTGAATCTACAATTATGTTACTTCTAATATAGTCACCCTACATTTTCTATGTAATTCCTGAGGTTATTTATTTGTAAAGTAACTTCAGGATTAGCTGTCTACTGTATGGAATATGATGCAAATGAACAGTTTGATGCTACACCTTCATAGAACATTATGGTTCTCATTTTATATATCCATTTGGAATAAGTATTGTTTATGGAACTATGATGAATGCAAAACGAGAAGAGAAAATATTCTAACATGATTGGGCTTGGAAACCAATATAAATAATTTAGTTTGGTTGTAATATGCATGACTTCAGCAGTAGTACGGATGGCATTATTTAAAAGTTCTAATGTTTTTCTGAATATACACACTTTTCTTTCTCAGAGCTTGAAATCTCTGTGCTTATTTTAAAGGTAGGGCCTTACCTCCTGTTCTCAAACTAATTTTAAAGGAGCCAGGAACCAAGGTTTAGAAATTTACCTTGCCCACGATCCACCATTAGCTACACTGACATATCCTACTTTTTTGCGGTTTCACTTAACTACAGTGCACGCGCTATAGTTAAAGGGGAACTGTGGTCCAAAAATGATAGGAATTGCTCTCCTGAGAATTTATTTTTATTGTTTATTTTTCATAGTTTTGAAGATATTTACATTTTTGTGTGTGATATGGCAGCAGCATCACGAGGTCCCCTGCACTTCCTGCTTTGAACCATGTCAGTCAATTTGCCCTGTGTCTCCTCCTCCCTCCTCCTTTGCAGCCCCGCTGGTCCCTCCCACTCATGGACCCCATGGTCCCTCCAGGCCCCCTTGGCCCATTCTCTTACAGCCCCATGTGCCCGCCCACCACCGGTGCACAAACTCCGCCCACTCGTGGTGGCATAAGCCCTGCCACTCGCTGTTGCACAACCCCGCCCACCTGTGGGCACATAAGCCCCGCCCACTCAATGTGTTGTGGGGCACTCAGACCCACCTACAGAAAACTCTGTGGAAACAGCCTTTTCAGGCAGAGTGAGAACTCTGCCTGAAAGGGCTGTTTTCACATAGTGGGAAAGAGGGCTGTAGATTCCCTTACCTTCTCTTTCAGACTTCACACAGCAGAAAGGAGGAGGGACTTCCTGTCTCCCTCAGACACTGAGGGAGTCTGAGGCTGTGCCTCTGACTCTAGAATGTCACATTCAGCCTCCCACCCATTAACATTCTGGTCAGTCATTTCTTTATATCTTGGACTGTGGAGCACGTAGAGAGGTGGTTGATGGCTCATTTTAAAGGTAGGAAACTGGCCTTTAATTTAAACTCACCGGTTTGGAGACCACAGTTCCGCTTTAAGAAAAGCCCTAAACAATCGGGACCTGTAAGTAGAGCAGAGCCTAAGGTGGATTGCCTGCAAGGTAAATTTCTAGCTTCGTTTAAGCTTCATTCCTGGCTGCTGTAAAATTAATTGAAGATTGGGAGGTAAGGCAGGGCTGTTTAGCTTAATGTGACTTGTCTGCCTCTAAAGCTGGGTGGGTCACAGACCCATGATTAGCAGACAATTGCCTTTTCAGGCAGATCCATTGAAATGTATAAATTAAGCAATCCATTTGGTGCATGGATCCCTCTTGCCATTATTGCCACCTGGTTTTTAGCAGGTGCAATTGAATATTTCAAATTTTTTTTAAAAGCTTTTTTTTTTTTTTTTACATTTTTAAAACAGTTGGTTTCTATGGAATTAAAGACTTACAGGGAGGTTCAATAAAAACATTTGGAAATGGCGCTATGCTCTAAATTCCGTCTAAAACTCACGTTAACCCGAAATTTTTTCGGGTTAACGTGGGTTTTAGACAGAAAAGGGCCATATTGTATCTCCCCCTAAATATTTCTCTAAATCGTTTAGAATATTTGATCATTTCTGAATATTCGATGTTAAAAAATTTGATTATTCTAGAATATTTGACTTCAAAAATGTAATAATTATTGAAAATCCAGGGAAGCAACAAACCCTAACATACTCACACCTTAAACGTCACTAAGTGCATCAGAAGATGTAATTAACTCTGCTGTCCATAGCCTATTCTGAAACTGT
Source organism: Hymenochirus boettgeri (assembly GCA_019447015.1). Lineage (NCBI taxonomy): Eukaryota > Metazoa > Chordata > Amphibia > Anura > Pipidae > Hymenochirus > Hymenochirus boettgeri. The sequence goes on from CM033474.1 coordinate 151,701,326, forward strand.
ATGAGCTCAAATAACTTTGCACATGTTCAGAGGAGGAATCTCTGGGTAGACTCTGCAGTCATTGGCCATGTATGATCATTTGTCATGGTCATGACTGACGGCTTTACCAGGGATCTACACAGGAGGGGCAGTGGAACATCTAAGTTAATAACCTTTCAGATTCACTTGGGGAGGTGCGTGTATTATGATTTGGGGTGGACATGCCATTTAAGGGATTTTTTTTTTGCAAATATCATGGTGCATGACAATAGTGCATATTAATAAAAAGTACATTATTGAATACATGCATGTTAAAGGGGAAACGTGGCTCTAAGGGTAATGTTTAACAAGTGAGCTGTTAAGCAATGCAGAGAAACATTTAAATGAAAAATCAAGTAACTTTTTAATAGTGAGAAAAGCTGACGCTGGATAAAGTTGACCTAACCTGTTAGATTGTACTAGCAAACCCCACGGCACTCGCAGCCCCCTGCACGCTGCGGGTAGATGACGTAATGTGCAGATGGGTCCAGCATCCATGGAACACAACTCTCCCTTAGTATACAAGATGATGAGTTTGACTGACCTGTCATTTACTTAACTGTCTAGAGCTAGAGGGTTGTTATTGGGATTCCATAAAAATGGACAGTACAGTAAGAATCCACATATAAATGAGGGCTTGTAATTATTGTAGGCAGTGTATTGCAATATCAATTTACATTTGACTTAACATAGTAGAGAAAAATGAACTCCTGCTACAATATTACCCTTTTACAAGGCCACCTTTTATGAAAAGACAGATGACACATCCCAGAATTCCATTTTATAAAAGTGAAATCTTATAAAAGGTTCAGTCCCACATAACATAAATGCACCACAGCCTAAAGGTGCACCCACAATCCTCTTCATTCTAATCTATTTCATTTCTTTAATGTTTAAGATGGGAAATGAGATATTACATTGAAGTGCAAACTCTATTAAGTTTGCTTATAGTCTCTTTTGAGTCTGTATTCTATTCATGTACTAGCCACAAACAAGCAAGGACACTATTTGTGGGTAATGTGTCATCTTTGGTGATTCTGTCTAGTCAGAACAAAGGTATTTTCAGAACTATAATATACTTTGTGGGTGGAATTTTTTTCTCTTATAGTAGCATACTAACCAAAATAACTCGTTAAATGGTAGCCTATAATTACATGCATACTAATATGGTGTGTGGATATACATAGAAAAAATGATGTAGTTCAGGCAAAAATAATAAAAGAACAGGGTGCCAGCAAATTATTAAATAGCAACTGAAGCCCTCACAAATCTCTACTTCTTTGTGATTTACCTTTTGCTAGCTGGTTATAATTAGAAATGTTCAAAACCCCTAGATTCGTTCCGAGATCGGATTTTCCAAAATTTTTTTTTTTTAGAAAAATACAAAATAGAGAAGTCAATGGCAATTTTTAAAAACAGGCATTTCTGATTAAATTTAGAGTATAAATAGCAATGCTAAGTTAGTGTAAATGGCTCAAGGGAAATGGTTTTGGGAACTGGTTCAAATAACCAAAATGTCTAAAAGAACAAACAAACTTTCTTCACATTTTTCTGCATTGAATATATTTGATCATTTTTTGATATTTTTATTCTATCCCATATTTGGAATTGAGGATTCACTAATTCATTATTTTGCAAAATCAGCAAGTTTATTCGATTTCCAAAATCAAATTTCTGAAAAATGCTAATTCTGAAATATTTAGAAAAATGTAATAATTTTCGAAAAATTCGAAAAAAATTCTGTGATTCAAAAATCCAAGAGTTCCAAAAGTACCATCGGAAAGTTAGTTTTAAAAAAGTTTATCTTTGCATGTTTCATCAGGATTCCTTTAGTTAAGCGTAAGAGCTGTAAGTTATACCAGTTCAGTGCAGTGACCATTTCAATGGTCTACAGTCTGTCACCATAAAATTTATCAGAGAGAGGAAGAAGTTGGATCATTTTGCAAGGATGCATTATGGTCTTTATCCGTTCTGGTTCAGGGTCTCAAAATCACCTGACCTACAGTAAGACACAGGCCACACTGTATCGCTTAAGAGCACGGCAAAGACATTTCCGGTGCGCTTGTGCGCATGCACTGATAACACGCAATGTTACGCAATCAGAGCGCATCCGATTGTGTGGGAAAATGTGAATCGCACACACTCTGATTAATGGATCTCATATGCAGCGCACAGCAGTGAATGCCAGCGCACTAGTGTTGCTACCACAATTGGACCTCACTAGTGTGTGCTTTTTATAGCGCGGTTGGATTGTAATTGCAATCAGAACGCGCATAAAAGTGCACTAGAGTGGCCTAGCCCTAAAGCACCTTTTCCCTTTAGTTGTCCTTTCAATGTGTCCCTAAATTAGCTTTATAAGTACTGTCAGCTGAAGAAAATTAGACTAATAGTCCGTTGCAAACTGTGTTTCCCAGCATGATAAAAAGCAGGGAACATGTTATTTCCTACTGGGTGCTGAAATGGAAATGCTAACATATTTTCACTGTGGCTGATATTGATAGGGAGCCACATGTTTGTTTGAGGGATTAAAATGCTTAACCATTCAAATCACTGTTTGTGCCAGAAGCAATCAGCATTGACATTTTCCAGCAACTTTCCATAATCTTGATATTCTCAACAATTTCTCTGTATTCTAGAAAAAACACTTCCACTCTTGTGTTATCCTATTACAGGGTCTTAAAATACGTTGCCAGAAACCCCCCAAATACATTAAATAATGGAATAGAAGTGTAAAATCAGATATTACAAATTCTGTATAGAATTTAACATGGAACCATTTGTCTTATCCAAAAGTAGACTTAAAATGAATTGCACACAAAACATAGAAAGAAATCCCCAGTGCTCAGTATAACCTACACTGTGTTTTTGACCAGTAGCCTAGAAGCACCCAAGTGGGGGCTGCCTCTGTAATGATGTGCCCGTTTTAACCCCCCAAAAATCTTCAAGATGCAATACCAACTTTGACCACTGGGTGGCAAATCACAGCAGTTAGCTGCTAGAAAGTAGCAGGAAATGTGGGTGTGAGTTTTACCAGCCTGGATTGTGGAAGGGAGATCAAACTTGACTGTTAGTACAGAGCAGCAAATGGACTAAACAGAAGCACTGTCGCATATAAAGCGACAGTGTAGTGTATATATAGTGACAGTGTGGGGTTTATATAGTGACAGTGCGGGGTATATATAGTGACAGTGTGGGGTATATATAGTGACATTGTGGGGGCATATAAAGGTACAGTGTGGGGCATATATAGTGACAGTGTGGGGTATATATAGTGACAGTGTGCGGTATATATAGTGACAGTGTGTGGGGCATATATAGGGACAGTGTGGGGCATATTTAGTGACAGTGTGGGGCATATATAGTGACAGTGTGGGGCATATATAGGGACAGTGTGGGGTATATATAGTGACAGTGCGGGGTATATAAAGTGACAGTGTGGGGCATATATAGTGACAGTGTGGGGCATATATAGTGACAGTGTGGGGCATATATAGTGACAGTGTGGGGGTATATATAGTGACAGTGTGGGGTATATATAGTGACAGTGTGGGGCATATAAAGTGACAGTGTGGGGTATATATAGTGACAGCATGGGGGTATATATAGTGACAGTGTTGGGTATATATAGTGACTGTGTTTGGTATATATAGTGACAGTGTGGGGGCATATATAGTGACAGTGTGGGGCATATATAGTGACAGAATGGGGCATATATAGTGACAGTGTGGGGCATATATAGTGACTGTGTGAGGCATACTGTATATAGTGACAGTGTGGGGCATATATAGTGACTGTGTGGGGCATACTGTATATAGTGACAGTATGGGGCATATATAGTGACAGTGTTGTGCATATATAGTGACTATGTAAGGCATTTATAGTGACTGTGTTGGGCATATATAGTGACAGTGTTTGCGTATATATAGTGACAGTGTGGGGGTATATATAGTGACTGTGTGGGGGCATATATAGTGACAGTATGTAGACACCCACCCTTTTTCATACACTGCTGTGAAGAGATTTCTGTTTAGCTGAGCTGAATAGCCACGAGGGAGGCATTAGATTATATGGTCATTCGGAGTATGGTAACAGAATAGGGTTTATTCCAAAACACAATTTATAACAGGAGAGAGTCAAAATGTACAGACATTCTTCTTCAAATCTTTTATTTATTAGTGAATAAAAGAGCAGAACACATTGTAACTGTCAAGGTTTTGGGGGTCTGTATTTTTAAGATATATGTTTCCTGTGTATCCATCTTGGAATTCCTTCTGCATATTTCCTGTGTTCAGTCCCTGGCTTTGATACATTCTGATATTTTATAATGAACAAGAGGTCACACATTTCTCAGAGCAAAATAATAACTAACTAACTGTGACTTGAAAGATAAGACATTTTTGAAAATTCTTTGAGTATATTGCTCCCATTCTCATCTTACCACAGGAATGGCAAAGTAGGAAAACCAAGCTTTCCATATGTTCCAAATGGGGTAACATAATACTAAATAAATTAACTCCAGATAAACACTGCAACATTAGTACACTGTAAAAGTAATTTCCAAACTTAAGGAATTTAACTCATTTTAATAATGTTTGGTGTAAGGCTGCCCACTACAGCTCGGTAAAAATTACCGTGGACTTAATGGCGGCTTCTTAAGTAGCTTGATAAATGCCCATGTTTGTGGCTTTTCTGCAGATGCCCTCTGGAGCAAGTTGTGAGGTAGCAATTAGCATGGAAGACACATTGAAAATGATTAATTAATAAAGCATTTCTGGTCCCCAAGTGGTGAAAAATCAGCTCAGAAAGTTGTTTTAGTACTTTAATTATTTTTTAATTGTTACTTATAACCCAGAAACAGCAGATTAAAATATTTGCTTTTTAATGGGGCATATTTATAAAGGTTTGTTTACTTTTCGCCACCGTTATCGCTGACTTTTCACCAAATTTAGACTTACCGCAATTTATAAAGCTGCAATAACTGGTGGCGAAAAGTCATTACTGCTGACATCCGCCATTTTCCCCACATATTGACACTCTAACCAACTAATTATATTTTTAAAATATCAAAAAGTGTTATGTTACGTATGTTAACTTGACAAATCTGACAAATCTGAGGATGCAAAAAAGTGTTTATATATCTAGCCTACCAGTGGGTCCATGAAAGGTGTCAGTACATTGTGGAGTGTTTCTTAATACTAATAAGTAACTAGGGGGTTGTTTTTCCAGCATTTACTGTAGTACGATCATCGATTTCTGTGTTTCCTAAGATCACTTTTTAAAGGTTCCAGTTTTATGTATTTACCAAGTATGTCAAATGAGGGTCCAAGGGCCCTATTTATAAAAGATCGGTATCGTTATCGTAAAATTCCGATCGTTATCGTAAAATAACGACCGTTTTTACCGATAACGACCGTTATTTACCGATAACGACCGGTATTTACCGATAGCGACCGGTATTTAGCGATATCGTTAAATACCGGTCGTTATCGGTAAATAACGGTAAATACCGGTCGTTATCGTTAAAAACCGGTCGTTATTTTGCGATAACGATACCGATCTTTTATAAATAGGGCCCTAAGGGACATATTTAGAAAGAGGTGTTGTTTCTGCTATTTTTATCCGCTAGACGTCACCACAATTTTTTAAACTTTTTTTCACAGTTATAGGACAGGCGAATTTTCATCAGAGTTGAAAATTATGTAGCAAAAAGAAGCACTAATAATGCTGAAAATGTGGCAAAAAGTTAGGTCAACGCAGTGAACTAGACAAGTGAATTCCAAATATTTCTTATTACCAGATCAGCGCATATGATGGTTAATAGGTAACAGTTCCTGGTGGCTTTTCAAAGTAGTGTCAAATAGGTTAATACACACTGAACACAGCCTAACGCATGTGGTGTTTTTTTCAGCAAAAGATATGGTAAATAATTTAAAACTCATCCAGGCGAATTTTGTCCATTTTATAAATAGGGTAAAACATCATGGCTAATTTTCAGTATTGATTATTTTCAACAAACTGCAGCTAATTATCAAGCCAGTTAGATTAAAAGGGTAACACGCCATAATGATTTATAAGAAATAGTCATGTTAATGGAACATTCCAGTAAGTAAAATAACCCATTTTCCATTTATTTTTAATGAAGAACGGGAGGTAAAAAAGCTGTGTCTTACCTCCCGTTCTTCTATAAAACCTTCAGGAGCCGGGAACAGAGGGAAGGTACTTACCGATCGCTCGTTCGACCGCCGCTTCATCTGACAGGTCCAGACGGACTTAGTAATCTGTCAAATGAAGCAGCGGAGGAGTGAGCGATTGGTAAGTTCCTTCCCTTCGTTCTCAGGTCCTGAAGGTTTTATTGAAGAACTGGAGGTAAGACACAGCTCCTTTACCTCCTGTTCTATAATAAAACTAAATTGAAAAAAGGGCGTTTTACTAGTTGATATACCCTTTAAATAATACATTTTGAAAATAGCTCTGAAATTTCACCTTTTCTGCCCTAATTTTACACTCCTTTCCGCTTAGCACATATAGAATAACTGACCTTTCTTTTCACAGGGTAAAGCACACTGAGCATGCCTAAGATTACAGAGACAGAGGAAGGGGCGGTAACTGCAGCATATTCTGTAGCAAGTGTTTACTGGTTTCCTCACATTCTAAAATATACACCACCTGGAAAGCATTAATTTAAAAAACTTGAATTTTTTTTACATTCTGCATTAGACAGTTTTCAATCTGGGTGATTTTCCTGAGGCATTTAATTCTTTAAATTGAACTGGATGGTAATAAACTTTATAAGACAAGGTATACACAGGACAGATACTGCCTGATCTAAATGGGCTGATGCAATAAGAGGTGCAACATGTTGGCATTATCCTTACTAATAACTGAGATGGTTATTTATGGCAAGCTGTGCAAAAAAAAACCTCTGGTAATGCTTTTTGGCTAAGAATATGTCAGTAAAACATTTAGGGGCTGATGACATAAGTGTAAAAATGTGCCTGTGCTATTTATTTGCAACAACCAATCAGATGTACACTTTTTACTGGGTTAATGCAGGTAGATAACATCTAATTGATTGCTGCAGATTAACAGCACAGGCATACATTTGCATCTTTTATTGCATTAGCCCTAACATTTCCAAATGTATCTGTTTTTAATGTGCTTAAAGCACTCATTTTAGAAACACACAACCCACAAGGTCACACATTCAGATCCCCTGACTTTTTTTGTTTTCTTTTTGTCAAAGTTTGATATGCAAAAAATAAACTGCAAAGATAACTATTGTTTTTTGTATTAAATGCAAAAGAATGTGTGGGGGGACATAGCTGTTAAATGTCAACACTGTTCAATCTGATCTGTGTCTTAAGCTAGGTACATACAGCACAGATTTCTGAAAGATGACAGACAGGATCTGCAAGATCCTGTCTGCCATCTTTCAAAGATCTGCATACACACAGTCCCGAGCGTTCTCCCTATGAACTTCATAAGGAGAACGCTCGGGACTGTGTGTTTCCATCGGCAGTGCTAGACTCCTCTATAGGGAGTCTAGCGCGGCCGATGGAAATTTTCGGCCTTTCCCGAACGAGCGTACGGCCGACCCGATCGTTCGGCGGCCACGCGCTCGTTCGGGAAACGAGCGTACACACAGTAACGATAAAGCCCCGATACCGTCGGATCCGACAGTATCGGGGCTTTATCGTTAATGTGTGTACCCAGCTTAAGGGCTAGGTTCCATTGTGTGGGTTGCGTTGTCCGTTTTAAGTGCATTTTCAACAATGGTTTTTGTGTTCTAGTCCGTTTGCGGGTTAACAGATATGCGATTTTCTATGTGTGCCTGCATTTCCGGTTTGTTTGTGTGTATTTTTTGAAAATCACAGGAAATAGTTGGGAAAAATGCAAAAAAAAACTTTCCCATAGACTATTAAAGTGTGATTCTCAAAATTTGTGATAAAAACTAAAGCGATTTCCATTATATTTTAAATTACATTGCGATTCAAAACTTAACGTACATAGTGGGACCTTGTTTTGAACTGTTGAGCACTACAGATCATGTGAAATGTTCTGGCTACACTTAAAGGGTAACTGTGATTCAAAAGGGTAACTGTGATCCAGATCCCCTGTCTTCTGCTCTGAAACCTTGTGACAATCCCTCTTCCCTGTGTCTCTTCCTCTTCCAGCGGCTGTGGGTGATTTATGAAATTAACCTATGGGTACTAGGAGTCAGTTACCACAATTCATCTTTGGTTAAAAGCTTAAAGGGGAACTGTGAAAGGCCAGTTTCCTACCTTTCAAAAAAGCAATCAATCACCTCACTACATTCTGCACAGCAAAATATAAGAAATCACTGATCACTTTTAATCTGCGGTTGGCACATGCTCAGTGCAGGAGAAAGTGAAGAAACCAGGAAGAGATCAAGTTACATCACAGTTACCCTTTAAGTGTAGCCAGAACATTTCACATGATCTGTAGTGCTCAACAGTTCAAAACAAGGTCCCACTATGTACGTTAAGTTTGAATCGCAATGTAATTTTAAATATAATGGAAATCGCTTTAGTTTTTATCACAAATTTTGAGAATCACACTTTAATAGTCTATGGGAAAGGTTTTTTTTTTTTTGCATTTTTCCCAACTATTTCCTGTGATTTTAAAAAATACACACAAACAAACCGGAAATGCAGGCACACATAGAAAATCGCATATCTGTTAACCCGCAAACGGACTAGAACACAAAAACCATGTTGAAAATGCACTTAAAACGGACAACGCAACCCACACAATGGAAACTAGCCCTTAAGCTGGGTACACACATTACGATAAAGCCCCGATACTGTCGGATCCGACGGTATGGGGCTTTATCGTTACTGTGTGTACGCTCGTTCCCGAACGAGCGCGTGGCCGCCGAACGATGGGTCGGCCGTACGCTCGTTCGGGAAAGGCCGAAAATTTCCATCGGCCGCGCTAGACTCCCTATAGAGGAGTCTAGCACTGCCGATGGAAACACACAGTCCCGAGCGTTCTCCTTATGAAGTTCATAGGGAGAACGCTCGGGGGCTGTGTGTATGCAGATCTTTGAAAGATGGCAGACAGGATCTTGGAGATCCTGTCTGTCATCTTTCAGAAATCTGTGCGTATGTACCTAGCTTAAGACACAGATCAGATTGAACAGTGTTGACATTAACAGCTATGTCCCCCCACACATTCTTTTGCATTAATACAAAAAACAATAGTTATCTTTGCAGTTTATTTTTTGCATATCAAACTTGCAAAAAGAAAACAAAAAAAGTCAGGGGATCTGAATGTGTGACCTTGTGGGTGTGGTGTTTCTAAAATGAGTGCTTTAAGCACATTAAAACAGATACATTTGGAAATGTTAGGGCTAATGCAATTAAAGATGCAAATGTAGCCTGTGCTGTTAATCTGCAGCAATCAATTAGATGTTATCTACCTGCATTAACCCAGTAAAAAGTGTACATCTGATTGGTTGTTGCAAAAAATAGCACAGGCACATTTTTACACTTATGTCATCAGCCCCTAAATGTTTTCTGACTATTCTTAGCCAAAAAGCATTACCAGAGGTTTTTTTTGCACAGCTTGCCATAAATAACCATCTCAGTTATTAGTAAGGATAATGCCAACATGTTGCACCTCTTATTGCATCAGCCCATTTAGATCAGGCAGTATCTGTCCTGTGTATACCTTGTCTTATAAAGTTTATTACCATCCAGTTCAATTTAAAGAATTAAATGCCTCAGGAAAATCACCCAGATTGAAAACTGTCTAATGCAGAATGTAAAAAAAATTCAAGTTTTTTAAATTAATGCTTTCCAGGTGGTGTATATTTTTGAAAGTGAGGAAACCAGTAAACACTTGCTACAGAATATGCTGCAGTTACCGCCCCTTCCTCTGTCTCTGTAATCTTAGGCATGCTCAGTGTGCTTTACCCTGTGAAAGAAAGGTCAGTTATTCTATATGTGCTAAGCGGAAAGGAGTGTAAAATTAGGGCAGAAAAGGTGAAATTTCAGAGCTATTTTCAAAAGTATTATTTAAAGGGTATATCCACTAGTAAAACGCCCTTTTTTCAATTTAGTTTTATTATAGAACAGGAGGTAAAGGAGCTGTGTCTTACCTCCAGTTCTTCAATAAAACCTTAGGACCTGAGAACGAAGGGAAGGAACTTACCAATCGCTCACTCCTCCGTGCTTCATTTGACAGATTACTAAGTCCGTCTGGACCTGTCAGATGAAGCGGCGGTCGAACGAGCGATCGGTAAGTACCTTCCCTCTGTTCCCGGCTCCTGAAGGTTTTATAGAAGAACGGGAGGTAAGACACAGCTTTTTACTCCCGTTCTTCATTAAAAATAAATGGAAATGGGTTATTTTACTTACTGGAATGTTTCATTAACATGACTATTTCTTATAAATCATTATGGCGTGTTACCCTTTTAATCTAACTGGCTTGATAATTAGCTGCAGTTTGTTGAAAATAATCAATACTGAAAATTAGCCATGATGTTTACCCTATTTATAAAATGGACAAAATTCGCCTGGATGAGTTTTAAATTATTTACCATACTTTTGCTGAAAAAAACACCACAGCGTTAGGCTGTGTTCAGTGTGTATTAACTATTTGACACTACTTTGAAAAGCCACCAGGAAATGTTACCTATTAACCATCATATGCGTGATCTGGTAATAAGAAATATTTGGAATTCACTTGCTAGTTCACTGCGTTGACCTAACTTTTTGCCACATTTTCAGCATTATTAGTGCTTCTTTTTGCTACATAATTTTCACCTCTGATGAAAATTCGCCTGTCCTAACTGTGAAAAAAAGTTTAAAAAATTGTGGTGACGTCTAGCGGATAAAAATAGCAGAAACAACACCTCTTTCTAAATATGTCCTTAGGGCCCTATTTATAAAAGATCGGTATCGTTATCGTAAAATACCGATCGTTATCGCAAAATAACGACCAGTTTTTAACGATAACGACCGGTATTTACCGTTATTTACCAATAACGACCGGTATTAACGATATCGCTAAATACCGGTCGCTATCGGTAAATACCGGTCGTTATCGGTAAATAACGGTCGTTATCGGTAAAAACGGTCGTTATTTTACGATAACGATGGAATTTTACGATAACGATACCGATCTTTATAAATAGGGCCCTTGGACCCTCATTTGACATACTTGGTAAATACATAAAACTGGAACCTTAAAAAGTGATCTTAGGAAACACAGAAATCGATGATCGTACTACAGTAAATGCTGGAAAAACAACCCCCTAGTTACTTATTAGTATTAAGAAACACTCCACAATGTACTGACACCTTTCATGGACACCACTGGTAGGGCTAGATATATAAACACTTTTTTGCATCCTCAGATTTGTCAGATTTGTCAAGTTAACATACGTAACATAACACTTTTTGATATTTTAAAAATATAATTAGTTGGTTAGAGTGTCAATATGGGGGAAAATGGCGGATGTCAGCAGTAATGACTTTTCGCCACCAGTTATTGCAGCTTTATAAATTGCGGTAAGTCTAAATTTGGTGAAAAGTCAGCGATAACGGTGGCGAAAAGTAAACAAACCTTTATAAATATGCCCCATTAAAAAGCAAATATTTTAATCTGCTGTGTTTTGGGTTATAGTAACAATTTAAAATAATTAAAGTACTAAAACAACTTTCTGAGCTGATTTTCACCACTTGGGGACCAGAAATGCTTTATTAATTAATCATTTTAATGTGTCTTCCATGCTAATTGCCCACTCACAACTTGCTCCAGAGGGCATCTGCAGAAAAGCCACAAACATGGGCATTTATCAAGCTACTTAAGAAGCCGCCATTAAGTCCACGGTAATTTTTACCGAGCTGTAGTGGGCAGCCTTACACCAAACATTATTAAAATGAGTTAAATTCCTTAAGTTTGGAAATTACTTTTACAGTGTACTAATGTTGCAGTGTTTATCTGGAGTTAATTTTTTAGTATTATGTTACCCCATTTGGAACATATGGAAAGCTTGGGTTTCCTACTTTGCCATTCTGTGGTAAGATGAGAATGGGAGCAATATACTCAAAGAATTTTCAAAAATGTTCTTATCTTTCAAGTCACAGTGTTAGTTATTATTTTGCTCTGAGAAATGTGTGACCTCTTGTTCATTATAAATATCAGAATGTATCAAAGCCAGGGACTGAACACAGGAAATATGCAGAAGGAATTCCAGATGGATAACAGGAAACATATATCTTAAAAATACAGACCCCCAAAACCTTGACAGTTACAATGTGTTCTGCTCTTTTATTCACTAATAAATAAAAGATTTGAAGAAGAATGTCTGTACATTTTGACATCTCTCCTGTTATAAATTGTGTTTGGAATATAAACCCTATTCTGTTACCATACTCCGAATGACCATATAATCTAATGCCTCCTCGTGGCTATTCAGCTCAGCTAAACAGGAATCTCTTCACAGCAGTGTATGAAAAAGGGTGGGTGTCTACATACTGTCACTATATATGCCCCCACACAGTCACTATATATACCCCCACACTGTCACTATATATACGCAAACACTGTCACTATATATGCCCAACACAGTCACTATAAATGCCTTACATAGTCACTATATATGCCACAACACTGTCACTATATATGCCCCCTACTGTCACTATATACAGTATGCCCCACACAGTCACTATATATGCCCCACACTGTCACTATATACAGTATGCCTCACACAGTCACTATATATGCCCCACACTGTCACTATATATGCCCCATTGTCACTATATATGCCCCACACGTCACTATATATGCCCCCACACTGTCACTAATATACCAAACACAGTCACTATATATACCCAACACTGTCACTATATATACCCCCATGCTGTCACTATATATACCCCACACTGTCACTATATGCCCCACACTGTCACTATATAACCCCACACTGTCACTATATATACCCCCACACTGTCACTATATATGCCCCACACTGTCACTATTATGCCACCACACTGTCACTATATAGCCCCACTGTCACTTTATATACCCCGCACTGTCACTATATATACCCCACACTGTCCCTATATAGCCCCACACTGTCACTATATATGCCCCACACTGTCCGTATTATGCCCCACACAGTCACTATATATACCCCACACTGTCACTATATATGCCCCACACTGTCACTATATATGCCCCACACTGTCCCTATTTATGCCCCACACTGTCACTATTATGCCCCACACTGTCACTATATATGCCCCGCACTGTACTTAATATGCCCCCACAATGTCACTATATATACCCCACACTGTCACTATATATACCCCACACTGTCAATATATATGCCCCACACAGTCATATACATACCCAACACAGTCACTATATATACCCAACACTGTAACTATATATACCCAACACTGTCACTATATATGCCCCACTCTGTCACTATATATACCCCACACTGTCCCTATATATGCCCCACACTGTCACTATATATGCCCACACTGTCCCATATATGCCCCACACAGTCACTATATATACCACCACACTGTCACTATATATGCCCCACACTGTCACTATATATGCCCCACACTGTCCCTATTTATGCCCCACACTGTCACTATATATGCCCCACACGTCACTATATATGCCCCGCACTTACTTATATATGCCCCCACAATGTCACTATATATACCCCACACTGTCACTATATATACCCCCACTGTCACTATATATGCCCCACACAGTCACTATACAACCCAACACAGTCACTATATATACCCAACACTGTCACTATATATACCCAACACTGTCACTATATATGCCCCACTCTGTCACTATATATACCCCACACTGTCACTATATATACCCCACATTGTCACTATATATGCCCCACCCCACAGTCACTATATATGTCCCACAGTCACTATATATGCTCCACACTGTCACTATATATACCCAACACTGCACTATATGTACCCCACCTGTCACTATATATGCCCCCACACAGTCACTATATATGCCCAACAGTCACTATATATACCAACACTGTCACTATATATACCAACACTGTCACCATGATACCAAACATGTCAATATATATACCCAACACTGTCTAACTATATATACCCCACCCTGTCACTATATACACTATATATACCCCACACTGTCACTATATGTGCCCCCACACTGCCACTATATATGTCCCACACTGTCCCTATTATGCCCTACACTGTCACTATATATATCCCCACACTGTCCCTATATATGCCCCCACAATGTCACTATATATAATCACACTGTCACTATATATACCCCGCACTGTCACTATATATCCCCCACACTGTCACTATATATACCCCACACTGTCCTACTATGCCCACACTGTCCCTATATATGCCCCACCAGTCACTATATATACCCCACACTGTCCCTATATATGCCCCACACTGTCCCTATATATGCCCCACACAGTCACTATATATACCCCACACTGTCCCTATATATGCCCCACACTGTCACTATATATGCCCCACACTGTCACTAAATATGCCCCACACTGTCCCTATATATGCCCCACACACTGTCACTATATATACCGCACACTGTCACTATAATACCCACATGCACTATATATGCCCCACACTGTACCTTTATATGCCCCCACAATGTCACTATATATACCCCACAATGTCACTATATATACCCCGCACTGTCACTATATAAACCCCACCACTGTCACTATATAACACTACACTGTCGCTTTATATGCGACAGTGCTTCTGTTTAGTCCATTTGCTGCTCTGTACTAACAGTCAAGTTTGATCTCCCTTCCACAATCCAGGCTGGTAAAACTCACACCCACATTTCCTGCTACTTTCTAGCAGCTAACTGCTGTGATTTGCCACCCAGTGGTCAAGTTGGTATTGCATCTTGAAGATTTTTTGGGGGGTTAAAACGGGCACATCACATACAGAGGCAGCCCCCACTTGGGGCTTCTAGGCTACTGGTCAAAAAACAGTGTAGGTTATACTGAGCACTGGGGATTTCTTTTCTATGTTTTGTGTGCAATTCATTTTAAGTCTACTTTTGGATAAGACAAATGGTTCATGTTAAATTCTATACAGAATTTGTAATATCTGATTTTACACTTCTATTCCATTATTAATGTATTTGGGGGTTTCTGGCAACGTATTTTAAGACCCTGTAATAGGATAACACAAGAGTGGAAGTGTTTTTTCTAGAATACAAGAAATTGTTGAGAATATCAAGATTATTGAAACTACAATGGAAAGTTGCTGGGAAATGTCAATGCTGATTGCTTCTGGCACAAACAGTGATTGAATGGTTAAGCATTTTAATCCCTCAAACAAATATCAATATCAGCCACAGTGAAAATATGTTAGCATTTCCATTTCAGCACCAGTAGGAAATAACATGTTCCCTGCTTATCATGTGGGAAACACAGTTTGCAACGGACATTAGTCTAATTTTCTTCAGCTGACAGTACTTATAAAGCTAATTTAGGGACACATTGAAAGGACAACTAAAGGGAAAAAGGTGCTTAGGCTAGGCCACTCTAGTGCACTTTTATGCGCGTTCTGATTGCAATTACATCCAACCGCGCTATAAAAAGCACACACTAGTGAGGTACAATTGTGGTAGCAACACTAGTGCGCTGGCATTCACTGCTGTGCGCTGCATATGAGATCCATTAATCAGAGTGTGTGCGATTCACATTTTCCACACAATCGGATGCGCTCTGATTGCGTAACATTGCGTGTTATCAGTGCATGCGCACAAGCGCCACGGAAATGTCTTGCCGTGCTCTTAACGATACAGTGTGGCCTGTGTCTTACTGTAGGTCAGGTGATTTTGAGACCCTGAACCAGAACGGATAAAGACCATAATGCAATCCTTGCAAAATGATCCAACGTCTTCCTCTGTCTGATAAATTTATGGTGACAGACTGCAGACCATTGAAATGGTCACTGCACTGAACTGGTATAACTTACAGCTCTTACGCTTAACAAAGGAATCCTGATGAAACATGCAAAGATAAACTTTTTTAAAACTAACTTTCCGATGGTACTTTTGGAACTCTTGGATTTTTGAATCACAGAATTTTTTCGAATTTTCGAAAATTATTACATTTTTCTAAATATTTCAGAATTAGCATTTTTCAGAAATTGATTTTGGAAATCGAAATAAACTTGCTGATTTTGCAAAATAATGAATTAGTGAATCCTCAATTCCAAATATGGGATAGAATAAAAATATCAAAAAATGATCAAATATATTCAATGCAAAGAAAAATGTGAAGAAAGTTTGTTTGTTCTTTTAGACATTTTGTGGTATTTGAACCAGTTCCCAAAACCATTTCCCTTGAGCCATTTACACTAACTTAGCATTGCTATTTATACTCTAAATTTAATCAGAAAGCTGTTTTTAAAAATTGCCATTGACTTCTCTATTTGTATTTTTCAAAAAAAAAAAATTTTGGAAAATCCGATCTCGGAACGAATCTAGGGGTTTTGAACAATTTCTAATTATAACCAGCTAGCAAAAGGTTAATCACAAAGAAGTAGAGATTTGTGAGGGCTTCAGTTGCTATTAAAATTTGCTGGCACCCTGTCTTTTATTATTTTTGCCTGAACTACATCATTTTTTCTATGTATATCCACACACCATATTAGTATGCATGTAATTATGGCTACCATTTAACGAGTTATTTGGGTAGTATGCTACTATAAGAGAAAAAAATTCCACCCACAAAGTATATTATAGTTCTGAAAATACCTTGTTCTGACTAGACAGAATCACCAAAGATGACACATACCCACAAATAGGTCCTTGCTTGTTTGTGGCTAGTACATGAATAGAATAAAGACTCAAAAGAGACTATAAGCAAACTTAATAGAGTTTGCACTTCAATGTAATATCTCATTTCCCATCTTAAACATTAAAAAATGAAATAGATAGAATGAAGAGGATTGTGGGTGCACCTTTAGGCTGTGGTGCATTTTTTATGTGGACTGAACCTTTTATAAGATTTCACTTTTATAAAATGGAATTCTGGGATGTGTCATCTGTCTTTTCATAAAAGGTGGCTTGTAAAAGGGTAAATTGTAGCAGGAGTTCATTTTTCTCTACTATGTTAAGTCAAATGTAAAGATTTATTGCAATACACTGCCTACAATAATACAAGCCCTCATTTATATGTGGATTCTTACTGTACTGTCCATTTTTATGGAATTCCAATAACAACCCTCTAGCTCTAGACAGTTAAGTAAATGACAGGTGTCAGTCAAACTCATCATCTTGTATACTAAGGGAGAGTTGTGTTCCATGGATGCTGGACCCATCTGCGCATTACGTCATCTACCCGCAGCGTGCAGGGGGCTGCGAGTGCCGTGGGGTTTGCTAGTACAATATAACAGGTTAGGTCAACTTTATCCAGCGTCAGCTTTTCTCACTATTAAAAGTTACTTGATTTTAATTAAATGTTTCTCTGCATTGCTTAACAGCTCACTTGTTAAACATTACCCTATAGAGCCACGTTCCCCTTTAAAAAGCATGTATTCAAATGTACTTTTATTAATGTGCACTTTGTCATGCACCTGATATTTGCAAAAAAAAAAATCCTTAAATGGCATGTCCACCCCAAATCATAATACACGCACTCCCAAGTGAATCTGAAAGGTTATTAACTTAGATGTTCCAATGCCCCTCCTGCGGTAGATCCCTGGTAAAGCCGTCAGTCATGACCTGACAAATGATCAAACATGGCCAATGACTGCAGAGTCTACCCAGAGATTCCTCTCTTGAACATTGTGCAAAGTTATTTGAGCTCATACAGTTTCAGAATAGGCTATGGACAGCAGAGTTAATTACATCTTCTGATGCACTTAGTGACGTTTAGGGTGTGAGTATGTTAGGGTTTGTTGCTTCCCGGATTTTCAATAATTATTACATTTTTGAAGTCAAATATTCTAGAATAATCAAATTTTTTAACATCGAATATTCAGAATGATCAAATATTCAAACGATTTAGAGAAATATTTAGGGGGAGATACAATATGGCCCTTTCTGTCTAAAACCCACGTTAACCCGAAAAAATTTCGGGTTAATGTGAGTTTTAGACGGAATTTAGAGCATAGCGCCCATTTCCAAATGTTTTTATTGAACCTCCCTGTAAGTCTTTAATTCCATAGAAACCAACTGTTTTAAAAAGTAAAAAAAAAAAAAAAAAGCTTTTAAAAAAATTTGAAAAATTCAATTGCACCTGCTAAAAACCAGGTGGCAATAATGGCAAGAGGGATCCATGCAACCAACTGGATTGCTTAATTTATACATTTCAATGGATCTGCCTGAAAAGGCAATTGTCTGCTAAACATGGGTCTGTGACCACCCAGCTTTAGAGGCAGACAAGTCACATTAAGCTAAACAGCCCTGCCTTACCTCCCAATTTCAAATTAATTTTACAGCAGCCAGGAATGAAGCTTAAACGAAGTGAAATTTACCTTGCAGGCAATCCACCTTAGGCTCTGCCTCTACTTACAGGTCCCGATTGTTTAGGGCTTTTCTTAAAGCGAAGGAACTGTGGTCTCCAAACAAGTTGAGTTTAAATTAAAGGCCAGTTTCCTACCTTTAAAATGAGCCATCAACCACCTCTCTACGTGCTCCACAGTCCAAGATATAAAGAAATGACTGACCAGAATGTTAATGGGTGGGAGGCTGACATGTGACATTCCTAGAGTCAGAGGCACAGCCTCAGACTCCCTCAGTGTCTGAGGGAGACAGGAAGTCCCTCCTCCTTTCTGCTGTGTGAAGTCCTGACAGAGAAGGTAAGGGAATCTACAGCCCTTCTTTCCCACTATGTGAAAACAGCCCTTTCAGGCAGAGTTCTCACTCTGCCTGAAAAGGCTGTTTCCACAGAGTTTTCTGTAGGTGGGTCTGAGTGCCCCACAACACATGTGAGTGGGCGGGGCTTATGTGCCCACAGGTGGGCGAGGCTTGTGCAACAGCGAGTGGCCAGGGCTTATGCACCCACGAGTGGGCGGAGTATTGTGCACCGGTGGTGGGCGGGCCACATGGGGCTGTAAGAGAATGGGCCAAGGCGGGCCTGGAGGGACCATGGAGTCCATGAGTGGGAGGGACCAGCGGGGCTGCAAAGGGGAGGAGGAGACACAGGGCAATGACTGACATGGTTTCAAAGCAGGAAGTGCAGGGGACCCGTGATGCTGCTGCCATATCACACACAAAAATGTAAATATCTTCAAAACTATGAAAAATAAACAATAAAAATAAATTCTCAGGAGAGCAATTCCTATCATTTTTGGACCACAGTTCCCCTTTAACTATAGCGCGTGCACTGTAGTTAAGTGAAACCGCAAACAGTTAGGATATGTCAGTGTAGCTAATGGTGGATCGTGGGCAAGGTAAATTTCTAAACCTTCGCTCCTGGCTCCTTTAAAATTAGTTGAAACAGGAGGTAAGGCCCTACCTTTAAAATAAGCACAGAGATTTCAAGCTTGAGAAAGAAAAGTGTGTATATTCAGAAAAAAACATTAGAACTTTAAATAATGCCATCTACTACTGCTGAAGTCATGCATATTACAACCAAACTAAATATTTATATTGGTTTCAAGCCCAATCATGTTAGAGATATTTCTCTTCTCGTTTGCATTCATCATAGTTCCATAAACAATACTTATTCCAAATGGATAATATAAAATGAGAACCATAAGATGTCTATGAAGGGTTGTAGCATCAAACTGTTCATTTGCATCATATTCCAACAGTAGACAGCTAATCCTGAAGTTACTTTACAAATAAATAACCTCAGGAATACATAAAAATATAGGGTGACTATATTAGAAGTAACATAATTGTGAGTCAAGAGTTCAATGCCTTTCACATAAAATGTACTATAGAAATGCAATGTGTTTTGACTACCAGACAAGGTTCAGTGTGAGAATACAATCTAGGATGGCACAAAATTCTCCAGATCAGTAGAGGAATTTTAAACAAACAACAGAGATAAGAAAAGGAAACAGACAAGTTGTGCATGTGACTGTTTCTCTATACTAACAGTAATTTATGAAATCCAGCCAAATTGACTTTGCTTCCTTTATGTCCATTAGTTTACAATAACTGTAGAGTTGAATGACCCATATAACCTATATCAGAGTTTATTGACCCCTACAAATATTTTAAAAAACTATAAGACATACAAACATAGAAAACAAAGAGTATAAAGGTAAAACTGTGGTCTCCAAACAAGTGATTTTAAATGAAAGACCAGGTTCCTAAATTTAAAAATAGCCAATCAACCACCTTTCTATGTGCTGCACAGCCAAGGAGGCATATTCTAAAGGTTCGTTAACTTTCGCTGCTGTTTATTTCTAAAGCGGCGGTAACTGTACGCATCGCTAATCTTGGCCATATTACTTCGCCACCCACCCCGGGGCAGCACGCCCACCTCGCCCCAGCGACCCTCCGCCACCCCCATGTGGCGGCGGCGACCACCGCCCCTCGCTCGCAGCTAACATATGGAACAGAGGCTGGGAAGGGGCCGCAGCAGGTGGTCGGACATCCGCCATGCACCCCCCCTCCCCAGCAACCCCTCCAAGCCCCCTGCCCGCCGCTGGGGGGGAGGGGAAGGACCACTGGGAGGGTGAAAAGGGCCTTTTGGGGCTTAAGGGGTCCCGCTGTTTGAACCAGGACCCCCCTCCCCGGCCCTATAAGGGCCTTTGCGGCACTTACAAGGGCCTTGAGGTATTAACAAGAGCCCTTTGGGGCTTAGGGGTCCCGCCAGAGCTCGAACCAAGAGCCCCCTCCGGCCCTATCAGGGCCTTTACGGCACTTACAAGTGCCCTTGCGGTTCTAACAAGAGCCCTTTGGGGCTTAGGGGTCCACAGCTCAAACCGGAACCCCTTTCCGGCCCTATCAGGGCCCTTGTGCACTTACAAGTGCCCTTGCGGCCCAAGAAGGGCCTTTGGGGCTTAAGGGGTCCCACAGCTCGAACCAGGACCCCCTCCCCGGCCTTGTAAGGGCCCTTGCGGCACTGCGAAGTGCCTTGGCGGGGGCCCCGCAGCCGAACCGGGAACCCCAGTGAGTGGCTCATAAAAGAGCCCTGAGCGGCGTCTTCTTTCTTCCAGCCCCGGCGACACCAGCTCCATGAGGCCGCCGACCCCCGAGAGGTACCCCTGCGGCCGCCAAGGGTACCCCCCCGGCGGGCGCCGGCGACCTCAACGAGGCCGATGTTGCCGGCGTCTTGATCCGTCGCAACGTCTTTGGGCTGGCAACACCAACCCCATGAGGTCGCTGATGCCAGGCAGGCTCATGCGGCGCCAGGGCAGGGCAGGGGGCTTAGGGTGGAGGGGCTGCTGGGGGCCCCTTCCCAGCAGCCCCTTCTGTTCCATATGTTGGCCACGAGCGGGGTGGAGGTTAGGAGGGGCTGTGAGTTGCCGCTGCCACAGGGGTCGAGGGCGGGGTGGGGGTCGAGGGCAGAGGTGCAAGGAAGGGATTTTAAGTCCCTTCGTGGCGATATTGTACTTAGCGCATTGCGCTAAGTGCAGTATCGCCGGGAAGGGGCTTAAAATGTCAGCCGGACATTGCGGCCGCGATGCATATGGCGGCGAGATGCTGGCTGTTATAAATACAGCAATAGCGCTATTTTTGCAGCCGTGATGGCTACTGTAATTTTTGGGCGCTATTTTCGGCCCTTATTAAATATGCCCCAAGATATGCAGAAATCGTGATCAAAGAGTTTAAGGGGTGTGTCTGAATCTGTGGTCACCAATAGTAGTTTTTCCTTCTAATCTGAGGTTGGCAGATGCTCACTGTAGGAGAGAAAACAGAAGAAACAAGCAAGAGATCAAGTTACAGTGACTAGGAGGACTGAAGGGGGAAGGGGGGGGGGGGAGAGGAGGAGAACAGCACAGACCACAGTAGGAAGCTTATCAATTTTGGTCTTTCTTTAATACCTCCACACAGGAAGGGACTGTCACATGGTTTCAGGGCATACCCAGAAAAGCAACTCCTTCAATATACCTAAGTCATTTTGGACCACAGTTACCATTTAAATAAGAAAGCATTGACCTCTTATCTTCCTTTCATAGATATTTTTTGTCAAGTGATACAAAAATACAGTAGAATATATACTCAAGAAACTGAAAATGTGTATATGCATTTGCTTTTCAACATTGGAACAGTATCGCTTCAAGGGCAACTGTGGTCTCAAATTCCTGCAAACAAGTTGTTGTTTTAGAAAGCCTCTGTTATACCTCAAAATAACCCTAATCACATCTCTAGATAAAAAGTGCTAGAAAGGTTAGCTATATTACTTGCTTTCAACACTGTCTGTTCAGCCATGTGAGCAGCTTGTAGTACAGTGACTAGGATCTACTTGCAATAATAGGCTTCATGTCTGTCAAGTTTTCCCCAGGTAGTTCCTGGTTCCCCCGATTAAGTCTAACTGAGCATGCTTCTCCCCCCGGAGCAAAGGGGCAGGCAGAGGTAACGTGATGTGAACTCAACCACTCAAAAAATTGAATATTCACCCCGATATTTATTCTCATAAGACTGCAGCCAGAGATGTGATATAGGGCTCATTTTAAAGGAAAGATTGCAGGCTTTCATTTAACCCTAACTTGTTGTTGGAGACCACAGTTGCCCTTTAATATGGTCAAAGACACCAGGTTTATGCTCACTTTCTGTATATGTTGGCATATCTGGCCTACATAATCAGTTTTAATTAGTTAACACCAGGTCATTCTAAAACAACCATATTCTTGAAATAAGTGACCCCTGGACATAGATAGAAAAGATGGTATCTGTGCATCCTGCTGCCTAAAGCAATAGTTTCACCATACATATTATATCTGTTGAGACAAACAAAAGTCACAAAGGAAACAAAACAATAGAGTACTGTGTTAAGCATCTGGGGACAGGCAATGTGGGTGAAGTTGTTTTGGGCTTTCTCTGAATCACACACTCTTACAAAGGGAAAGCAATTCAGTCCTGTACATTTCAGACAGCAGAAAAAAAACGTACATACAGGTTATTTCCCTTGCCAATCACACAGAGTAAAATAAAATATAAATAGGCCTTCTCTAGATCAACTGCTAGGAAAGGCTCATAAGTAGAGATGTCGAACTTCGCAAATCCGGCCGCGAGTGGTAACGCGAATTTTCGAAATTCGAAAATCCGCGATCGCGGAACGCGTTAAAATTAAAAATACCCTTGAAATAACGAGATTTTTCGTTTTTCGAAAATTTTCGAAATTACGAGTTTTCACGTATTTTCGGGAATTTTCGAAATTACGAGTGTTTTCGTGTATTTTCGAAAATATGTATTTTCAAAAATAAAGGAGATCCTCGTAATTTTAAATATTTTCGAAAATACGTTGAAAAGGATTAAGAGAAATCCTTGTATTTTCGAAAATACATGTTTTGCCCATATTTTTCGAAAATTTTCGAAAATACGTGAAAACCTCGTAATTTTTACAAGTTTTCGAAAATACGAAAAATCGCGCATCGGAAGTTCGGAAGGCGGAAAACAGTAAAGGGAGATGGGAGGCATTTGCTCTGTCTATTGGGACAATGTTGTCTGGAGACTGTGTAATACCCACATAAACTGATATTACATTGGATAGTATGGGTTTTATTTGCCATACATTGCATTGCTCCCTAAATGTTTTGATGATAATTAAATACATATTTATAAATAGAAACAAATTACTTAAAGTACTGAAAACTCAGACATGGCATCAATCTAGATCATTAGATTACTGCCTTGTTCATATAAAAATTTCATTATTGTAGAGATCTGCTGTTTTACTATTGCAAATTGGCTGGGATGCTGATGTGACTTAGCCTTGTCTGCATGTCCTCTCTCACCCAGTCACCAGCCCACATGGGGTATTGCATTGCTACTTCATCTTTTCTCATACTGTATTGAATCTTTAGCTCTTCTTAGAATTGCAGTATGTAAGGAAACATGTGGGAAATACTGCATGCAACTAAGTGTTGCATGTTTCTTTCTTGAAAAATCTGGAAATAGATTTATTTGGAGAACATCCTAATATTTACATTTGTGCGACAGGAGTATTAACTTAATTGTATATTTTGTTCTGTGCTAAAGGTCATTCTGTTCTCAGAAACAAACAATGTGAAGGAACCATAAAATGTGTTTGGAACGTCTTACATACCATCCCCCACTAGACACAGCGATGGTTGCTAAGGCAACTATAAAATTGTGATATATGCCGATGGCTTGAAGAAATGCCCCAGGAGCATGCAAATTAATATTCTTTCTAGCCAAAAAATAAAATAAAACAACTTCCCATTATAGCTGGAATATAGGTCTATAGAGCTTGCACATTCAGAAACAGACAAGAAAAAGTAATTTGAAGTGATTTTTTTGTATTACATATTTCTAATGAGCAATTTGCTCATTCATAATTTTTTTAAATTTATATGTTTTATCCCATGACGCTACATGGGCCTCATTTACCCAGAACCGTAATCTCTCTGGGTAAATCTCCCTACATAAATTTAATATGGTGATAGCGACTGTGAGTAAATCCCAAAAAGTTTCTGGATTATAGTAACAGGAAACATGTTTCCTAAATTGATGACTTTTAATGTGCTAAATAAAGGGGTACTTTAGTTGACAAAACAACTCCTACCTCCAGATTTGCAATATTACAACATTGTGCTTATGCCGTGTATGACAGCAATTTTTGCTCATTCCCCCAGTCTGCACCGAATTCTTATCTAACATATTTTCATACACCTATGTAAAGCTGGGTACACCTATATAAAGGGACAACTGCATCAGATTCAATGGAATCGCCCCATTCTCTGCTATGTGTGTACGTCCCAAATGAGCATTCCCGACATAAATGAACGTTCATTGTCGGTGTTGAAAAGGCTTGTTATATTTGGAAAATTACCCTCGTTCGTGGTCGGCCCCCTGTACTAAAGTATAGGAAGTTGGCCACGGTAAACACATCAGTCCTGACTGTTCTCCTTATGCTTTACATTGGTACTGTGTGTACCCAGGTTTAGCGTTGTAGATGATTACCAGGCAAAATATATGAGTGAGAGCTGCAGAGCAACTGAGGTAAAATATATTTTTGACGGCAATAGAACCTCTTAGAAACCATAAAGTTGTCACCCCAAAAAAGGGAACTTTTGCTTTGTCTATGGTGATCAAATGGCCAACCGTAATTCATCACATAGGAATAAGTTGTTTCACTAAACTTTAGTTAGTTTGGAATTATTTCGAAAATTAGATTTTACAGATGTGATTTTAAACCATTAAAAATACCTAGGGACAGTTAAATTGTGTGTATCCACCAGTTATTCCAACTTAAGTTGCTCCTCATCATGCACATACAAAGTTCTAAAATGGGCATGCACAACTAGGACACCCACCAAACTCAAACTTAGTCCATTTGTCCTTGAACGCAGATACTCACCACAAACTGCCTGTCCCTCTAAGATGTCTTGGTCTAGCATGGCCAAAGGAAGAAAAGAGCACAGAAGGAAGTGGGACTGAAGGAGGTGGTGAGTATCTGTGTTCAGAAATGTTGGGGACCAAGGTAAGTATTGTGATTTTTGGGTTGGGGGGTCCTGGATTTGTAGATAGACTAATATTTGTGGTGCAAAATAAATAAAACTGTAAGACCAGCATGCCACATTCCTTCTAAATCACTTTTGGTTGTATTGTAGTGTAATCATATTATTTTATGAGCAGGAGATCAGATTAGGTGGACTTGCTACAACACTAGGATGCAGCTCTCATTTGTACCTTGTTTTAAAAAGAAGTTGTCACAAAGTCTAATATTTGGCTTGTCAGTCCTGATACAAAGGCTTGAGAGCTTTGGTAGAATTTTACTATTTTCATTTAAAGGGCAAGTCCAGCTCTCAAATGAAAATTTATATACAGGTAAATCACCCCCCATAACCCTAAACGGTAATAGTTTGAAATGTGAAACATATAAGTCTAACCTGAAATCCTGCACAATGTCCTGTTTCCCCTGTTTTTGCTTCCTGGTTCTTCCAGTTAGTAACTGTCAGTTATGGATTTGACATTTGACATCACAGCCAATGACTTAATGTTAATCCCCTAGCTGCCTCTTCTGAGCATGCCCAGGCTCAGTACATGTTTCTAAATGGCTCAGTTTCCATGAGGCATCCAGAAGCAGAGCAGGCATACAGTAATGAATTCATAGGACAAAGTATGATATATCAACGTATTTTAGAGAGGCCATCCTTTCTAAAATATTTCATTAGGAGGGTGGAGTTGTCCATTAAGGAGACAAATCAGCTTTGTTTTTAATAGATTTTACTTAATGTTGACAATGAATTGCGCGCATATAAAGCAGATGTTGGCTTATTCTGGGTTCTGTTATAGTTTAAAACTATTTTTTTCAAGCTATTCACAGAGATGAAATGTTGTTAAAGACCAAAATCCTTCCATTGTTTTTAATTTACATACACATGAAGGAAAACCAATAAATTGTAGCACCAGTTTTTGATTTCCTCAGAAATACTGTTTTGTTTAAAAATGTCATTAACTCAGTTTTTGTTTGTATTGTCGTTTGAAAGCACAGATAATCTGTACAGCTGTTTTGTTGTTTTGTGTTTGAATTTTTGCTATGCAGTGCATGAGGTGAGGAAGTATGAAAACATTTGTTTTGATGGTCAGCATTTGACCCACACCCCTCCCACATCTTAGGGGTGACAATGTGTTTGCATATAGTAAGATAATATTCTGATTGATGAACTCTCATGTACTTGGTTAGTGATGGCTTATTGAACAATAGGCTTCCAATTACTGGGCCAAAAAATGAACCTGCTTGTTAAACATTTTCTTCAGACATTGTCCTTTTAGCTTTAGCATTTAACAGATTATAGATCGGCCTCTAGAGAAATACCTTGAAGTGCTTTATATATTCTATTACCTTTCCTCTCTGCATGTTTCAGTGTTGAATGGAACATCTGTTCATTAGCATGCCTCATGTAATGGTTGAATAATTATTAATTCAACTGTTTGTGAAGAAATGCCAAGAAAATGCAAGAAAAATAATTAAACAAAAACAAACTAAAACATATTTCGAAAAACAGTTTATTTAAAATAAGTATATATATACACACACACACAAACACACAAAATTAGACTTGTGTCCAGTCCTTTGTAGTGAGTTTAATTTATAGCAAAATAACACAATACAGTTATGCAAATAAGTTCTACATTAATATCAGAAATGGGTGTACATTAAATTTGTCATTTTTTTAATTTTGGTTTTGTTGAAGTGTAAATTATTTTTTGTATGTGTGATGTCTTGGTTGTATACTTACCTAAATCAAATAGTGTATCACTTGCCTTGATATTCCACCTGATTTCCAAGCTAAAACCAGGGTAGGAGTGGTGAAGCTGTCATCTGCAGGCATACAGCGTCTTTGATAGCTCACTGTTCACCTTTTATTGCACTATGGGAAGTAAGAGTGCTGTCCCCTACCTCCCTGCATAATGTAGTTATTAAATTACAATGGTTAGTGTTTTGCTATTGTTTCATTTAAAGCATATGTACACTGAGAAATTTGTTTTTTAAATTACCCATTACTGGAAACTATAATTTTTCCCAACTATCACTGTACCATTTTTTTTGTTGATCTGTCCACTATTTCTTAAACTATCCAGTCTGAAACATCCTACTTTTCAGCTATCAATCAAGTGCCTTAGTATCATAAACTCTTCGGTTATCTATAGTTTTTCTGCAACTTGAATGGTGACAGTTGGTATGTGAACTGCATGGTGGGAAATTCCATCTCCCAATGCTGCCTCGTAGTGATTACTGAGCATGCTTGCCCTCACAAAGGGTCAGATAGTCTGGCAGGGGGCTGGGGGACTGAGGAACCAAGCTTAAGCAAAACAAGTTCTGAATTGAAGTCATGCAACAACACAAACACATCAGTATTTTAAGTGCTGCTTACATGTAATAATTTATAGATTGAAATAAGGCAAAGTAACATAGTAACATAGTAATTGAGGTTGAATAAAGACTTGCGTCCATCAGGTCTTTTTCTCAGTGTACAATCCTTTAAAATAAAAGCATTTAGTATGTAAAAGTATAGTCTAATGTACCTTCTGTGCTATAGAAGCAGAGATAAGGCAGGTGTTGATTGGTACAAATACAGATGTGTCCTGTTGGAACTCATTAGGATAACCCAAAAATATGTGTCAGCAAAAGTGAAGCCAATTGTGATGCTTCACAGAGGAGGTATAGCACAGAGGAGATGCTTTATTGTTGTTTATGTGCGCAAAACATTATCCCTTACAAAATATATTAGTTCTTTACTGTTTTAATTGAAACCCTGCTACCTCACTTGGTATGCAAAAGTAAAACTGAAAAAACAGTTTTGATAAAAACTTATGGTCAAAAGTGTTCAAGCAGACATTTAGAAAACCTTAAACAAGGAGCATCCCTGAAACACTTTGGAATGATACTGTATGTAAGAACGTGGACTTCTAGATAATTTGATTGAAAAAGACTCATAACTGTTTTTGTCTTCTTCTTCTCCTTTTTCTTTGTGAAAGTGTTTCTGAGTTATCACTGAATTATTATTATTATTGTGAATTTATATAGCGCCAGCATCTTCCGTGGAGCTTTACAGCTGCATTAATATACATAAGGAAAACATACATGTTACATACAGGGGTAGTGTAAGTAATACAAAGTGTAAAAAATGTACTGTAAGTGCTGGTCTAGCAGCATTCAGTGTGGTAAATTTACAGCATTACTGTGGTACAATAGGATGGAGGGCCCTGCCCGAGAGCTTTCAGTCTCATAGGTCCCAACCATCCCGGTTTCCCAGGGATTGTCCCGTTTTAGGGTGTCTATCACGGCATCCCGGTACATGCAGTGAGATCCCGCGATGTCCTTTTAAGTCCCGGTTCCTACAGAGTAAGAAAAACAAAATCCGAAGTGGATTTGGGCGGGATTTCCTGACGTTTTCAGCCAATAGTAAAGCCTATGTCTGGGTTCCTGGCTGAGAAAGTTATGCAGAGGCACCACACGCTGTAACAGGAGAACATCCTCCTTCCTGACTGACACTGCACAGTGCAGATAAGGCTTGGGAGACAACCGTTGAAAGCAGAGATGTCAGTGTCATATAATTCATCTCTCATGCTCTGCCCCCCTTATTTTCTGGTCATCGGGTGCCTGATTTTTTTTCAGTGATTTTTTTTTTCTTGACAAAGTGTGAGTTAAAGGGCAAGTGTACCTCATTTTAAAAATTTACCTCCCATGCTCCACACAGGGCTACAGATGAGATCAGCATGGGCGGTTACATCCTAAAAATACGAATGGACTGTGCCTCCCAACTGCTGGGTCAAAGAAGTACTAGAACTACTGAAACCCATGTTATTAGCAGTCTATACTCCTATCTAATATAATAAAACCCTAATCTGCGTCCGTGTGTGCCTCGCTTGGCACCAGATGTATCAGTTTCTCGGCAGGCTCGCAATGTACGCGCCCCGCTTAGAGACACTTTCTCTGCAGGCTCGCAATGTTGGTAACCAGAGTTCCCTGTATAACTCAGCCTGGACACAGAACTCATTGACTTCTAATATCCTTATAATTTACAGTAGGGAATACATTATCCTTATAATACATGAGTGGTACCCAGAGTTCCCTGTCCTATATAATTCAGTCTGTGTCCTTGTAACTTTATATAGACAAATGACTCCTCAGTGACGTATAATATCCATATTTTACAGTAGGGGATACATTGTCCCTTATAATGCATGAGTGGTACCCAGAGTTCCCTGACCTGTATAACTCAGCTTAAATTAATACTTTACTGTAGACTGAAACACATTTTTCACATAATCTGACCATGATACTAAAAGTGATCTTTTGCTATTATGCTGTAATCATACTCCTCCCACACCCACTCATGTGACCACACCCACTTTATGCCGCGGCGCTCTTTGATGGGTCCTGTCCCTCTTTAGGATTTTCAAATGTTGGGAGTTATGCAGTCTAGAGGAGCTGGGGATGAGACATAAGGTAAAGCAGATCAGTAGCTGTAACTAAGTTGTCAGTGGATTATAACTAGCGGGTCAATGATTGGTCATTAAGAGGGGTAGGAGTGTCCAGATTCAGATTGTAAACTTGCCTGAAGAGATGAGTTTTGAGGTTGTGTTTGAAGATATGAAGTGATGGCGAGTGATGTATAAAACAAGGAAGAGAGTTCCAGAGCAGAGGGGCAGCACAAAAAAAGTCTTGTATACAGGTGTGTGAGGATGTGATTAGAGCGGATGACAGGAGAAGATTATTAGCAGAGCGGAGTTTACGCCTTGGGTAGTATCTGTTTATCAGATCAGAGATTTTTCACATAGACTTTAATAAACTTGTCTCTTGATTGCATTCAGCTTTGCCACAGTCCTACGCAGCGCTGATTTCCCTTGATTATGTTCAGCTGTGTTGCATGCACAGGTTTTAAAATCAAACTCATAGCACACACAGACACTCACATTAAGAAACCTTTGTCCAACTTTTAAAGTCAAATTCAAAGTTTAAACTTAAAGGGCAAGTCCAGCCCTAAAATGAAAACTTACATACAGGTAAATCAACTCCCATAACCCTAAACGGTAATAGTTTGAAATCTGAACTATATAAGTCTAACCTGAAATTCTGCACAATGTCCTGTTTCCCCTGTTTCTGCTTCCTGTTCTTCCAGTTAGTAACTGTCAGTTATGGATTTGACAGTTGAGATCACAGCCAATGATTGAATGCTAATCACCTGCCTGCCTCTTCTGAGCATGCCCAGGCTCAGTAAATGCTTGGTACAGGTTTCTAAATTGGTCAGTTTCCATGAGGCATCCAGAAGTATAGCAGGCATACAGTAATGAATTCATAGGACAAAGTATGATATATCAACATATTTTAAAGAGGCCATTCTTTCTAAAAGATGTTCTTATGGGGGTGGAGTTGTCCTTTAAACTTACCCTTTCTAGTTACATATGTACTTTTGAATATTTACCTCTAAAGCTTTTGTCCACTTTTGAAAACACAGAATAAGGCTGCATGATAGGACAGGTTTAAACCCACCCTGATCAACCCCCAATCCACCCCTGATTATTATAGGCCCAACTATGTCAATGTACCGTTAGGTGCGTATCGAGCGCCTATTGGAATTTGCTGACTCTGACAGTACAATTATACACTTATTCTATCCAGTTCTTGTGAGCAGCAGCCGGAAGTTAGGTACCACTGCTACAAACTCCTGGAAATAAGTTCAAAAGAAAAAATCACTTTAAGAAGAGAACTGGAACATTCCAAGTATATAATGTATATTAAAGCAACATTAATAATGAAAGACGTGTATGTATAACGAAAATATGTATAAAGTCTTAAAGTAGGTCACAAATAACAGAAGTGCCCATTAACCTATAATGGCCATTTGTGCTGTTGTGACCTACTTGTGTAAGGATGTTAGCATTATAAATGCACCTATTTTTATTATTAAAGCTGTTTTATTATACAGTACAACTGAAGCACTCCATTTAATGTGCCCTTTGTAAAACAGAATAAGTAAATGGAACTGTATATGGGAAACCCACTGAAAGTTCATTTGGACACAAACACTCAATGTACAGTATGGAATTCACAATTTGTCCTGCCCCAAAATGCCTAAGGCAGTTAGTAATTTTAGTAATATTAGTCATTTTAATCCTTCCATTACTTTGAAATGACTTGTCCATTAATTGGTTATATCAAATAGTAGCATTGTAAGAGCTGCACAGCTACGTAGGATTAAACTGCATGTTTGTTATTTATTGTTATTGCTGAAAAGTTTTTTTACAACTTGTTCAGTGTTCCCCCTTACACCAAGCATTATATCAATGACTGGTCTTTATTGTATTAATCGATAATAATCCAAAAGTTACATTTTTGAATAGAGATTATTTTGGGGGCAAGTTGTCCTGTTTTATTCGTGAAAGAGTTTTAATTTATTTAGAGTTCGAAATGTTCCAAAAATACTGATGGGAAGGGAGAACTTCCAGTATATCCTCCCATTCCTGCTGCTTGTAGGTTGACAGCAAAGAAAGTGGGTCCACATATCTTTTAGCTCCTCCTTTTAGATTCATGTAAGCATCTTGTTAAATTTTTGGAGGATGTCATGTACTCCAATTAATTATTTTTGCCAAATGTAACCATAAATTACTGGGGAAATTCAGACTAAAAAACACTCAGGAACTGCATGTGTTCATCTTTTACGATTTCCACTGACCACACCTTTAAAGAGAAAGTTCAGTGGAAAATGTCATTATTCTTATATTTTTTTATTATTCATACCCAATTATTCTACATATTCTCTTCCATTTTGAAAAAACTCTTGAAATAATACCCTGCTGTTGACATTAATGAGCTGACATTTCAAGTTTTGTAATGGTTCTTTTATTTCCCAGAATGCACACTAACGTGGAATTTCCACTGATTGGCTGTTGGATGGGTAAATCATGCTCAGATCTCTACTGAGCAACCGAATGGGTCCTGCAAAGCAAAGTTACATTTCGGAAGCATTTATTTACACACAGACCAAGAGGCCGATTTACAGAGAGGCGCTGGGCAAATTTATTGATTAAAAGTCAGGCAAACCGGTTTGCTACCGTGACTACCATTATCGTGACTTTAACTGTATTAGCAACGTATGCATGGGTTATGCAAAAGACACACGCGCATCCGACGCTGGCGTTAAAATCCTGCTGTGACTAATTCTCTTTTCAGGACTTACCCACAGTCGCAAACAAGATATTGAATCGCGATTGGGGCATTTACCTAGAGAAATAGCAGCTCTGGGTAAATGAGCCACAAAATACTGAATGGACAGGTTAAGGTCATTAGGATAAAAATACTGCTCTTTTGCACTGAACTTGCCCTTTAAAGGGCATCTATACCGAAAAATAGGTTATTTTAAATTGACCATAACTGAAAACTATAATTCTTCCCAACCACCATTGTATAATTTTTTTGTTTATCTGCCCCCTATTTCTTTAGATATCCAATCTAAAATTTCTATATTTCAGCTCTCAATCAAGTTCCTTGCTCTCAATAACTATTCCGTTAGTAGTTTACTGTATCTGGAATGGTGACAGAGATATGACAGTTGGAATGCTGTATGCTGTGTGCAGGCTTGACAGTTGGTTTGTGGGAAAAAAAGTCAGGTCCGATGGAAGTGGGAGTGGTTAAAAGAGGGAGGGGCGATACTGCTCCTAAACAAAATGTGTGCTGGTTTGAAGGCATGCAGTGCTACTTACATGTATTCAATTATAAGATGAGGCAAAGTAATTTTTTCAGTATAGTGTCCCTTTAGTGATATCTGGTTATTTATTATTGGCCACTTTCTCCCAATAACGGCATCTTAAAATTTGGTAAGGGGACCTTACTAAGTACTACTAAAAATTTCATACCAATCCTTCACGAAAACTATATCCCTATTATGAGGTAGAATGACACTTTTCATTTACATCTGGAGATTTATTGTCTTGATATATACAGAACATGTAAAGATGATTCATCACCTTAGATTAATGGTATTCTAGGGTTTAAAGCTATATCCTAATACTCTACTATTGTAAGAAATCTCTTTAATTAATTAAAGCAGAATCAAATTATTAATAAACATATTAAATAGAAGCGGCCCCAACACAGAACCCTGTGGCACCCCACTTAGCACTTTAGTCCATATTGATGAAGACCCATTAACAACTACTCTCTGCATCCTATTCATTAACCAATTTTCTATCCATGTACAAATGTGCCTCCCCAGACCAGCAGACCATAGCTTATACATTGGTCGCCTATAAGGGACAGTATAAAAAACCTTTGCAAAATACAAGTATACTACATCTACTGCTATGCGAGAGTCTAAATTTCTACTCACTTCTTCATAAAAGCCAAGCAAGTTAGTTTGACAAGATCTATTCCTCCTAAATCCATGCTGGTTACTTTCCAATATCTTCCCCACCACTGAAGTTCAACTTACAGGCCTGTAATTACCCGGCTGGGAACGACTGCCCTTTTTGAATATTGGAATAACATCAGCTTTTTCCAATCCAGACATCTGGACATGAAGTAATCTGCATGAAGTGAACTTAGCTCCCTAAGTACCTGAGGATGTATTTTATCCAGTCCAGGAGATTTATTAATATTAACCTTATTTAGTTTCTGTACCATATCCTTGGTTAAACAAAGTGCACTTACATAGTAACATAGTAACATAGTAATTAAGGTTGAATAAAGACATACGTCCATCAAGTCCAACCTATTCACCCTCTTTCTATATATATATATTTTTTTTAACCCTACCTAACAGTTGATCCAGAGGAACGCAAAAAACCCCAGCTAAAATGGGGGGAAAAATTCCTTCCTGACTCGAAACGGCAATCGGAAAGTATCCCTGGATCAACCAGATCTATATGCATTAATACCAGTAATTCTCAATATTTTTTAGTTTTAGAAACTTATCCAGGCCTTTTTTAAAGCTATTCAATGAACTTTCCATTACCACATCTGCCGGAAGACAGTTCCACAATTTCACCGTTCTCACTGTAAAGAAACCCTTCCTAACCTGAAGATGAAACTTCTTTTCTTCCAACCTTAGAGGATGTCCACGTGTCCTCTGATATGACCTATTAGTGAACAATGCACCAGAGAGTTTATTGTATGGCCCATTAATATATTTGTATAAGGTTATCATGTCCCCACGCAAACGTCGCTTCTCCAATGTAAACAGCCCTAACTTGTCTAATCTGCCTGCATATTCGAGCCCCTCCATTCCCCTTATTAATTTAGTTGCCCATCTCTGAACTGCCTCAATTTCCAAGATGTCCCTTTTGTATATGGGATTCCAAAACTGCACTGCATATTCCAAATGAGGCCTTACCAGTGCCTTGTAAAGAGGGAGAATAATATTTTTCTCTCTTGAATCTATTCCCCCTTTTATACAAGACAATATCTTGCTAGCTCTAGCCGTTGCTACCTGGCATTGTTTGCTATGGCTAAGTCTGTTATCTACCAGAACCCCCAAACCTTTTTCCATTACAGATGCACTTAACACAGAGTTATTTATGGTGTAGGTGGCACAGGGATTATTAAATCCCAAATGCATCACCTTACATTTATCAACATTGAATCTCATCTGCCATTCTGCTGCCCATTTTGATAATCTATCTAGGTCTGCTTGCAGCACTTGCACATCATTGGAAGTTTCCAAAGCTCTGCATAGTTTAGTGTCATCAGCAAATACTGAGACCTTGCTCTCAATGCCCCCTTCTAAGTCATTGATAAACTGATTAAACAGAAGCAGACCCAGTACAGAACCCTGAGGCACTCTGTTTAGAGCTTTAGCCCACATAGATGTAGCTCCATTAACCACCACTCTCTGTTTGCGGTCCAATAACCAGTTCTCTATCCATGAACAAATGTTTTCTTCAAGGCCAACAGTCCTCAGTTTATACATTCGTCGCTTATGTGGCACAGTATCAAAAGCTTTTGCAAAATCCAAATATACCACATCCACTGCTGTGCCTGATTATAGCTTCTTACTCACTTCTTCATAAAAACCAATTAAATTTGTCTGGCATGATCTATTTCTCATACTTGCATCTTTTATACCATTATTGCTACTATAATCTATGATATCTGTACTTGGATCTTCTATACTGTATACAGAGGGGGGGAAATTATTTAAGACATTTGCTTTATCGCCATCCTCCGTAAATAACTTATCACCATTAATTAATGGTGCCACATTTTCAGTCCTCATCTTCTTACTATTAGTATACTTGATGCTTTGTTCAGCTATCCTAACTTCATTATTAATTTTAGCTAGTTTGATTGCTTTCTTACACTCCTTGTTAGTTTTTATAATCCCTAAAGGCCCTTTCCGTTCCCTCCGACTAAAAGGTTTTAAATGCCTTTTTTTTTCTTTCCATTTGCCTCTTTACATCAGAATTTAGCCACATGGGCGCGGATTTATTTTTTTTACATTTATTTCCAAAAGGTATAAATTTAGATGTGAAATGGCCTAAAATCCCCTTAAACACAGTCCACTTCTGTTCAGTACCTTTACCTGATAATACATTATCCCAGTTGACATTCTGAAGAGCTAATTTTAACCTGGGGAAATTTGCTTTCATGAAATTCTTTGTTAACCCAGCGCACTTTTCCTTTCAATACACTAAACAACACTATTTCATGGTCACTATTCGCTAAGCCTCCAGTTCCCTTTATATCTATAATATGCTCTACGATGTTAGATATTACCAGATCCAGCAGAGCTTCTTTTCTAGTAAGAGTTCTGTTGGAGCTGCTACTAGAAATACTAGTGCATTTGAATGTGCCTAATGTGGGCTATACAAATAGATCCCCCCCCACACACACACACACCCACACACTTATGGTAGTTCTTTACTACATACTGAAAAACAATTATGTGAATATAGAATGTATTGTTTATATTAGGGTAGTACTGCCTTAGCTCAGCTGATTCAAAAGGCATTGTAATATTTTTGCATGTTTACCGTATATACTCGAGTATAAACTGAGGTTTTCAGGCTTTAAAAAAAGCCTGAAAATCTTACCTTGGTTTATACTCGAGTCAATCTTGTAATGTAGTGACATCATCCTGAAGCGCAGAGGATGTGGAGCGAGGAGCGAGTGGCCGCCGGACAAGGTAGGAGAATACCACAGGGACACCAGGGCAGACAATACTTAGAAATAAGA
Organism: Hymenochirus boettgeri; assembly: GCA_019447015.1. NCBI lineage: Eukaryota > Metazoa > Chordata > Amphibia > Anura > Pipidae > Hymenochirus > Hymenochirus boettgeri. The sequence continues at coordinate 151,738,173 of CM033474.1, forward strand.
GTAAAACCTTCTTTATTTGTGCATACTGTATGCACAAATAAAGGAGGATTTACCCCTATTTGCAAGTATTTGCCACTTAAGATGTTTGAAAACTACAACTCTCAGCAATAAAGCATGCTGAGAGTTGTAGTTTCCAAACATCTTACGTGGCAAATACTAGTAGGGGTTACACCCTCGGTTTATACTCGAGTCAGTCTATTTTTTCCCTTTTTTAGGTAAAACTAGGTACCTCCGTTTATACTCGGGACGGTTTATACTCGAGTATATATGGTATATGTTTTCAGCAAAAATATAAATGATTGAAAAAAACCTTACCTCCAAGCAAGTTGTCTAATAGCAGGTTAGGCTTTAGAAAGGAATTAACTACCATCTGGCAACTTGGTAGAGGAATTTTATAAGTATCTCACTTCATATAAATCATGAAACCTTATGTCTTTTCTCATACTCATATATTTCCTAATTGACTAGTTTTAAAAAAATGTCATGTTTGAACAACCAACAGGATGTTATATGGATTTGATTTGTAATCAAAGTGTTCTGTACTATGACTTTTATTAATTGTGCAATTACAATAATAATAGTAATGTACTGACTACTGACTGTCTACAAGCCAATGACAGATTGAAAAGGCTATTAAACATGTAAGGAATTATTGCAAGATCATGCGAAAAGTGATCTGGTCAAACTTTTTACATTAAAGGACAGTGCTTTAACTTACCTTAGTTCAATGTTCTTTTGTGTGGTCAGCTGTGTTGCAACAATTAAAAATAATTTTGTTGGAGCTTGGCCTGTGTGTTATACTGTGAGTAAGTTTATCAGTTTTATAAACATCGGTTTTACAAGTAATAAAATAATTCAACCAATTATTTAAGTGTCCAGAACCACATTTTGGAGATCAAATCTATATATCTATATTTTATATTTATATAACCATTCGTCACTCCATTTAGCACTTAAAAAGGAAGATTGGGGCACTGTTACCTATGTCCCCGGGAAATAAAGATATGACATATACGGTGTTCTTAATATGGTATCCGTCTCATTGATGCTATTTAGCTTGTTTACTGAGAAGTAGCTACTCACATACACACTGTTTACTGCAAACCATAAATGAATATGAAGCAAATCTGCAGTTTTTAATAAATGTTAATAAAAAGTGGAACGCAATTTGCCATCTGTGACTTATAAAAGGGTAATATTGCCACTGACACATCATGTTTACATCCACATGCTTACCATGACACCAATCATCTGTGACCAAAGATTGGGACAGTTACTATTATTATTATTATTATGGATTTATAAAGCGCCAACAACTTCTGTGGCGCTTTACAATTACATAGTCATACATTACATACAGGGTAATAAATGTTATTCAAAGTCATAGATATTACATACACAGGTAATACAAAATATGAGTAAACAGTGTGATGAGTTTCTTACAGCAATACCATGATACAATAGGAGAGAGGACCCTGCCCAAAGAGCTCACAGTCTAGAGGATATGGGGTGAGACATAAGGTTGCAGGAGTTGGTAGGCTGTAAATAGATTGGCAGTGGAATGTGAAAGGTGGGTTGGATCAAATTAGGAACAAGATGGGTAATGTTTTGCCAGGTTATATGCTTGCCTGAAGAGGTGGGTTTTACGGTTATGTTTGTAGGTATTAAGGGATGGTGACTGATGGACAGATGGAGGAAGGGAGTTCCATAGCAGAGGGGCAGCACGAGCAAAGTCCTGAATACGGGCATGAGAAGAGGTGACAAGGGTGGATGAGAGGAAGAGATTGTTTGCGGAGCATAGGTTGCGTCTGGGACGATATTGGTGGATCAGCTCTGAGATATATGGAGGGGCTGTGTTGGATAGGGTAAGCTTTATAGGATAGGGTAAGCTTTATAGGATAGGGTAAGCAGCTTGAATCAGATCCTTTGCGTGATGGGCAGCCAGTGGAGTGACTGACAGAGAGGAGAGGCATTAGAGGAGTTAGAAGAGAAATGAATGAGCCAGGCAGCAGAGTTGAGGATGGATTGAAGCGGAGCCAGTCGGTTGTTTGGTAGACCACACAGGAGTGTGTTGCAGTAGTCAAGCCGGGATATGACTAGGATTTTTGTAGCTTTGTTCGAGAGGAAGGGTTGGATGCGGGAGATGTTTTTGAGTTGTAGTCAACAGGAATTGACATGGGGTTTGAAAGAAAGATTGGAATCTAGCGTTATTCCGAGGCAGCAGACATGATGAGATGGTGATATAGGTGTGTTGTTAATATTAATAGTAAGACTAGGTAGGGGAACAGATCGTGAGGGTGGGAAAAGGACAAGTTCAGTCTTGTCCATGTTGAGTTTGAGGAAGTGGGAGGACATAAAGGTAGAGATGGCACTAAGGCAGTTGGGGACCTGGGATGTCAGTGTAGGGAGATCAGGGGCAGAGATGTAAATTTGGGTATCATCTGCATTTTGTTCTGTGAAATATGAGGCTATTTCATCAGCCGATAAACAGGGCGTAGGAGGAGGCGAACAGAGCAGGGAGCTGAATACTTTAAAGAGCTGTTTCGGGTTATGGGACTGTGTGGATATGAGTGAAGAGAAGTAGTTTTGTTTGGCTAAGGATAAAGCACTTCGGGTCCGGTAGAGGGCACTTTTAAATTTAAGAAAGTCTCTATTTTTGTTACTCTTGCGCCAGCGTCATTCATGGAGATAAGCTTTTCAACTTTTTTATCTGATTCGTAAGCCATGGTTGTGGGTTCTTGCGACTAAGGCGACGGGTGGATAAGGGAGCAACAGAGTAGAGGACCAGGGTCAGAGAAGGAGGGCATGGAGATAAGTTGTTGGAGGGGGGCAGAGAGCGAATGGGGGTTGAGATTACGCAGGTCTCTGCATCTGTACGTTTGTTTGTTAGGGGTTACGGTCAGGACAGATGACACAAGTTTAAATTTGAGAAGATTGGAGAAGTTAGATATGGAGCAGAGGCGGGTGAAGACCAGATCCAGTGTGTGTCCATTACAATGGGTCTGAGCAAAGGACCATTGAGTAAGGCCAAGGGAGGAGGTAAGAGAGAGAAGTTTAGTGGCAGCAGAGGTGTTGTTATCGATGGGGATATTGAAATCCCCAAATTGAGGGGATGTCAGAGGATAGAAAGTGGGACAACCAAGCAAAGAAGTGGTCAAAGAAAATAGTGGTTGGGCCGGGTGGTCGATAAATAACTGCAATCTGTAGGGGTGTGGGAGAGTAAACACGGACTGAGTGGAACTCAAAAGATAGACAGGGTAGGGCTGGTAAGGGTGTGATGGTTATGAAAGTACAGTGCTCAGAGAGAAGAATACCAACTCTTCCACCACATTTATTATCGGGCCTAGTGGTGTGGCTGAAGTGAAATATGAAAGCGCGGCAGGTGAGACAGCCGCAAGTAGAAGCAGAGAGAAGCAGAGAGAAGCAGAGAGAACGAGAGGAGGTGAGAATGGGATATAAATGGACCATGCGTTTTGTAGTGGAGGAGGCAGGGGGGTGTTTGACAATGGAAATGAGTTGATGGTGGGAAAGGAGGGGAGAGGATAAAATGGAGTGTGCAATATAAATGGACTTACCAACAGTGGGGTGTTGTAGTGAGGTGATAGAGCTTAGTTTGTAGGTAAGCAGGCAGATAAGAAGCAAGGTTATATGGAACATGATGATGGGTTAATAATACAATGGGAAGGGTTCAATGGTGTGATCCAAATGTGCAGATCAGTGTCAGGCACTTCTCATGCTATTTCTGGTATAATTCTGGTGTTAATTTAGCCCTACACTGAGGCTGCACTTGAGAAAGGCTGCAGAAACTGACCAAGGTCAGAATCTGACTAGGGCTCTTACAAATATAGCTGGCCTGATTACAACTACAATTAGAAATACTGTTCAGCTGGGATGTGGGAAGGGCAAAAGGGAAACAGACAAATTAAATGAAAACAGGGTGAGGATCAAACAAATGGTGAAAGTCCCAAAAAACAACCAGACAAGACTGAGATAAGATAGCAGATCATACCAGGCAAAAATTACAATGAAGCACAGGAAGGGATGCACAGTTTAGAGTGGGATGCTAGTGCATCACTACAGTTATGTAATGCTGCCTTTGGCCTGGTACCCTGGCTGACATTTTTGTCAGATCAGCAGTGATTAATAGTGATTTATCAAATCAATTTTTTAGCAAAATGTATTAGTTTGAATTATTGCACATGTTGATAAATTATGATATGATTTTCAATAGGCCACACAATTTGTTGGGCTAAAATATTGGCAAGAATTAGTCCAAATTCTTTCAAAAGACAACCATGCTGCACATCTGTAGGTTGAAATGTATCCGTGTGTGTTCCATCTCTTAGGCTGGGTACACACCATGGGATCCTCTGTCCTGACCAACCATTCACAACTAGTGATAAGTCGGTCAGGATGAAGGACTGTCGTTCACGGCAAAAGTATCCGCAGCGTACAGTTCGGCAGGATCGACTGTGCGGTCCATACATTTTTAATGCAAGATAGCCAGTGGTTTCTGACATGCCCAATAGCCCATTTGTCTGATTTGGACGAATGAATGGTCGGATATCGGTCCTGGCCCACCAAAAAGCCATGCAATTTTTTTCGGCCCCATTAACCAATACACTGAATTTTCAGTCAATTGGACACTAAATATTGCATGGTGTGTACACAGCTTACGTTTCTGTAAAATGCTGGCAGTATATTGCATTGATAATTAAGTGAAAAAAGATTACACAGGGGAGTAACGTTGAATTATGAGGAAAGGCTGTGAAACAATGTTTTCCTTTTAGGTAAAGACGCATTGAGGGAGATAACACAGTAGATCAGAATGGTATTGATTTATGTTATAATCGCTTTGGGAATGTTACATGTAAAAAAATGTTATATGCAGATGAATAATGTTCTGTGTGCTTAGTTTAGTTTTACTGGCTGGTTAAATATAAATGGATTCCCTCAAGAAGAGGATTTATAAATAAATGCAAAGTAGATATACATGTTTCTGTGAGTGTGGCAGATTTATGCTTCGCTCCAATTAGCATGGATAAAATGGGAAGGATCCCAGAATTTCTTGCTATATCAGGGTTATTCAATAAAAGTTCTTATCGTTTAAAATGGTGCTAATTTTGCCTCAACCAATCAGATCTTATTTAACATTTGAAAGCTAACATCTGATTGGTTGGGGCAAAATTAGCACCATTTTAAACGATAAGAACTTTTATTGAATCTTCCTGTATATTTTGTAGCAAGACCATTCGTCTGCCATTAAAAAAAGTTAGCAGGTTAATTTGGTTGGTTGCTACACACAATGTGAGTTATTAAATGGATGGTATATCGTATGGAGGGGTCCTGTCCGATATGCTGTTTTAATTCAAAAGTAAGTGTTAGAAGTCATCTTCTTCTAGAAAAAACCTGAGAGTTGCTCATCTGTTAAATTGCCTTACAGCACAAAACAATCCCATGTGGCCAATAAATCCACAGAATCATGACACCTCTTCCTAATTATCAGTCTGGTTTTGTTTGTTTTTTAGAGACCTCAGAAGCACTGGCATGTGCCTGATATCATGATTTTCCTTAAATTCACAGGTTCTCAGCATCAAATGCATAGTCAGATTGCAAATTGTAAGCAACAGTGAAATGAAGAGAGGAGAATAACTACCATAGGAATAGCCAGGGGGCGCTGTCTTATTACTTGTCTATGACAGATACAGCCTCTTTCCAGACAATCAATGTACCGTAGATGAAGCAGGGGGGGGGCATTTTAGTTTGTTGAGGGCCCCAGTGATCCCCATTTACACCATTGAATGGAGGAATAATATTTTTTTATATAAATTGGTCCCAATTTTAGAATTAATCAATGTACACCCACATGTCCTTGAAGGTTGCATTTAGCATTTATCTAGTTTAATATTTCATAACCGTGAGTCCCTAGGGGTTGTTGTACTACTAATTTCTCAATATTTATTATTAGTGTAATTTCCCTCATGAGTTGTAAATATGATTAGTACTAAGAATTTTCAAAAAGCAACAATTGAACTGTCACTATTTACCTAGAAATTCTAGGCATGTACTAATAGCATTGTCTTTTTGTAAATATCACAATAACATCTGCTACCACAAGAACTTTGGCTGGTTCCATTACAAAGTATACAATTATGCCAACATGCTAACAGAAAGGATCTGTGCATAAAGTAAGGTGATCTGTCATAAAGTACAAACAAAGTAAAACAACCCCTCTCCTTCCTTAAAGGTCATTCCACCCTTAAAACAAAAACCTGATCACTTGTCAGTTACCTGCCCCCAATTCAAATTGATATACTCAGCATTTTATTAGATGTATTACTAGCCAGATGTATAAAAAAAATCTTCAGGAACCACCTTTCCGCTTATTCTTCGTGACTGGTATATGATACAATACTTGTTTTGTATAACAATGAAAGGAGAAGCTGAAGCACACTAAATTTCGTATAGAAGATAAAAATCCCTTTAATGTGCAATCATGGTGATAAATCACAGTGATAGCTTGTATATATGAATAAGAACATTTAAAAACAGTGCAAATACATCTAAAGTCCTTCTAGACCTGCCATCTAGTAACCCCCTAGTCTTAGTCAGTGTAGCATATAGAGACTACTAAGCATCTATACTAATCCGTCCATAGTCAGTATATTCAGTCTGCATATACTATGGAGGTACAAGGTGGACATGATTTTAGCAGGGCTGGCAGGAAGAAGAGGACAAACAGCTGGACGCATTACCTGTGCCTAGACCAACTGCGCTATACTACAATACTTGTTTTGCTCAGGCTCTGACCACTGACCTGACTATTTTCCTACATACCAACTGTCAAAACTGCATACAGCATACCAACTGTCAATCCATTCCAGCTACAGCAAAACTGCTTACAGAAATGATAAAACGTAAGATGTTTCAGATTGGATATCTAATGAAATAGGGGCAGATGAACAGAAAAATTGTACAGGGATAGTTGAGATGAATTATGGTTTCCACTAATTGACAATTTAAAAAAACAAATTTTCCAGTGTACATACCCTTTAAACTGTCTCTTCCCTTCATGCAATCAATCAAGGCTGAGACAGCTGTCTCCTCTGAACATGCTCAAGCTTATAAAAAGCTCTCTGAGCAGGTATAGGTATAGGTAGAAGGTATCATTAAATATCTGGTTACAAATGCACGTAATAAACCGGTAAAAATAGCAGTTGAGTTTGTGGGCAGATAACCAACAAGTCACCAGTTTTTAGTTGTAATGGTGGACACGCCCTTTAAACTGTACTAATGGGTAGGCCTAAAACCCTAAGGAGCCTAAATTCCTCATCCCTGGGGTTACAGCTGGTAGATTGGGTACTTAAATCTTTGCAGGTATTTTGTTTTACCGTGGATGTGGTAAATCTAGATGGTGCAAACTGACGATATTTAAAAAAAAATATTTTTTTTTTAAAGGGTCTCTCTAGTGGGAAAGGGTTTTTATTATTTACTTTCCACACCTACCATCTCTGCACTAAAAACCTAAAGTTTGCTGTGCCACAAAATAGAGATGGGAGATGGGAGTGTCAGCAGTACAGCTGTTCAGCTGTGGCTATCTTTGCAGGGCTTTAGTGCAGGACTTCCTCCCATAAGAACGGAATGTAAGAGTAGTAACTGCCACCTCGCTGTGAATATATATACAGTTTACTACTGAAAAATTATGTTTCTTTTAGCTATTCACTTTTTACTCCAAAACTAAGTAATGTCTGATAGTGGCATTAGGTAAGACTGTGCCGAGTGCCTTTATGGCCAAAAAAATCCAAATAACAGCAGTAGTACACTAAACCTGCTTTGGCACCTGAACCCCATGGGGTTTTCCAGCTGAACAAGAATTGTTGTAGATTTTCTGGTATACAGTGCAAATATGCCACAAAGTTCCTTTACGCTTCTAGTTGGGAAATATCATCACATGTTAAAACTGAGAACCCAAGGCCTTAATACTATACAGATCATCAAAGTTATTAAAGATTAATCTATAATTATTGTGTATTAGGGTTGTTTGGTGTGTCTAAAAGCTTTGTAAATCATTTCCCCGCAGATAATATGAATAACAAAAACATTGTCTTACTGGCTTCCCTTGGGCAGCATTAAATAGCAGTATACACAAGTCCAAATAGAGCAAACAAAGTAGCTAAGTTACAGATATGTTACAGGTAGTGTACATTTCATAACCTGTTCTTGTTTAATCAAGGAGAAACAAAGCTTTGGCAATTTCAGGAAGATAACATTTAATAATAATAACTATCCCATTCAACTTTCCTTATTTCTAAATATTTTTATACACCAACAATTGGCAATCAGATGTTAAAACAACAGCTCCCCACTATCTAATGTGGGTGTTCTGCAGCAAACGGTATGCTGAGTTTGATACCCTCACAGCTTCGTTATTGAACTATTGACATTTCATTTACAGGACTCATCTACATCCATAGGAGTCCTTGCACCTCTGAAGCTCTCATAGATTGCAAGATCCAGAACACTGCATATTTTGCCATGACCTTTTCATATGTCCAAAGTACTAATTAAATTTGCTTGGCCACAAACAGTTTGGCAAAGTATGTCCAGATGGCAAATCCAGGAGTCTGCATGAATCAATCCATTGTTAAAGTAGCAGTTTATAATAGCTCAAGCATTACACTCACTTTGAAATGTATTTGGCTGTGGAGATTTCATTGATGAAAACCTCTCTTTATTTAACTTCATATCCTGCAATAGATTATGTTTCAATATGCAAAATACCATACACAATCCCTCATTACAGACTAAGTCCTCTATTGATTTGCTTAACGACTATAGTACAAAGGCCACATTTTCTAAGCATTATGATAAGATTTATAGCAATGTAGGTTTATAGATTATCGCACACTTAACAATCCTTCGTGAAGTGATTATTCGTTTTTATCATTTAATTGCAAAAAAAGTTGTAAATAGAATTTATTTTAAGGGAAACTCCATTCAAATGGCCTTTAAAAGAGCTCTCTCATACCTTTCAAACAAGCCTAGGAGTGTGTCTATAGCTTCTCTGAAGTTATAGGGGTGTAAAGTTATCTTTCCTTCACTGTCCTGTCTGTCGCATAATGTGCTGTGTAAAAAGACCCACCATCAAAAATTTGAACTTTTCTAAAGCTATTTACAGACCTGCACCCATTCTCTGCCATTTCCTCTGCCTATGGACACCATAGGAAGAGAGAAAAAATACCTTCTGGCTAGCTTTAAAAATGATTAAGAAGTTTAAGGGGGGGGGCTTATGATGCAGCTGCAAATGCTCTATCCCAGTAATGCTCATGCCCCAACCTTAAACTTGGAGGCAGACCCCAAGTGGTGGTGATGTCACAGCTCACAGTGCTAGCAGGAAATTGATTATTTATTAATTATTATTAATACATAAAGTATTAAAGAAATAGTTCACTCAGAATGTGAACTATTCCTTTACTGCTTTAATTGGAGAAAGGAAGGTAAAGGAGCTTTGCATTACCTCCCGTTCTTCAGTTAATTTAGATGGAGCCAGGAATTGAAGAAGTGAGATTTATCTTGTACATGATCCACCTCCGGCTCCACTGACAGGTCCTGACCACGTCCGCCTTCAGTTTAACTATAGCACTCATGAACAATAATGCACGCTATAGTTAAACTGAAACCGAAAGTGGCTGGGAGCCAGCGGTGGAATGTACGCAAGGTAAATTTAACTCCTTCTTTTCTGGCTCCATCTAAATTAATTGAAGTACAGGAGGTAAGGCATAGCTCTTTTACTTCCCATTCTTCAATTAATGCAGTAAAGGAATAGTTCACATTCTGAGTGAACTATTCCTTTAATAACCTTTAGACTGGGCATTTTTGTCTTTTTGGACTAGTTGGAAATACAGGCATTAAAAAAAACACCCACTTCCCAATATCAGGTAAGCATGCAATCTGCTCCCTGCACAGCTCTCCCTAGTGGGAATTTAGTGCAACACTTCTTGAGAATTAATTTGTGGATATTATACTGGTACAGAATAGTGCACCTTACTTTTCACTGTCTTTTTTTATACTCATAGTTACAAGGATTTAAAAAAAGCTTTAAATCTATACTATATACATATGTAATCAATGTGTAATAGCACAACATTTAAAATGGCGGCATATAATAAATCAAATGCAAATTTAGATGAGGATATAGAGCATATAAAGTAAATAAAGGAGAGTTAATGCTGCACTCATTTCAATAGAGTAGAAAAGCTATACAGTTCTTCTGGCCGTGGATCAAAACAGACAGATGGTGCTTACTAGCTCTGATAGCCTTTAACTAAACTAGGATAGTGAAATGTGACATTTAAGTAGTTGTGGGCATATGAGGCCGAATGTTTTTAGATGTTTTAGTTATTTCTATCCTACAAAGTCTTTTGTAAAACTACTTTGGAACAAAGAGCATAATTTTAATGGTGTGGTATCTCAGAGATTGTCCTCTGAATATACTATGGGAACATAATGTGTTTCATACATGCACTAAATCTTTGAATTGAAAGCTATTAAGAATAGTTTTTTTTCAAGTCTTAGAATTGTGTGACACCACAAAATACCCTGTTTTAAACACACACAGGGTGATGCACAGAGAGCCGCTATTGGCTCCCCCGTGCAATCGCTATATTTCGATAGGGGCCCTCTGTGCTTTTGGAAGTGGGGTTCTAACGTTGTCGGACTTTAATGCCAGCCATTAGCTGGCATTAAAAAGTCCTGCAAAGGTAAGTTGCTAAGGGGATTTAACGTTATATCATCGGTTAGCGCGTGTTTTTGGGCATTGCACCTCTTGGTGCATCAGGCTGACAGAGCGCAATGTAAGGCACTATACATTTACTGCATCTGAATTATTGGAGAATTACAGGTATAAATTATGTGTACCAAAGACTGGCGACTGGGTTTAATCATTGACCAACCCCATCATGGCCCATTTATTTAGGCAATTTACCCACCTAGAACCGCACTGGGAAGGCCTTGGCCATGGTTAGGGTGTATGTGTTTATCTCCCTGGATCTGTTTTATTTCAGTGACAAGTCCGACTATTGAATAGCATGATATATTCATGTCAATTGTTGTTAGCAATTCTGTATTTGCTTCTTAAAGGGCATGTCCACCCCCAAATCTATATTTTAACCCACTACTGGCCCCACTGTGTAGTGTAGTAAAATCTTTACCTTACATCCCTGCTCCAAATGGCTGCCCTGCAATGTCCCTACAAAGTGTCTATCTCCTGTCTCTTCTCCGGGAGAATTTAGACATGTGCAGTGCATCCCTCTCCCTCCCGTTTTCCTTTCCCTCCCCCTAGCTCCAAACCCCTTTGCTGTAGTGTAGGGCTCCCTCACCCACCCCAAACCACCATATTACTTTGTAAAATAACTTTCCCACTTTGTACTTACATTGCCTGTTTCCCCCGACGTTCTACACAGCCAATCACGCACATGGCTGCCGGTCCGGCCCCCTTCTTGCAGTTTCATGCAAGCAGAGGGCCGTGACAGAACGTCGGGAGGAAAGAGGCATTGTAAGTAGTGATCGGGGGAGTTATTTTACAAAGTAATATAGCGGTTGGGGGAAGGTTAGGGAGCAAACAGTGGTGGAGGTGCACTCTATCCCAACCAGTGGGTGCAGGCGCCTCATGGGGTTCTTCCCTCAAGAACCGATAGTAACAGGGAGAAAAGGAGCTGAGGATCGCACTCCAAACAAAATTTCAGTATATTATGAACCACACATCACACGTAACACAACGTTTCGGGGGAATGCCCCCTTCTTCAGGTATTCACCTGAAGAAGGGGGCACTCCCCCGAAACGTTGTGTTACATGTGATGTGTGGCTCACAATAAACTGAAATTTTGTTTGGAGTGCGATCCTCAGCTTCTTTTTTCCCTGTAGGTGAGGGAGCCCTACACTACAGAATATTTTCAAAACACGGGTGGACATGCCCTTTAAAGATCCAACATGTTGATTGACTGATGTTATAAACTTCATGAAATTATTTGTTTTAATTCCAAAAATGTTAAAGGAGAACTAAAACCAAATTTTTACACTCCAGAATCTGAACATATACCCTCTAAAAACACCAATAAACTGTAAAATAGCAATACAGTAAATGACATTAAAGTAAACAAAACACTTGAAGAACTGGATGCAATAACTGTGTATGTACAGTGACTGGCCACACCCCTGATTCAGTCACATGCTCCCTTGCCTTTTCTTTCCTGTAAAATGATTGGCTAGAGGCTACTAGTGGGTGTGGCCAACTGTAACAAGTTCTTGCAGTATCTTAGGACTGAGAATGTGTAAAGAACATTATGATTAGTGACCACATTGTGCAATACTGGAACACTGTGAAATAAGACATAAAACCTCATGTGAGAAAGTTACATTTCTCAACAACCATATATAAAAAAAATCAAAAAAATCCTTGTATTGACCCTGTAATGTTGCTAATTATATAAGTACAATTGCATTCCTTTATGTGTCTGGCCAGTTTGGCCAAATGTCCATTTGTTTGCACAAATAAGGCACTTTTATGATGAGTTGGTTCTAATAGGAAGAGGTGTCATTTTCATTCCAGCCAACTACAGATAAATTCTCATGCTACTGCCTTACATTTGTTTCCATTTATTAGTGTTCATGTATTTATTAAAATCTGGAATGCAGTAAATACCATTTCTAATCTCACTGAAACAAAACTTATTGTAGTTTTAACTGAGCTTTTTGTTTGTCTCTCGATGACTCATCATTAACAGAAACTGGGAAGCAGTCAAACTTGATTTAACCTAAATTGTATTGTATTGTATTTTAAATCTTCTTAAGCTGGGTACACACGATTAGATATTTCGGTCCGATCGACCGATAGTTCAGTGTATCGGTCGATCGGACCGAAATTATCGAATCCAAATGTGCCCATGTCCGATCGACCGTTCGTCCGAATCGGACGAAAGGACGATCGGACAGGGTGGAAAACCTCGTCCGATTGTGCGGTCCTCTATGGACCGCACGATCGGTCGCGGTGACTATCGGACGCGGCTGCTTTTGCCGCGACCGACAGTCCTTCCTCCTGGCCGACCGTTCGAAAGTATCGAACGGTCGGTCAGGAGGAAAAATCGCTAGGTGTGTACCTAGCTTTAAGCATTGTAACTATGCGTGTAAAGAAGTGTATGTTGCTTAAAGGGGTACTAATCCTTCCAATCAAAATTTTTTTATATAAACTGATTTTCCAAGGAATTTTCTAATTGAATTAATATATTAATTATCATTGTAATACATTTTAAAGTTATCTAAATTTTTAAAATACATCTGAGTTAAGGCTTGTACACACGTCCGATGTGTGCATGACCCCCGACCATGCCGCATTTGTGCGACAAACTGCTGATTCGGACGAGAATCACACCATCCCCTGACCGAACGCAAACACACGTGCGATTCTTGTCCCGAAACTGCCGTTGGTTGCACAAATCCGTCAGGGTCGTGGATCGTTGCACACATCCGACGTGTGTATGAACCTGTCTCCTGTTTAAGACAGTGACTGATTATGCATTTTTAATCAAGAAGAACTAAAGGTTGATGGAAAGCTTCAGCATTTGAATTGATTAATCAAAGGGCAAGTTTGACCCTTAAAGGGTATGTCCACCCACATTTTTTCAAAAAACATTGCCCCTGTCCCCCCAGCCCCAAACGCTATGTTAGTAATATCAGAAAATGCCCAGAACATTACTTACCTTCCCTCTTGCCTCCGCCGCGCTGCCAGGCCCTCTGCTTGCAAAAAAATGCAAGCAGAGGGGCGGGACCAGCAGTCGCGTCTGTGATTGGCTGAGTGGCAGCCAATCACGGACGCGGCTACCGGGAGTTCAGGCAAGAGGGAAGGTAAGTAATGTTCTGGGCATTTTCTGATATTACTAACATAGCGGTTGGGGCTGGGGGGACAGGGGCAATGTTTGGTAAAAAGGGATTTACACTACGGGGAGGGAATCCTAATCGGGAGGGAGAAGGGAGGGGGAGGGAGGGGGAGAAGTGCTGCAGTATGCATGCCAAACTTCTCCCGGAGGCCAGGTAGGAGGCAGAGTCCTATATGGACTCTGCTATCCTCCTGGTGGGTAGTTTTTGGGACTTTAGGGGGGGGGGGCTACAGGAGAACCATATGGAGCTGGGATGTGAGGTAAGGATTAAACTACACTACACAATGGTGCCAGTAGTGGGGGGGATTATAGTTTTGGGGGTGGACATTCCCTTTAAAACTCTAACTCAGTATGTGCAGTCCCCCAAAAGCTAAAGTCTGCAATACTTACCTTCTTAAGCAGAGATCAGGATGGAGGTTTTTCTTCAGTGACATCATTGAAGAAGGTTAGTATTGCACCTAGGTTTTGAGGGGTAAAACCTCTGGATCAATACATTAGTTGTTTATTCTCTATAGATTTACATTGTGGGGAAGGGACACTAAATGATCTGCAGTGACGTGAACAAATGACACAGATCTCCACAATAAATCTTAATGGGCAATTCAATTTATATACGCCTTATCCACCCCCTCCCAGAGAGAACCCAGGGTGAGGACCTAAGCTTCTCTAGATAACCCAATCTAGGCTTGTAGTGACAATCTAGCCCCGACCCTTCCCTCAGTCCAGGACATTTTTTGGACCAGCCAATGAGAAGATGTGCTCCTTGCAGAACTTGTTATCCCATTGGACACATTCCAGATGTTGGGGAGATGGGGAGAGACTTGCACTAAAAGCCAGAAAGATCTGTTATGCCCAGTAAGCAGATCTTGGAGTCAAGATACAACGGGGGAACCCATGTGGTCGTGCAGGATCTTAATCACCTGCCGCCAGAAGTTCCCTGGGGATAGGTGACATCTGGGACACATGGGAATTCAATTTTGTTTACATTTAGCTAACCTAAGGGGTGTCAAATGTGTTCTGTAAAGCATATATAACTATGACATTCTATCCGATGCCTTAGGAGAGGCAGCTTTTGGCCCTCTCAGAGCTTATTCCCATTACTCTCCATTCATTAGTCCAACATCTCTTTCCCATGTAGTCTTTTTATGAAAAGCCTGGATACCAGGTTGGGAACACTGTAGGTAGGTGTGATATTCTTTTAGTGGGCCTGGGAGCTGTGAACAGTCCCACTATTGGGTTTCCCTTTAGATCAATTAGCTGATTTCCAAATTTGGCTTGGAAGGCATTTCATACTTGAAAATATCTGAACAAGTGGGGATTTGGTAGTTTAAAAATTTAACGTTTTAGTTGGTCAAATACCTTCATTTGACCATTATGTACAAAATGTGAGATCTTTGTTATGCCATATTTGTACCAGATTTCAGGCACATTATGGTACTTTGGTGACAGACAGTGCCAGTACTTTTGGAGGAAAGCTGTGGAAACTGTAGTTCCTGTGTGACATTAATGGCTGTAACGTGCAATGTGCAGCTTTTAATCCTCCGTTATTTCTACACTATTAACTTTAATGTATTCCACCAGTGGTTTATTGTCTGTGGAAGCCAAGTGTTCAGAGAATTAGTATTGCATGTTTTTTTTTAAAAAAAATATGTAATCTCCCCTGCCTTGAAAACACTGTTCTTTGTTCTTTTTATAATAATAAATAAATGGTAATAAAATAAATAGGATGCTATTGTCATACAGTGCTGTAACAGTGCATATTTATAATTTACATTTATAGCAATGTTCCCTCCAAGTTGTGTGCTTGCGCACATACATATAGCTTGGCAGGCCTGTGCACAGTGGTTAAAGTAGTTTACACACTACACACTGCTGGAATACAAGCACTACATGGTGTAGCATACGACAATTAATTTTGTATGTGTACAGGTAATACAGTTTACATAAAATTTGAGAAAATGTTGATTTGAGTGTCCTGGTGTTGACTATTATCTATACATATGTACCAAAGCATTTTAAAAACACTTCAGTGATTTTTGACCAAACTCAAAGCTATTTGGCAAGACTATTACTTCATTATTAGGATCAATGTAGTGTGACAATCACACTAATTACTAAATGAAATACCTGGCCTTGGTTGGTCGAATGTGTTAAAGTAAATTTAACATTTTTTGCCTCAACCTGTTTGGGTCCTTCATGTTGCTTAGTCACAAAGGATTAGGGCTGACATTATGGAAGGGATAGGGACTGGAGTTACAGGTACTCCTCTAATGGGTACAGTGGAGGTACATACTCCTCTAATGGACCTAGAAAATTCTCACTTTGGGGTCAAGACATCTTGCTTTAGAGGCGCAAAGATTCACATGTGTGGGTCCCAGATAATTCTGATGCTGGTTCTGCAAAGGCCCTGCCATAAGTTGCATTCACTTGTTCACTTTTCTTTTAACTACATATCATTGATCTCTTTTTTACTTGTTTTTACTAAGCTGCTTTACCCAACCGCTATCGAGGTGAGCTGTAAAACAAAGGCTCACATTGTTAAGGTTAATATGCTTGAGAAAGAAAGTACAATGGGTTTTAATGTGCTGAAACCTATAACATATTAAACAAAAACAAACATATTTTAGAAGGGAGAAAGCTCTGCATCCATAAATCTTTGTAGAGTTTAACCACTTCACTTATATATTTCTTTTAAATATTTTCAATGTCATGTTTTTATTTTAAAAGGACTATTTTAACATTCATAAATAATATACTCCAAATAAGCATATATTCTATATATATATATAATTTCCATGCTATTGGAGGTCTTATGACTCTAAATCCTGAAATAATGTGTATTTTATTCAATGGGGACACTTTCAGGGCTATGTTCCGTGAGCCGTTATTAGCTATTTGTGTTTTAAAGTCATGTTAACCGATATACCAAGGTTTAACGTGACTTTAAGACAGCAAAAACGCCACAACCATTATACCGAGTTAATAACGGCTCTTTAAGATGTAATCTCAAAAGCCAGCAGATAGATGATATTAAAGATTCGGAATGGGTAAACCCCATTTGCAATGCACAGAGAGCCGTTATTGGCCCAGTGCATTGCTTAAAGGGGGCAAAAGAGAGCGATAGTGGCACGTAGCCCTGTTTGTCATAAAGCTTGCAATGCTGACCATACACTTATTAGATTTAAGATAGATTTAGTGCTTCATTGTGTAGAAAGTATAAAAAGTCCCCAACGTACTCTCTCCTTAGATGGGTGCAGACGTCCCCTGGGCCTCCAACCTTAGTGGCCAAAGCACTAGATCCACAATAAACAGATGAGGGTCGCACTTCAAGAAAATCAGTTTATTAATGAACCACACACATCAAAATCACAACGTTTCAGGGCTCAAGCCCCTTTTTTCAGGTATGCTTCATTGTCTAATCTATCTTATATCTGAAAATAATGATGGATTTAACTTTTTGGATTTACAGAAAAAAGAAGCCTGTTTGCCCTAAAGTAGTCTTTGTATTAAAGGCACATTAAAAAAAGGGGAGGTGATCTGGATAAGATATTTTGTACTGTACATAATAGGTAATGCACTATATTAGTAGACACTACTTTGTATAGCATATATCTTTCATAATTAATATCTTTAATTGGTGTGGGTTGATTATAGATGGAATTGTTTTTCTGCAAGTGATTTAATTATAGCGGACAGATGTCACATGATCACAAAGTGAAAAGTGAGTTTACACAAATGACAGTGAATGAATGACCTTCCTAGAGGCTGGATTTCTCCTGCTTACTATTGGTTTTTTCACTTGCATTGGGCAGAAAATTTACAGTTTTACAAATCAATTTATGGATATGAACGGAAGCCAATTTCCAGCTTTGCCAGTTAAGTCTGATCACATTAGCTGTGTCCTTTTCAATCCACTGTAGCAGATTTGATCTTCTATGACAGATGCAATGTCAGTATCCAGAACCCACACACTTAGATCTCTTCTATCTGGTGCTTACATTCAGTAGTAATCTAAGCATTTCTATTCTATCTGTGTGTCTATCTGTCGCCCTTCTGTATACATTATGAACCTCATTATAGCATCATAAATTAAGCCTTTATTATTAGCCAGTAGAAGATAATGGCAAAATTATGTTTTAAATGTAGCCGGAATGATCTGTTTATTATTAGATTTATATAATTTGGAGATTTGGATAATTCTGCTCTATTACTATTAATCCCAGACTGGACTCCTCATTTGATCCATATATGGCGTGTTAACATGTTTTCACAAATTCTGTAATTGTCTACAACAGTCAATTGTTCTATTTGTACTTTAACCGCAGGAAAGAAATGAAATTATTGTCAAATTCATTACTTTTGTAAGTGATTCTCTCTAGGCCGCATCAAATCGTGTTTGTTTGTTCTCCCTGTGCTTGTGTGGGTTTCCTCTGGGCACTCCCCCTTAATTATAAAGACATGTTGATAGGGCACTTAAGTTGGCCATACACTACAAAAGGTTATTGTGATTGTAACACTGAAGAATACTGTGATAGATAGATGTACAATTAATTGTACATAGATGTACCACACATATTGTTCAACATTCAATTCATTTGATGATAAATGTCTAATGTGGCCTATTGTGAGGTTATATTACATTTAATCGGAACTTGAGAAAATACTACAATCATTCGATTTAAAAGAACGACTTTTCCGATCATAATTAAGATCATTTTTACGATCCAATATCACATAAGATCAGGAAAATGTTCTATTTTTAGGCCAATCTATGCATGTCAGTTTGACTGTATTATTGGCCCAGTGTATCAGCCCCTTTAGGGGCTGATGAGTTAAGCTAGGTACACACAGTACAGATTTCTGAAAGATGACAGACAGGATATGCAAGATCCTGTCTGCCATCTTTCAAAGATCTGCATACACACAGTCCCGAGCGTTCTCCCTGAACTTCATAAGGAGAATGCTCGGGACTGTGTGTTTCCATCGGCCACTCTAGACTCCTCTATAGGGAGTCTAGCGCGGCCGATGGAAATTTTAGGCCTTTCCCGAATGAGCATACAGCCGACCCGATCGTTCGGCGGCCACGCGCTTGTTCGGGAAACGAGCGTACACACATAACGATAGCCCCAATACCGTCGGATCTGACGGTATCGGGGCTTTATCGTTACTGTGTGTACCCAGCTTTAAGATGTGTAAAAGTTTGCTCATGTTATTAATTTGCAGCAACCAATCGGATGTTCACTTTTTTTCTGGATTAGATAACATCTAATTAGTTTCTGCAGATTAATAGCACAGACAACCCACCTTCCATAATTGATAGTTTTGCTTGATTTTGCACAGACGCATCCCATTATATCTGCCTACTTTTCAGAGGTGTAAGTTAAAAATAATTCAGTAAAGTGTCCTCTAAAACACTTTACAGAATTAATGAATATAGCAACACTGATTATACCCTAAAACACTGAACTTTAAATAGACGTCAGTATGAGGATAGACAATTATGTCATAACACACTAGCACTTTTGAAAGAAGCCAGCTAAAGCCAGCTTTATCAGTTGCGTTTGACCATTAACAAATGCTTTTGCTCTCAAAACGTAAACATTCTAGGCAATTCATAAGTGTAGTCATACATTTAGATGTAGATACATTAAATGTATTAAACAAAGAAAAAAAAGAAAGGCTAATCTTGGTTAATCCATATTTAATAAATATTATCACATTCTTGGAATTCTATACATTTCTGTTGTCACACTACATAAATACAACAGCTGCACCTCATCACTATAAATTGTCACTATGAGCAGCTATAGCATTTGTAAACAGAAATCCACAAGATACTGAAGATCTCCCTTAATGCTGGCCACTGAAAATCCTGCTCATGGCATGGCAATCCCATCTAATAGAGGTCCTGTGATTGGAAACACACCACCATTGACTTTTATTAAAAGGGTTGCCTCACCAGAGGTGATTTGCTCCCTCACTGCTCCCTCTATCAGCCATTCTACAGTTTCAGCAGTGGACATTCCCCAGTCCAGGCTGCTTGTTTGCACTCCATATTAGAGCATAATATCAATCTCAAAATGATTGCCTCAAAAGGAAGTATGGAGGATATATATTGGTCAGCTAAATTTGACCCAGTCTATGGCCAGCATCAATTGTGGTCTATGTCTGACAGGTTTTTTTATTTATTTTAAGGGGAAATTCAGTGGAAAATATCATTATTTTTGAAATTCTTGTTTTTATATTAAACATACTTAGTTATTCTATATATTATTTTTAAAAATCAGTTGATTTCATACCCTGTGATTTGCTTCCTTATAATGTTCCTAATTTCTACTGATTGGCTGTTGGATGGGCCAAACATGATTAGATGTAGAAAAAATGCTGTATGGGCAGATTAAGGTCACTGGAATGGGAAAATACTCTTTTTTTTAAAGCCTGTTTATTTCCTCTGAACTTCCTCTTAAGAACCCCATATGAAAATTTATATTAATTCTGTTGATATTCTACAATCTGGACCAACCACTTGTCTCTGTCTTTTTTACATTCATAAATGTACACCAAATACAGTGTATATTTATGTTTCTAGAGTTAGCATATTATAAAGGGGATAAAGAGACGCGTTATCATTGTGAAACAGGAAGGTCTAAACTCCAATATTAGAAAGAAAGAGATTGATATGGAACGTCTTGTGTTTATCCTGATTATGAAGTGAGGACCAAATAAATAATCACCATTGTTTAGCATTTGTGCACTTTTTATTAGGAATGGACAGTGGGTTGGTGATGAGTCATATTTAGCCTTGATGCACCACAGTGTGCCTGTGGTCCTTTCACTGTCCAAATAACATTTTCTATAAACTATGCTCCCAGTGAGACAAATATCATTAAACATAGTGTAATTCTTGAATTGTTTTACAAGACAACAACCCTTACTAGGGAATGTCCACCCCCAGAACAAACATATATACTTACCTTATAGCTACTTATTTCCCTTCAGTTTCTGTAGCCCATAATCCTTGCCATGCTTCTCCTACCCAGTCATTGCCTCCTCTGCATGCGCAGACAGTTTTTACATAGAAGACGCACAAGAAAGAGAAGGCATTCCCTGAATGCAAGTAAATTTCCTGTCTTGCAGTTACTACAGTCTCCCTAAAACAAAACTTGTAAAATATGAATTTATAAATAGAGAAAGAGAAATATGAAAATATGAAAACATCAAAATACAGAATACCTGGGGCAGGGAGGCAGGATTGATTATTTCTACTTGCCAATAATATTTTGTTGAGGAGCATATACATTTTTAATCTGCCAGGTTAGTGTCCTGGGCCTTACTGTATTAAAGATAGTCCTGAAGCACTGAGGAAGTCTGGCAGAAGCAGTTTCCTTTGAGCTGGCATTCCTCAGAGAACAAAAGTGGGAGGTAAAAATTGCCAGTCCTACTTCCCTGTATGGTATGTGTAGGGTGTCTTTTTAAAATAAGCATAGGATGTTATGACAATTTAATCATTTTATCAATAAGACTGAGAGTATAAATCTGCCAGTGTCATAGGTGATATGGGGATGTAATCAATTCCTTTGACATATTGATGAATTTTTGCATGCTAATTTTGTGAGAACAATATTAACTCTTTCACTTTTTAGTGTGATCACCACCAAATAAGCACTTTATATATTGTGCAAAATATTGTTTATGTATAAGACTGCATTTTGTTGGAATTTACTTCTGGCTGCGGCCAGAGTACAAAGATAAAATGCAGAACAACCACTTTATAATTTTAATTCAAACACACATTCAAGGTGGAACTGCTTGTTGATAATTAAGATAATAAAAGCGATAACAGCTTCAGAACACATTGAAAATAAATAAGCCTCAATGGGTAACTTAACAATAGTGAGAAGTGCACTTACAGTACAAACAGTTTTTATAATTATCTTGCTGTAAAACAATCTATTATCTTGTTTTTGGTAACGGTATAATTTTAAGTTACAAGAAAATCTCTCATTTTAATTTCAATCCCTTCACTAGTATAAGAACAGATTACTTAATCATGTGTCACAGAGGATTAGATTAGACCATCTATTGGTTGTTCTTTAATCCTGGCGTCTTTGTTTCTGTAGTTCTGCTCCATTTACAAATGCTGATTGTGTCTTCCTTGTGCCAACTAGTAGCAGGAATTTACTGAACTCCAGCATTATCCATCACATGAATCACATTACATTACAGCTTCGATTACTAGGGCAATTATTCCAAACCTGACACAACATATTTCACATTTTCTGGCTGGTACAATACATTGTATTTGCAGGTAGTGATTCATTAACTTACAGGTGCTTTCCACTTGCCAATATTCATCCCTGGGAATGTTCAGTGTTTTATTCTGTTACTTGATTTAATATTTAAAACCAGGTTCGAAGTTTACAGTCCGGCATTTAATGACACATTTCTACATATGTACAGACTGTGCATTTGATTTTCTGTGATGGGTGACTAATTTTAATCAGAGCTTGCAAAATGTACTGCTTGTACATGAATGCCACAGATGCCAATAAACATGGTGTTCTAGCCACCCTCTGAATGCAAATTTATTTGATTCTCCCGCTGCTTTCTTTCTTTTAAATGAATCAACTTAATTAAGACCTACTGTATATTGTAATTAGAAATTGAAAATCTGATCATCGATGTTAGGTTCCTCAGTTATTTACAAGGTAATAGTGGTCCAAGAGGTTAAGGACCACGGGGCAAAAGGAGGGACCAGACCCACAATGACACTATGATTTAGAAAACAAAAAATACAAATGCATTTAGCTTAGTGGTCTAAATATTTCATACATGTCACAACTGTATGTGAGCACTAAGCCAAGTTATGAGTTGTTAGACTCATATCTGTAATTATTTCAAAGGTGACTGTGTAGATTAGGTTAACTATGGCTTAAGGTGGCCTTTAGGTCCACAATGGGATTCGTCTAAAATCACTAATGTGTAGGGGCCGAATCCGACCGACCGTAATGCAGACGAATGTTCATGGTCAACATTACAGTCAGTCAGGACTGATGGAAAATTTCTGTCTGTCGGCATTGGCTCACTTAACTGTAGAGTAAAGAGAGCTGATACCATTGGCCTGTGTATGGCCGCGTGGCCGACCGATCCCCATACCGTGTACTGTGTATGGAAGATTGGTCGGTTCCATGTTTGCGGTTCCCTTCGCAATGTGCTGACAGATACCAATGTGATTTAAAGTAAAGTTAAAGTGTAAAAGAATAAAATGTGAGCTTTTTTTTTTTTATGTGTTCTTCAGGTGTGTCTAAATACCATGTCTGTTTCAGTTTAAACAAGTATAATGTTTTTATGCATATCTCAGCCTTTTGAAGACTTTTTAATGATTTTACCTAAAACTATTGGGGATGTCTGGAATTACAGATGACATTTTAGCTTGACATAATATTGGGCTGACTTGTACATCAGCCCTAAGAGTTTTAATTTGGTTGCTTTACTGCTAAACAGCTCTGTTGGCCAGCTTTGAAGCAGTAAATGCAATATATACATTATGTTTTTTTTTAATATATTAAATATTTAAATACAGTACACTACATGACACTACAGTTAGCCTCAGTTTTGCAAATTCAGTTAAATGTTTCTCTCTACCTGTCACTAAACATTAAAAACTCTTCTGTTTCAGCTTGCTGCATTTGACAGTTAATCGTGCCTGGGTCTAATACTGCATGCTTTAGAAGGTTTATTTTCTGGCAGAATGAGGACAATTTTAAATATTACTTAAATAGCTTTTTAGATATAAATAATCCAAAGCTACAATTTGTACTGTAGAAGCCTAGGAGAGGATGTAAATTGTCAATCTCGAATTTATGGACTTTCGTTTTTTTAAAGAGGGAGAGAACCCTCTTAGTATAATTGGCTTAGATAGTTCTCCCTTCATGTAAGCTCAGTGGCATAGGAATCACCATAGTGACCTGTGCTATAAGTATGGACAAAAGGGGGTCCTGTAGAGATCTACACCCTATGTGTACCTGTGCTCCAGAACTGCTCTGCACATTGATTTAATCTGCCTCCCTGCAAGACTTGCATTCATATAGTGAGAGAGCTCTGAGCCATGATTGGAGGGTTAGAGTTTAAATCTTCTAATCAATGTGCAGATCCGCTCTACAGCACACATACACATAAGGGGAAGCAGAGGACACAACACTGCTAGATCCACCATTCCCAGTTTGCATGCCAGGCCATTATTCCCAGTTTTCCCGTTAATCTATTAGTTTATAAGAGTAATCTTTCTTGTTGGTTGGGGTATCCAGAATTATGAAAAAAACAAAAACAGGGCTTACCTGTAATATATGGTTCTGCATTGTTCAGTCATATTGCTCTAAACGAGTAATACAGCTTTGCTAGAAATCCCTCAACTAGAACTTCATTTGCTCACATATAACAAGCCAATGGTGGTTTAACTCTGTGGGGGATGGTTAGGGCAGATATGTACATCAATTAGAAGTAGTAATGTAAAAGTAGTAGTGGGAGGTCCATTGATTATAGTGGTTTACCAAATTACCAGACCCTGGAGAAATTGATTTAAGATTATGTATACTTTCTTTCAGCAAATACTTGGGGAATAAATCTTCAGCGAGATGTCTTATGTCATATCCTGTATTGGGCAATTAAATGAACGTCTATCCTTTCAGAATATTATAATCATTATAATCAGCTTGAAAAAGAACTATTAGGACAATGTCATACAGAAGTAATAAATCTGTTTTTGCACTTTTGCACTGTAGGTGCACTTCCATGTGTCTTTTTTGTGGCTAGATTAAATTATAGTTAAAGGGCATGTCCACCACCACCCCCAAATTTTGTCCAACCAAAATTTTATATGTTATTGACCATGATTCTATCTTTAAAACAAGCCACCCCCCTTCAAAATCCGTTAAGCCAATTTGAATATATATAAATGTTTTCAACATGCCTTTTGCAGAAAAGGAGCAGCTCACTGTAATCCAATCCGAGCTGTCAGCCTCCCATGGCGCCCCCCCCGTGCCAATTACAGATGCGGCTGACGTCATAAGAAAGCAACATGGGAACGAAGGGCTGTAAGTAAGGCTGCAAACATTTTTAAAAAATAATAATCCGGTGTTTGGGTCTAGGCAGAAGTCCTCTATCACACCCTAAAAGGACCCTAAAAGGATTTAACGATAGGATGCAGGGGGACCGAGGGTGGATGCGGATGGTGGGAGGGGGGGTGCCAAGGGAGGCAAAAGGCATGGGAAAGGTGATATTAGATTACACTGAGATGCTCCTGGTCTGCAAAAAGCATGGTGTAAAAACGTATGTATCTTCAAATTGCCTGAATGGATTTCTCCTTAAAATTTTTTTTTAGAAACCTATGTGCTAACTCAATATTACTTTGGTTAGCAAAATTACTTCACTAGTTTGGGTGATTGCAGCTTTATTGCATTAACCAATATATGTTCTCCACACATTCTCTCACTGCTGCTGGCAACCGTTTTACAAATCCACACTAATCCTGTAAATGAATATGACATCCTTTTGTTGTTGCTTCCTAAAAATATAAAAATACAAATCAGTATATTGCATGTAAACCACTTATCTAATCATTGTGTCATATACAAATTCATAGATAAAATGTGTACATAAACTTTTAGCTTAATTGTGTAATGCCTTTAATTGCATAGATAATGGTTAATGCAAACTAATTACCCTTTTCCTATTAATTCTAGGGCCGTAAACATGGGAGGAAAGCTGAGCAAGAAGAAGAAGGGATACAATGTAAATGATGACAAAACTAAAGATAAAGACAAAAAGGCAGAAGGAGCTAACACAGAAGAAGAAGGGGCAACTAAAGCCAATGAGGAGACTCAACCTGCTGTAGACAGTACAGAAGCAAAAGAAAATGATGCAAAGAATGATTCCCAGGCCACAGAAAGCAAAACAGAAAAGAAAGAAGGGGAGAAAGAGGCATCTAATAAAGATGGAGCTCAAAAACCAGAGGCAGAAAAAAAGGAACCTCCTTCTGATGCTAACGCAGAGCCACAGAAAACAGAACCACTAGTATCAAAGCAAGAGGAGCAACCTGCAGCAGCTTCTGCTACTGCCACTAACAGCGAAGGGGCAAAGGCCTCTGAGCCTAGTAATGAGGCAAAAGTCTCTCAGCCTTCAGAAGCACCAGCACCAACTAAAGTAGATGACAAGAGTAAAGATGAAGGGGAAGCCAAAAAGACTGAGGCTCCCGCTTCATCAGAAGTTAAAAGTGAGTCCGCCCCAGCTTCAGACTCAAAACCTAGCAGTGAGACCGCTCCATCTTCGGTGAAGTCTCCAGAAACTGAAGCACCTAGTTCTACTACTAAGGCATCTGAGCCTGCAGGACCAGCTGAAGAAGTTAAAGCATCTGAAACCCCAGCAGCTAATTCTGATCAAACCGTAGCAGTTCAAGAGTAAAATGGACAGCCTGTTTGAAAATAACCATTAAAAAAGATCTGCAATGATGTTTTCTTTGTTTTTGATTATTTTTTTTCAGCTACACTAACAAACTTGATTTAGATTTGAAATAAGTACATGTAATGCCCAGAAAGGATATAAAAATCCAAATAGTATTTTTGTGAGGAAAATGTACCAAACACACATTCCGCCAACTAGGTGAATTCTAATTAAAATTAATAAGATGCGAAAGGTTAGCGAGCTAGATGTTTGTAAGCAAAATGAATCTTTTTACAGATTAAAGAAAACCAGTAGCCAACATAACAGGTTTTGCTTTTTCTTCTGTAATAAAATTGCAGGAGAAAGTTTTATGAATTTGCCCATAGGGCTTGTGCCAAGGCAATCAAATCTTTTAAAGAGAAGATTTTTTTTTTTTTATTTGCAGTCAATTTATTTTTTTAACTTTTTTTTCAAATGCAGTTGATAATGGCCAAACTTTTTCAATAAAATCCACTTAGCTGTCATATTCCTCTCCAGGTATTTGGGAGTAAAAAACATCCTCATCTTACGTAGTCTACCTAGATTTCTCATGATGAATTAATGCATGTCTGTGGTTGGGTGCACCTGTAGTTCTGTTTATTGGTCAGTGGAAATAAATAAATAAATAAATAAAAAAGTCTGCGTTGATTTGCAGTTCAAGTTTTTCTTCCATTCTATGTCATACGGATACCAACACAACTCTCATTGGAATTCAAATAAAATTTAAAAAAAATAAAAAATAAAGTAAGTTTTAAAAAACTAAATAAAAAAAACAAAGGAAGATGTAAAATGGATGCATTGAAAATATATGTTATTGTATAAATGGTGCAACAGTAATAAAAATACAATAAGAAAATGTTTAACCGTTGAATTATTTCTTACTCTCTACTGCTACAGAGATGTTTTGTTGTAAATTAATAAAAATTATAGTTAAGTAGAGGTTGCTCTTGATAATATTTACAAAATGAGTCAATTTATCTGGGCTGTATTTGTAGTTGCTAAGACTTTAAACTCCATCTTTGGTTTACCAACGCAAATGTCCATCTGCTATGTTGAACTATTTTTCTGGTATGAGCCCTTTCACAATATTGCTAGCCTCAGCCAGCCTATCACAAACCAGACAACTATAAGCCAGGCCTACACAATTATCTATTGTAAATATGGCACTGAATACCACTATTCTGTAATGTAGACAGAAAGCTTTTCTGCCCTGTATCTGACTTTTCATTATTCAAACAGCTTTTTAAGATTTTCACCCAGTCAGATATCTGCCAATGAATGGTTCATCATATCTACCCTTCTAGTTTCCTACTTTCCACACTGCATTAAATTAACATTGGCAATTTGCACTTTTCATTTTGATATTGTAAACGTATCCAATTAACCACCAAAATAAAGAAAACACTTGGACTCAACTACTGCTGTAACCATATGCATTCTTATTTCAAATGATGTACTGGTATTAAAGCTGAGAGGTATACATGTATATTTAGTACATATTTCAATGTCTTATTTTAAGGCATCAAAATTTAAATGTCTCTTCCTACATAATCAGCAGATTGGTGTCCCTTTTAGTCCGTTCTTCAGGTAATGATAGGCCTGCCATTATTGTGACTTTATATAGACTGGAGGCCAATAACTCTGTAAAAGAAAATGAATTATACATTTTACAACTGTAAGAATACAAACTTTCAACAAATAAAAAAAAGATACTTGGAAACTACTTAAGATTAAGGAATATTCCTTTAACACAATAAGCATCCCTTAAAAATGCTGTCTGTGATAAATACTACTATACCGTATACACAAAGACTGAAATGTATAAAAATAACATGTGATCACCAATGTAAATAAAACACAACATTTATTAGGTATATAAACAAATACTCTGGCGTCTGTGTAAATAGAGGCAAAGGATATATAAGTTTATAAAACCCAAAAAGTTTGATTAGAGGTTTAGTCCTACATAAAACATTCTACAAACTTACCCCACTTACTACTGCCCCTCACAGTGAAGAATCAACCAGAGATTTCAGACTCCTGAAATTGTAGATAGAGGGATGCTATTGTAGATTAAAAGAATATTCTGTTTTATTCAATTTATTGTTCTGAGTATAAAATTATGTATTTCTTGAGTTAGCAAGTTTTTCTCAATATTTACCTGTTGGAATAACTACAGCAAGCACTGCAATTTGTTTTACTTTTATTCTTACTACCTCCTCCCCTTAACAAATAGATATTAAAAGTAGCGCATTGTATATTTCTCTCTTTCTGAGCATGCCTAAGACAGTGGCTTAAGGAGGAGAAAAGTAGATGAAGAACCTGGAAGGACTTCACACTTGTATGCTTAGAAATTTTCTATTATGATACACGAGATACACCGGTAGATTCACTGGGATAAGGGGTTAAAGTCACAAGCAGGTTTAGCATGACTTTAACCCCTAGGGTGCGGCAGCTGCGCGAGTACCGAAAGACACTGATAGCTGTCATTGAATACGTGAGGGTGAGATTCACAAGTTCGGTTCTGGGTTAATCTCCATGACATAGTTTTGATCGGAAGTCTGCGGATTATAAATCAGGAAAATGTTTTTTAGTCTGATTATTTTGACCAAAGACACAAAATTAAAAAAAAAATGCATATAATAATACCCCAAGTGTAAAAACATGTAAAGAGTGCTGTTACCTGTAAATCTTTGTCAGGCAAGTGTTGTTTGTGACATGAGGGAAAACAACTCGATGTGGAAAAGTACACAGGAATCAATCACTGGATACATTTTTTTAGGGAACTATAATTTGAGTACCAGGGAGCAAAAATGCAAAAAAAATAAAACATAAGTACAAAGAACTCCCCTTTTTAACCAGTTACAAGACCATTCACCCCCTCAAGCTAATTGAATAACTGTATTTGTAAGAGCTTAAATTCTTTTGGTTCAGTCACTTCAGGCTCATCCGTTATATAAATACTGTTCACACGGGTGTTATGAAATGTTGTATACTTCTATGCCTAATGAAAAACTACTGTGATGTTTGTTCTTGCTCACGTATGACAAGCTGCGCTTCGATTTCTCAGACTAATAACCTTGATATAAGAAATGCTAAGCTTACCAGTGTATATCTAACAGTATATTCATTACCGGCACAAGCCCCACACGCCAATAATATTAAGACAGTGCACAACAAAACCAAAAGTATTTCCACAGCACATGTTTTCATAAAAACATGATATCTTTGTTCCATCCCACCTGGGTAAAAACAGGCTTTGGACCTAATCAGCTCTCAATGGCTGTATATATATATACACAAACAAGATACAATGTTTCAGGTCACATGACACAGGGTTTTTATGAAAGACGTGTACTGTCGAAGCTTACCTGTGATCCCTGTTTAAAAAAAAGGTAAAGCTAGCCATACACTAGCTTATATTACAAATAATCAGGCTTATGAGCCTACCCAAAAATGTGTGACAAGCCTAAATTACTTAATGCTTTAAAGGACAACTATAGTGGTAAAAAGGATCTTTAAATGCTACTAATAGTGAGCTGTCAAAGCTGGCTTCTGTGGCAGATGACAGCTCTCCTTTTGTTACTTTGTGTCTAGCATTACTATCTCTCCTATCATTAATATTGGGCGATATTACGAGGGGAATATTTGACGATGGGGAATTATATAACAGCGATTGTAAAATTAAGGCCATGTGCATAAAATTACAATCACAATCATACAATTACATTTGCGATTGTACATTTATGACCGCAATCATAATTGTACAATCACCTATACAATACCATAACGGTAATGTACTAGCGCTTGGTATTTTACTATTATACACGTACAACCACGGCTGCAAGTTTCCGATACCGCAAGTTAATACATTTGGTCCACAGTCTGCCTGCACATTGCAATGAGCAGTGGGCTGTCAGCCAAAAACTTTCATAGCTTTCCACTCATGTTAGTGGCTTTCCTACCTCCCTGGGAAATATGGAAAGAATTTTAAAATCCATTTTCCCACTATAGCTGCACTTTAAAAAGTCACTTTATTGTGGGAACTCTCTTTCCAGCTGTATTTCTACTTTTAGCACACCATGCCATTTTAGAACTAGAAATCACCGGGCCCCCAGCAAAACTATAACGTGGCCCTCCTCCCTGCTTCATTTACAGCAGTTACCGTATCTGTGGTGTGGGGCTATATCCGTCGTATCTGTGGCAAAAGGGGGAAAATTGGGGGGCCCTAGCCCTGTCTTGACCCCCCAGGGTCTGTTCCTGTTGTAGTTACACCTTTGCTTATAATAGTCTGTTTTTTGTCCTCTATAGGTAAAATTCGGTGTGCATTGGGGTGTGGCCCGTGTTGAGGGGTGGGGTTAAAGTGACATGCTTTTTGTGCTTATGGCATACCCTCCAACATTTCGAAGACAAAAAAAGGTACAATTGGACACGCCCCTTTTACCACCCAAACTCCTCCCACAGCCCCACCCCCAAATTATATACGGCTCCACCCCAAATCTGGATATTAATATCACCAATTATTTCTAAATGTAAATAAGTAGTTAAAAGTTGTTGGCAGACATGTATATTTAAAGAAGGGTTAATGATAGCAGTTACTGGCCCCTTTTTAATAGAAATAGATAGATAGATAGACAGATAGATAGATAGATAGATAGATAGATAGATAGTGTAAGATAGATAGATAGCGTAAGATAGATAGATAGATAAATAGAGTTAGATAGATAGATAGAGTAAGACAGATAGATAGATAGAGTAAGGCAGATAGAGTAAGGCAGATAGAGTAAGGCAGATAGAGTAAGGCACATAGAGTAAGGCACATAGAGTAAGACAGATAGATAGATAGAAAGATAGATAGATAGAATAAATCTGCCAGTATACTATATTATATACAAGTCAAGTACTACTATATAGCAGTAGTAAGTACTTACAATAATTTGGGCAGAGTCTATCAGGACTAGGGATGGCCGGTTCGCGGATCCGAACCCGGATCCGCCGCAGATTTATCCCATTCGCGAACGGCGGATTTTTCCGGATTTTCCGCCTTCCGAACTTCCGATTTTTTGTATTTTCGAAAATTTTCAAAATTACGAGTTTTCACGGATTTTCGAAAATTTTCGAAAATACGGGAAAACATGTATTTTCGAAAATTTTCGAAAATACAAGGATTTCTCTTAATTCCTTACATACGTATTTTCGAAAATATTCGAAATTACGAATATTACTTGGATTACTTGTATTTTCGGAAATACATATTCCCGAAAATACGTGAAAACTCGAAAATTCTCGTTATTTCAAGGATATTTTTAATTTTAACGGGTCCACTCGCGGATTTTCGAATTTTTTCGAAAATTCGCGGATCCTCGAGCGGACCGGATTTTGCGACGTTCGGACATCTCTAATCAGGACGAGAGTAATCTGTCTCACGACATGAGTCGGATCCCGATCGATGCAAAGGACTGTCAGCAAGATGAAGAAAACACACTGTACCACAGAGTAGAGGTAAGCCTAGTCTGCCTCTGAGTCAGTGTTTAGGTCTTAAAGCGGGCGAAGTGTCACATGCAGTGAAATAACATTGTGCGCTCTCCTGTTCCCCTCTCAGTCTCTCATGTGTACCGCATCCGGCGGTACACATTCCAGGCACCTGGTACCGGTTTTGCCCGGTACTGCAGTTTCAAAAATGGTACAATACCAGGCAAATTGGTACAGTTGGAGGGTATGTTATAGGCTCCTGAGATGTAAACATGATCAGCA
Organism: Hymenochirus boettgeri; assembly: GCA_019447015.1. NCBI lineage: Eukaryota > Metazoa > Chordata > Amphibia > Anura > Pipidae > Hymenochirus > Hymenochirus boettgeri. Next base: position 151,770,335 of record CM033474.1, read on the forward strand.
GGACTTTACTTAATAATTAGATTTTTATCTATGTGTTATATAAAACACATCTTTTTGAAGCTAGTTACAGACCTACAACCATTCTCTGACCTTTACTCTATATATGGACACCTTAAAGAGAGAAACAATTTTCTTTTCAGGCTTGTGGCAAGCTTTAAAATGATAAAGATGTTTGGGGTGAGGGCTTATGATGCTGATGACAATGTTTTGTCCCAGCAGTGAGCATGCTTTAACCTTAAATTTGGAGGAAACCAGTGGTGCTGCTGATGTCAAGGCTCTCAGTGCTTGCGGGAAAAGTCACCCTTTATACTTCCATAACTTTGGATAAACTGCAGCTAGAAGCATGATCCTGGAGTCATTTTAAATGTAGTAGAGTGCTCTTTTTAATACATGTCACTTGTATGGAGACCATAGTTCCCCTTTAAAGGGCATATCTACCCCCCAATCTAAAATTTAACCTACTACTGGCCCCTCTGCTCCTTATGGTTCTCCTGCAGTGCTTGTCCAATGTCCAGGAAACTGAAGAGTGGAAGCTGTCTTTTGGTCCAAAATGTTTCTACCTTCTCCTTTTCCTCTGAGAGGACAGTGGCAAGTGCAGGGAAGCTCTTTCTCCCCCTCCCTCCCATCATCCGGATCCATCCATATCCATCCACCTAGCATTAATTCCTTTTTTCTGTGGGGTAGGGCATCCTTTCTTGCCCCAACCTCTTTGAAATGAAATAGAGCCTTCTTATAACAGATGGTACCTCGCAGCCTCTGTTATTATAATAGCATTGCCCTAATAATCTAACATATAAACACATATTTCTCACTTAAAGAAATGGGTGGGGACATGCAAAGTATCTTATTTATAGCCTGTGGCAAAGATGTGTGTCTAGATATAATACAGCCTAATGGTATAGAGCAGGCGTTTTTAACTTGTGACCAAGTTTTTTCTTAACATCCTGTAGCTAAAGGCATCTGTCTAGATCTAATACAGCCTAAGATTGTGATCATTCACATGTTTGAAAACTACAAATCCCAGCATTCTCTGTTTGCAGTAAGTTTTTTCTTAATATCCTGTAGCTGAAGGCATTTATCTAGATCTAATACAGCCTAAGTTTGTGACCTTTCACATGTTTGAAAACTACAAATCCCAGAATTCTCTGTTTTGCAGTTAGTTTCTTCTTAATAAAATTTTCAAATCTTTAAAAACTACAACTCCAAGCATTCCCTGACTGCACAGAATTCTAGAAAATGTAGTTTTCATACATCCTGGAATAAAGACATTTTCCTGACTTACAGACATTAAAAGCCCACGGTCATGCTTTAGCGCTTCCTACCCAAGGGTTTGAACATGCAAGTGATTTATCTGCCCTTCCCTTACATCCATAGCTATTAGACTATTGGATTAGGGAAGCATTATATGGGTTGCTCAGTTAGCGCAACGTTAATGCTCGCTTTGCGGCAGCAGCGCGAGTACCGGAAGAGGCACTCATGTGGCCGTTGTAAAGTAATTTACCAGAGGTGGCATGCCTCTTTACCCGTAAGTATTTAATACCAGCTAATGTGCAGGTGAGATTCACCCCAAATCACACAGCCTCTGGTAAATACCGTACGAGAGATTTACAAGAGCTTTTGCCTCTGGGTGAATCTCTCTGTTAGAGCCATACACTTTACCATATTTGCACTTCCAAATACCACCTACTTGGCAGTTATAAGTCCTTTATAAGTCTAAAGGTTTGTACACACGTGCGATCGTGGGTGCCGACGCACGACATGCGTCACGGGTTAGCACACGCGATTGCACATGTGTACAAACCTTAAGGCTGGGTAAACACCAGTAACCAACCGATAGTGCCATGGATAAGTCGTCTGGAAATATGTGATGGTGTGGGGCGGCCAGCTGCGACCGAGTTTGGTTGCCCGTATCAGACAAACAGGTCAGTTAGTAAATCACGGCCAATCATGTAGTTCCCTATGGGACCACATTATTGGTCTGTCACATGCACTGCTGGCTGCAGCCACTGTTGCTGTGATAACAGTCATCTATCCTGGCAGAGCTCTCACACAAAGCAGATGTTTAGTTGGGACATATTATATGTACAGTATCCAGACTCAATGGTATTAACCTGCAGACCTGAAAACAGATCCAGGAAATCCTGCCACTATGTGCAATTTAATCTGGGCAGCACCATTGGACATCCTGAGACCCTATACAGGATCCAGAATAACATGCTAGGTTCATACTTATTGGTATTTACCACAGCAAGTTCCATATTTACAGTCACTATGGGCTTAGGACTTGGAAACACAGGAAAATGATTAACTTGACAAATTATGGAGAGGTTTGGATAAAGGAGCTAAAAGCTCCCCACAGAGTATAAAATTAAGTAGAGACTTCTTATAACAGAAGGTAACAGAGGAAACTGTCCATTTCTCTAAGAATCGTGGGTAGTTTCAGAGACATGCAAAGTCATTTAATCATTTACAGATACCATTTCCTGTCTAGCACACAGAAACTGGATTGTCTCATTACTTTCTATGGAGAGGGGGGGAGTAAATGTGGGAGCCTGAAGAATTTTCTAATTGGCTAAGACTGTTACATGTTTTACAAACAGCACATAACGGTGTAATACAGCAACTACCTTACACTTCCTGTCTTGTCATGTACAGTGCCTAAGAGATTTTTTTGATTTGCTAACAGTGTAAGATCAGAACCTCTCATTGGATGTTAGTAAAATTCCACTTCCTTTTAGTTTCTACATGGAGACCCTGTAGAAATCCTGGAGGGTTGGCTAGACCAATCATTTTGAGTTTTCCATTCAAACTTAGGGGTGTCCAGTAAAGTAAGTATACTTTATTAATTGTATATCATTTGTTTTGTAATTCAGTAAGTAAGTACTGAGGACGACCCTATGAACATGGGCTGAAATGTGTAGGTTATCTGCCTACTCTTTGATTGTTAATAAATCTTTCTAGAAGACCCAGGAGTGCTCCGCCTGTCTCTCCATTTATATATATATATATATATATATATATATATATCAAATACAAATAAAAGAATTGTAAGCATAACTTTTCTGTGTGCCAGAGTCTCTGCATGTTTATATGAGAAAGGAGCAAGACAGCATCACTCCACTTTACTCTGCAGCACCAGGTAACTGAAATTGCGGGTGTGCGACCGTTTTTTGATATAGATATATTAAGAACGGTCTGATATGGACTGAAACGTGTCGATGTTTACACAATAAAACTATTTGGAAAAGTCCCGGAGTGCTCCTTTCCTTCATATGACTTTTATTAGCAGTAGTTAAAACGCCGATGGGCCGTCCTCAGGATATGACATCCTAAGAGGTGGGTATTTATAGCCTCACCAACCGGCAGGCCAGCGCAGATAAGATAAAAACATGTATCCAATACAATTGGAACCACAATCCTATTAAAAAATATAACAAGTTAAAAACACAGTGGCAGAATGTATCACTTATATAGCCACAATAAAGAATTTGTCCTGAGCACACCTTATTAAAGGACAACTCCACCCTCATAAGAACATATTTTAGAAAGAATGGCCTCTTTAAAATATGTTGATATATCATAGTTTGTCCTATGAATTCATTATTGTATGCATGCTATGCTTCTGGATGCCTCATGGAAAGTGAGCAATTTAGAAACCTGTACTGAGCCTGTGCTGAGCCTGGGCATGCTCAGAAGAGGCAGACAGGGGATTAACATTCAGTCATTGGCTGTGATGTCAACTGTCAAATCCATAACTGACAGTTGCTAAATGGAAGAACCAGGAAGCAAAAACAGGGGAAACAGGATATTGTGCAGGATTTCCTGTAAGACTTATATATATCAGATTTCAAACTATAACAGTTTAGGGCTTTGAGGGGTGATTTACCTGTATGTAAGTTTTCATTTTGGGACTGGACTTGCCATTTAATTTAAATTTACTTAACGTTTCAGAGCTGCATTGAGCCCTTTTATCAGAATACTTGTGACACACAGTGAGAACACATTATATAATAGTGACCATACAGAGCTACCTCTTACATATAAAGCATTTAAATTGAAACACCATTCCAGTTAAGGTTTTAAGATATGGACCTAATACTATAATTTCAATCCCTGCATATATTTTTTTTAGTTTTTTTAGAGCATGTTTTTTTAAAAAAAAAAAAATAGCAAACATTTTTTTATTTACAAGAAGAGTATTTCACGTAGTTATATGGACTGAGTGCAAGTATTACTAAATTGTCTTTTACTTGTGTTCACTTTGGATGCACCCGGGCAAGTAATTCATATGGACCGGTAGGAGTGCTGCCTTATCCCCCATATGTATATATATACACACCAGCAGAGACAACAGCAGCAAACTGTGTCCATACATAATGACTTTTCGGGCTGTGGGCCCTTTCTCAAGCAGAAAATCACAATGACTGTCGGTCACGGCAATAGTGGCCGCAGTCGACAGTGCCCATAGGGAACCGCAAGATCGGACGTGTTTTACCGACAGTCCCAATCACCCGTTTGTCCGATATGGACGAACAGGCGACTGAGCTTGGTCTCTCCACACCATCAGATGTTTCCAGCACTGTTGGTCAGTCGGCTGTAAATATTTGCTGGTGTGTACCCAGTCTAAGGCTAGATTCAGACGAACGGCTGTGCACCGTGCCTGCAGCGTTTTCACTAGCGGTTCCAGATGTTTGCCTCTATGAAAACGTTGCATGCAGCATTTTCCCACCAGCAATGCTCCGAAACCGGTGGTAACTACGCTACATGAACGGCACACAGCCATTCGTCTGAATCTAGCCTAATACTTTCTCTCATTACAGAAACTAATGGGCTTATTTTCCAGCTGTTGCTGCGGCCACACAGTGCTTTTAGGCTCTTGAAGTCACGTTAGCACTTTAAGCCTTGGTTTGCAGTGGCTGTGTGAAAACTGGAAAAGACATTTGTGTAGCTGGCGCAATCCTATTTATCAGAGGCTGACCGGTTGTGCGCATATAAGTATTTAATAGAGCCGGGCGGATCTTTAAACGAGCTGCCGTTTCGGCCGAGAAAGTGCCCACACACGGCACAATTATAGGCCAAAACGGCCATTCATAGACATCGTGCATCGCAGGTCAGCACCTGTGCAATTACAAAAAAAAATCAAATGCTCTGTAATTTGAACAGCCTAATCTTTTTCAAAGAAAACAGCTCCAAAACTTGCAAACCCACAAACTATAAATTTTTGGAATCTACACACCTTCAGCTACATACCAGTGTCATGGTTTCATACATACATGAAGAATTCCAGGCGCTGTCATCCATAGAACTCCAAGCTTTTACGAGATATTGTGAAAAAATAAAATAAGATGATTCAAAGGTTGAAAAAATACCTAAACCCACTTGCCAAAAAAAAACCTCACTAAATGTCAATCTCCCACATGTCCTGAATCAAACAGTATGCCATATGCATGGGTGCACACAGAGATGTGACCAGCAACTAGCTCAAATGGGACACATGTACAAGTGCAATTACAAGGAAAAAATGAAAAAATGTCACAACCCACGGTATTTTAGTGAAAACCGGTTGGTATTCAGAGATGCACAAGCTTTTGCGCACTTTACTGATCCAAAAAATTTGATTCGGCCTTTTTTTGGTACCTCTGCGAAATTTTCTAATAAATTAGGCTTAGTCTCCCCTGAAAATGGAGAAAGAATAATCTGCGCTTACTTTAATGATACCACCGGGGTCATTGGGATGCTTGCTAATTTATGGATTTAGTGTAAAAAAAAGGGGGGAGGGGGTGTATAAGAATTTTTTGTATGTGCATTTCACTTTTTTTTATCATACCCCAAAGATAATCATCAGATCATCTTAGGGAATGATAACGAACTTGGAATACAGGCAAAAATCACTTCCCATGAAATCATTTTCCAGGATTTTTCATTCATTGATCACCTAATATTGATCCCTGTCCTCATTTTTTTTTTTTTTAAGTCGTTGCACAGTAACACAATAGACCACCATTGTACCTCTGAAAGGGAAGACCCTGGTGAAGGAAGAAGTTCCATGACGTCACCGGGATCTCCCTTTGCGCAAAACAGGAAGTGAAGGAGCCACCACCCCTGTACGGTCACTGCATTTTAGGGGAGTATCAGCCCAGATAAATAACCCAAGGTAAACTGTTAGGACCTTCCATACTGGGGTTACCTTGACGTGGTTGGAAGGCTTTTCACTTTTATGCATAAAATTGTAACTAAAACCCACAAGTTTTTATTGTTTGCACTAGAATAGATATTATGGGGCCCAGGAATGTGCATTAATCATCTCTTTTCTTGTAAGATCAGGTTTACGTCATAATCCTCCTTACACTCTGCACTATGTTGCATTCTATAAGTGTACTGATTAAGGGTGAGGCCACACTACAGTGGATGGCACTGCGTATGTTACCGTTCACTTGTGCAGCGATCTGCGCAGTGTTGCACAATTGGAACACATGCAAAACAAAATGGTGATCGCAAGCACTTCGAAAAATGGTGAGGCCACACCAATTAGCCAGCAATAGCGTGCGCTTTTTCACGTGCGATCGGATTACAGGTTACAAAGTATGTATGTATGTATAGTTTTATTTATAAAACGCCACTTAAAAAAAATACAGTGTACAAACAAGGGGATAAGTGCAAGCTATTATACAGATAGATAAAAATTAAATTAAATACAATTTCATACATTGGTTAAGAAAGTATATATATATATATATATATATATATATATATATTAATTATGTATAAATTGATATAAGTGCAACAAGCCTTGACACATTAGGAATGAGATCCCTGCCCCGAAGAGATAACAATCTAAGTGGGAGGGACAACATACAGATACAAGTGGGGGGATGGGTACAAAGTGCTTAAAAGGGCTAACAATAATTTGTTCTGCTGATGCTCAGAAAGGTAGGATAACAGTCTAGATTTGAAAGTATTAATGGATGTCACCAGGCGAAGCGAGAGAGGGAGTTACAAATGTAGGGAGCAGCAAGAGAGAATGGTTTAAGGCGGGAGGTAGCAGTGTTATTGACGGACTGTGGAGAAGATTTCTTTACGAAGAATGGAGAGCACGGCCTGGAACATAAGGGACCAAAAGAGAAGATAAGTAGAAAGATGCAATAGAGCGAAGGGATTTAAAGGTTAAAAGTAGGGTATTGAATAGGATTCTTTGTTTGATGGGAAGCCACCCTATGGACTGAAGTATCAGTAGTTTGTAATGTTGGAGAGTTTGTGATTGCAAAGTGATTGCAATTAAACAGCATTAATTCTAAGGCCCCACACACATGAACCATATGGTGCATTTACTAACAATGCTCAACCGTATGGCTTCACATGTGCGATTATCGTACTAAATGGCCATTCACCACTCAGGTGTGCTGTATTGTAGTGTAGAAGCGTAAGGCTGAGTACACACTGTAGTGCGTACGAGCACTCTGGGAAAGGACACGCAAGCGTGTGCATTCATGCACTTTGTTGACTGTTCAACTATGCAATCGGAGCCCATGTGATTGCACAAAAAATGCGGATCCCAGCACATAGCGGAGCACCTAGTTTGGCCACAACAATTGGGCCACACTAATGTGTGCTTTTTTTTGGTTAGCCATACTTCAAGAGTTTTTAATATTTGTCCCTAAATGTTTCACTAATAACGCAACCCTGACCCTTTAAAAATGTACTCCACACGTTAGTTATAGGCTGTGCACCATTCTCCTTAGCTCCCGAGTGGTTTCCAATTCAGTCCCAGACAGCAGTATCCTAAAATCACTTTTTATTGAAATCCATAAGACATGAAAAGTTAAACAGATTGGTCTGACGCGTTTCGGGTCTCATGACCCTTACTCATAGACACACCCACTGTACAGCCCCCTAGACATTTAAAGGATATCGTGGCCAATCATTTATCGGTAGCCATTAACCCTTTCCAATACACAATACAATAATATCCCAGATTACACTGCCCAGAGAAGCTATCCAAGCTATATTACTTAAATAAAACCATTTGCATAAAATACAATTCAAACATGCATTTTAAATACATTTCACATTTTCTTTTTAAACCCTTAGACTTCTAAACGTGGATATATTTTTATTCTTCATTTTTTATTTATCGTTTTTTATTTTCCATTTATTTTGTATTTATTCCTCCTCTCCTACCCCAATTGGTCGTTACCCGTAACCCCTAACTGGTAGCTCTTAATATATTTCACAATTCCTCAGGTATACTTATTAAGTCATTTTTAAATACCAGCTAATTACCATAACATCTTGTGTTATAACATACCACAATAGGTCACTAAAACTTCCTTTCTTATAGGAGTACTAGGTAAGCTATTCTTTAGGGCAACTCATCCTTACTGATTATCCTCACCCAATTGATGATAAGTACCAGGGCTAAATCATATCCACATTTTTTAAGGAGCAACATATTCCACTATCACTTCATACAATGCACATAATGTCCCACCTGTAGTTGAGACCCTCCGGTATCCTCGTACTCAATTTCATTATCCAAAAAGCTTCTCTTTTATCAAGTAATTTCAGGGGATCCCCCCCTCTTATACCACACCTCACTTTTTCAATAATTTGTATCAAACAATATTTAGTCTTTCCCCCATTACACTCCAAAAAATGTTTTCCCACTGGGGTTCTAACATCTTTCTTGACAATTGTTCACAAATCCTCGCTTTTAGGGGGAACGTAGTTCTTCCTACACACTGTTTCCTACATTTCGAGCATATTAATAGATAAACAACATTTGTTGTATTACAGTTTCCATAATCCAGTATTTTATAATTAGAACCAGTTACACTTGATGTAAATGTATCCCCAATCATTATCCTGTCGCACACTTTACACGGATTACCTCCGCATTTGTATGTGCCCTTCATTGACAGCAAAGTTTTATCCTTATTCTTATGCCTATCATTCCAACACAGGCTGGGTGATATTTTACTTCCAATACTTTGTGCTCTCCTAGAAACAATTCTCACACCACTATTATTCAAGATACCTTTAAGAATTGGTTCCCTTTTCAGAATGGACAAATGTTTATAAAAAATGTTCTTTATATGATCATATTCTAGACTATAGTCTGTAACAAAGTATAAATTACTCTCTCTCTTATTACTCTTCTTCCCAGGACTCACATTTAACAGGGAATTTCTGGACTTTAAGCGTGCAGTATTATACGCTTGATCTATATCCCTCTTCTGATAATTACGCTCTAACAATCGATTTTTCAAGTCCTTGGAAGCCATCTCAAAACTTTCCTCCGAGGAACAATTCCTCCGGAGTCTAATAAATTGTCCATAAGGGATACTTTTTATCGTTTGCTTAGGATGGCAACTGTCTGCAAAAAGGATAGTATTCCTAGCCACTTCTTTTCTATAGGTGTTAGTAATTACTTTATGATTTTCCAAGTCTCCTTCTAATTTTAAGTCTAGATAATAGACCGATTTCTCATCAATAGTAGCCGTAAAGACTAAATTTAAATCATTCGTATTCACATATTGTACGAATTCATTGGCCAACTCTTTACTACCCTTCAATATGAACAGCAAATCATCAATATAGCGTCCAGTTGTTACCTCCAAAGATGTGGGACCCCTCCCACCAACCCATAAATAGGTTGGCAAAGGAGGGAGCAAAGGCCACGCCCATTGCCATCCCACATCTCTGGAGATAGTAAGTCCCATCGAAGAAAAAATAATTATGAGTGAGCAAGTACTGGATCCCATCCAAAATAAACATACGCAACTCCAGATTATATGGTGAGTGTCTTTCCAAAGAAACCGCTATGGCCTTCATACCAGCCCGATGATCTATTATGGAATATAAAGATTTTACATCGAGTGTCATCCATAGATATCCCTTCATCCATTCCTGCTCCTTCATTTTTATCAAAACTTCCTTAGTGCCTTTAATATATGATTTCAAAGATTTCACTAATGGCTGGAGGTAAAAATCTATTAGACGACCTAGATTCTCTCCTAATGAGTTAATACTGGCTATGATAGGTCTACCTTCTGGGTTCACAACACTCTTTTGTACTTTTGGTAGGTGATGAAAAATGGGTGTCACAGGGTGACTACACAATATTAAGCTCTTGTCTTTTTGTGACAGAACCCCAAGGGAATGATATGAGTATATCAACCTATCCATCTCATACTTGAACAACTTCACCGGATTATTATCAATTTGACGTATATATCCGCATTACTCAATTGGCGATATGCCTCTGTCATCTACATCTTAGTGTCCATGACCACCACCGCACCTCCTTTATCGGCCAATTTAATTGTAAGATTGGTATTCTTCTCCAAAGACCGTAGGGCCAATCTCTCAAGTGGGGTCAGTGGAGTGCTTTATTGGAGGCGGAGACAGGCCTCGGGTTGTTGGCATGCTCCAGTGTGCAGTTCCGGAGTGAAGAGAGGGACGCCGAAGTGAAGAGGAAAAGCGACCGGTAAAGTACCGTGTTGAATTTACGGCTTTGTTTTATGTGGGAGAGGGGTGGGTCCAGAGCCGCCAACTGTTTGTGTGCTTTAAAAATGTACACTACTAAGAAATACAATGCACAGAGTTGTGCTAAGAACAGGTTCACTTCATTATCCTCCCCCTACAGCTCTGTACTATGTTGCTTTTATACATACAGCGTAAAAAAAAACACTCTTGCTACCTTCCAACATTTCCTTTAAAGGGCATGTACACTCTAATGACAAGTTTGGCTTATTTTATATTTATGTCTTTACATATAAGGTGGTGGTAGTTTTTTTTTTTGCGCTGATGTCACAGGGGTGTACGCTCGCTTTCTTTTAAAGCTATTAGTTCTAGTTCCCCCGTTTTTTCAGCCAGGCTTCTTGCATTTGTAAACATACAAACATACTCTTATTATTTAATTTACTTCCATACTTTGACGTACATTCCTCCGTATCATCTATGTCTATTATCTTATTAGCACCTTGATATCTTACCCCTCTATCTACCCCTGTGTAGTCCACCGTAACCCCCCCATTCCTAGTTTTCAAATTTACTTCAATCCCTGGATACCTTCTCCCCATCGCTGTTGGTCATTTGTTTTTTCGAGAATTATCGAATTTTACGAGCCTTTCGCTAATCCTTGAATAAATCGTTCACTGACCCTCGAAGTATTGATCGTTTTCTCTAACCCCCTAAAATATCATTTGATTTCAGTAACCCTCGAATTTATGGTTCTATTTTCGGTAACCATCGAAAGTATCATTCGGTAACCTTCGAATTGGCCATAGCCCTTGAATGTAGCTTGGCAAAAACCGACAATTACCCACTCATATTTAAGAAGTGTTTTAACACGTTTTGGTGATAGTGACATGTTCCCCAGACCATTTCCCAGGTGCCACAGCCAATTACAGTTACCATTGTCAGTTTAGCTGTAAATCACCCAGACTTTTTGAACTATCACTCTCCCATTGACTTTAATGGGTCCGAATTCGATCTTTCGAACTTTCACTGAAGTTCGAAAGTTCGAAAACGGACTGAACATTATGTAGTTCGGCAATCTCCACCCTTGAGTTTCTTACTTTCATCTTGGCCCTAACTCAGAAATGATTTTTTAGGACATCTTCTCCTCCTCCTCTAACTTTGTCATTGGCACAAACATGAACCAAGATCATCAGGTCACTCCCAGCCCCACCCAAAAATCTGTCAACATGATCCACCACATGTCAAACCCTAGCACCAGGCAGGCAACACACTGTTTAGCATGCAGGGTCTTGGTGGCAGATTACCATATTCACTTTTCTAAAAATTAAGTCACCTACCAATACCACCTGCATATCCTTTTTAGACCTAAGTTTCCCCCTCCCCTTGTATTAGAGTTCCATGGTTGCTCAAGGGAATAGCCCGCTCCATACATGCTACTTCTGAGCTGTTGTTCCCCCCGCTTCTTCACCTAGGATGCCAAATCTGTTGTGATTGACTAGCTAGGATGAAGCAACCCTAATCCTTCTGTCACCTACTTCCCTAGTGATCCTTCAATACCTTCACGCCCCATTTCCCCCCTCCAGGTTACTGGAACCTGCATTTCCCCCAGGTTTTCCAAGTCCTGCAATGCTGCAAGTTTCCCCTTTAGATTCTGCACTTCAGATTCTAAATGGGCAACTCACTCAGATGTGACACATACAAAGGACCATTGGAGCGGCTGCTCCAAGATCCCATACATGTGTCAGGATGCACATTGCGTGGCCCCCACAAATCTGTCCATACTAAACAGCAATAGAAAACAACAGAAACAGCAATACACAACAGCAGAATCAGCAATCTTGTGCTTAATCCCTTTCTTGTTCTTAAAGGAAAACTATTGTGTGTATAAAGTTTAATTAAAAAACAGTTAAAATGAACTTGGAACAGGGATATAGGATTGGTAATTCCTACCTCCCAATATTGTTTCTGTGAGGAGCACCAGTCCAAAGAAAATGGATTCTGCCAGTCTTCCTCCTGGCTTCAGCAGTATCTTTAATACAGGACTAGTCCAGGACTAACCTGGCAAATGAAAACTGTTGGTGCTGCAGCTACTCAAATGATATTGTGAGGTAGGAATAATCAATCCGACCTCCCTGCCCCAGGTACTTTCCATTTCTAACAGTATAGATATCCTTTAACGCTTTCATTTCTTAATGCACCCTTAAAAAAAGAATTACTCCTTGAAGACAGAATCATCTCTTTAACTGTATGCTCCATGAATGGCCATTCTTGTTGCTTTAATTAGGCAGGCAATAGAGAAAGTAGGTCTGTGTATTACATTTCCCTTGCTACTTCAGCCACAAGGATATAGTGCTAATATTTAATATACAGTATTGTCTTTAGTTTTTCTTTAAACCAGTTAAATGGGGTGCTGGACGATTGTTGAATAAGGTTCTGGGTGATATAGAAGTAGTAACTTAAATTGATTACCTGTGGTCATATTTTATATGTATTGTGTATCTTATAAAGGTATTTGAAATTACTTTTTACAAATGTCATTTAGCAAATGAGAATGTTATTTGGTCTCCTGTGCCAATCCTAGGGGTATGCCAAGATTTATTTGTATTGTAGGAAAGCTTTACCTGTTTTGACTAAAGTTGGCCATACATGCAACAATTCCCATAATACAATCCTGGAATCGTATAATCCTGGTATTGCACAATTGGCTTTCAGCAATTAAAATGTTTTCATTCTGCCCAATAGGCAGGAAAATCCTACAGATTCAATCCAATGATCCAAATATCCTGATATTGTACAAGATTGTTGCATGTATGTACACAAAAAGGGGATTTAAAAGGGGAAATTCTGTGCAAATAGATATGTTTTTAAGAAAAAAAGCAGTACTGTCCCACTACAATTACTTTAAAGGATAAGTGCGCTGTAAAATCAAGTTATGTTCACTTGGAAGCTGCAGCTTTAAAAATACCATTGCCATATATTTTTTTTACCTATGCCCCTCCAGAGCCTTCTTTTGTGCCTTGAAAGTTGCTGACATCTTGTTATTGGTTTGCTGAATGTTAAGCTCCGCCCCTCTGAGATTTCCTCTGTTTTCTCCTGCTTGAGCCTCAAACAGTAATGCCTGTGAGTTCTGTGCACTCTCCTGCTTGAGCCTCAAACAGTAATGCCTGTGAGTTCCTGCACTCTCCTCTTGCTGGAAGCCTCAACCAGTAATGCCTGTGAGTTCCGTCACGTGCGTGTGCACAGAAATCACAAGCATTACTTTGAGGCTCAAGCAGTAGAAAGCAGAGGAAATTTCAGAGGGGCAGCTAACATTCACAAACCAGTAACAGATGTCAGCAACTTTCAAGGCACAAAGCTAGGCTCTGGAGGGGCATAGGTAAAAAAAAATATGGCAACAGTATTTTTAAACTGCAGCTTCCAATAAACATAACTTGATTTTACAGTGCACTTATCCTTTAATATGCCCATTCAGCATTTTGTCTGTGTATAAATGCTTCAGAAATACTGATTTCCTTTTTAAAGGACCCCTAATAGAGACCATGGTCTTGCCCTTGACTCAGACCCTTTGTTGATTCAGTCGCTATTTAGAGATCTGAGCATGATTAACCTATTCAACAGCCAATCAGTATAAATTACTGTTAGAAACATGACAAGGAAGCTCACTAAATGGCAGCTCACTAAAATCCACAGAAAAGCATAGCAAAGGGTATAAAATTAACAGATTTTTAAAAATGGAAGATAATATGTAGATTAACTAGGGATGCATCATATAAACAATTTTTTTTTAAAAAGATATTTTTTTCCACTTTAAGCTTGTTGTTAACCTCAACAATCTAAACATAAGGGTTGTACTGTTCTGAATCTAGCTACACAATGTTGTTTTTTATAATTTGTTTGTTTGCTTTATCTTTAAAACTGCCATGATCTCTAATGTACTGGTAATTACCGAGACTCTATAAAAGCTATATATAAGCTACGGCAGGTTTTGAATACATTTTACTCCAAAACATTTCTCTTTTATCACAGATTGGGTGACTGATTACAGTAGTTGAAGTCTATGTAAAGCTTTTTGTTGCTAAGGATACCTTTATCCTTCTGTTAGCCAGATAGGGGCACTTCTGTATATAATAGAAAAAAAGCTAGCTGTAAGGCCATTGAATTAAGGAAGGGTATAGCTGGCGTTAGCAAGCTCTCTATGACAGAATGAAATCAAATACTATAACCAGAGCAAAACCTTTGCTACAATATATCACACATCTGAAAGCTACACAATAAGAAGCAAATTTGGGGGAAAACAGTAAAATGTTTTCGTTCATAAGCCACAAATGTTAGAAAGCAATTATAATTGTTCTGAGGTTTTAGATAAAAATTATTTTATTGTGCATCAAGTGCAATTTCTGGTATTGCTTGAAACACAAACAAATTATACAAAACAAGAAGAGATGTTTCCACCAATTTTTCATCCAGGTTGTGTTTTTTTTTAATAGAAAATATGTTTAACAAACTGTTTTTAAGGTTACAGTATCCCATTATTTATTTGAATGTGTATACTTTTTATTCTGATCTATTTACAGCCCCAGTTATCATCGGATCATATATATTATTTGGGTTTATAATCAGATTTACCAGGTAATGCAATAAAATCACTTTACTACATCTAAGGTAAGACCGTTGCTTTGTGATACTTAGTAGGATAAGGAAGGGGGCGCCAGGCAGTATTGCAAACTTACTGCAAAAAAGTGCTCTTTATGCAACAAGTTTTGGACTATGGAGAATAACATAAGCAATAGAAATGCAAACAGGGAGATTCAATAAATGTTCTTATTGTTAAAAATGGTGCTAATTTCCCCCAACCAATCACATGTTAGCTTCTTATAAGTGCCCTTGTGGCCCTGGCAAGGGCCCTTTGGGGCTTAAGGGGTCCCACAGCTCGAACCGGGACACCCCTCCCCGGCACTTATAAGTGCCTTTGCGACCCTTGGAAGGGCCCTTTGGGGCTTAAGGGGTCCCACAGCTCAAACCGGGACCCCCTCCCCGGCCCTATCAGGGCCCTTGCAGCACTTATATGTGCCCTTGCAGCCCTGAAAAGGGCCCTTTGGGGCTTAAGGGGTCCCCACTGATAAGTGCCTTTATTGGGGGTCCCGCAGCTTGAACCAGGACCCCCCGTAAGCGGCTCTTAAAAGAGCCCTTGAGCGTGTCTTCTTTCTTCCATCTGGTGACACCAGCTCGGCTGAGGCCACCGACCCCGAGAAGTACCACTGCACCGCCAGGGGTATCTCCAGTGCCGGTGGCCTCAACGAGGCTGATGTTACCGGCGTCTTGATCCAACGCGGCGTCTTCGGGCTAGCGTCGACAACACCACTGAGGTGGCCGATGCCAGACAGGCTCACTGCGGCCGACAGTGAGCCCGCTGGCACCACTGGCCTCAGCGGAGCCGATGTTGCTAGCTGCTTCTTTCTTCATCCATCTACTGCGATGGCATCTGAGCTCCGTGGAGGATTGCACCTCTTTATATAGGTATGCAGAAAGTCCTAACCCATTTCTGATTTTTCAATTCTTGGTTTACATTAACCAATCAGATTTTCCGATTTTCTGAAATCTGATTGGTTTCCGTGTGCCGCTTTCGAAATCCTCGAACGTTCGCACAGACGTTTCCCCAGACCATCTCCCAGGTCTCAGGGGCCTGTAAGTAAGTTTACACTGCAACTATTACCCCTATTGACTCATGGGTCCGTGGACTTTCGACATTCAAACTTTTTTAGAAATTCCCCATCTCTACTAGGTACACACAATACCCTACTAGGTACACATGGATCCTATGGTATCGGGATTTCCCCCTACCAATCACATGTTAGCTTTGAAATGTTAAATAAGAACTGATTGGTTGGAGCAAAATTAGCACCATTTTTAACGTTAAGAAATTTTATTGAATCTCCCTGAAAGTCTGAACCAAAGTACACCCATGTTGCTATTGGTGGATTCAAAATGAATCAATTGAAGTCTCAACGTAATCCATGTTGTGTCAGTAGAAAGGATCTAATTGGTGCTTACACAAATAATTCTGCCAACGGATCAAAAATCTATAATCCACGCATAAAAAAACGTATCTAGAATCTAAATAAAGGGGCACATTCTCATGTATTGGGTGCAACTGCTGTGGTTCAATCAGTAAAGGCACAGAGATCTGCCATCCTACTATGGGTTACAAAATTAAGACGCAACACACCGTAACATGGGAGACACAAAATGTTGTATATACTGTATGCTCAAATACCCTTGTGTGAAAGTATACGTAGGGTAAACGAGAAAGGTTGCCAAATAGTGCATGCAGGAGCACAAGGACAATATACAGATTTTTTCACCTAATGCTCATAATGACACATCTGTATTCAGGCATTTTTATGAATAGAAACATTAAGTAACACAGCTAAAGCTAGGTACACACAGTACTCGACTAGGTACACACAGATCCGATGGTATAAACGAGCGCGTGCCTGCCAAGCGTTCGGGTCAGCTATTCGGTCGTTTGGGAATTATGGAAAATTTCCCTCACCCGTGGTAGTCTCCCCATAGGGGAGTCTGCCGTGGCCAAGGGAAACACACAGTCCCGAGCGTTCTCCCTATGCTGTAGATAGGAAGAACGCTCAGGACTGTGTGTATAGTGATTTAAAAAAAAAATAACAGACAGGAACTTGCAGATCCTGTCTGTCAACTTTAAAAAATCTGGCATGTGTGTACCCAGCATAAGATTGTCCATACACAGGTAGAACCAGCTCAGAGAGGAGAAGAAAATAGAAAGAAGTTGCTACAACAAGAATGGATCTGGATAAAAGGATTAAATAGTATGCAAACCTAAAGAGCCCTTTTCTATCAAACCTTTCTTATAAATCTTCATTAGACTGCATAGAATCGAACTGAAATGATTGGATTGGAAACAGCATATGTATCCCTTGAATGTACATGTAAATACGTTGTATCAATTTGTTTTTACAAAGTCTTAAGAACTGATTAGTGAACTGTCACTTTTATTTTACACAGGACTCAACAATATTGAAATACTTGTATGAGTCAAGGTAAACATCACTTTGTTTTTTAAATTGTCTGTACCTAAATACCTTTCAGATTTTAACTGGTTAATTAGATTATGACTTAGAAATACATTACAGAACATAAGCATTTTTGAAATTTTTTTTTTAAGTATTTTCAAGTTTTTTAATATTTATTGTATAAATTATGTGATGCACTTGCACTTTTAACATTGATAACAAGTTTGATTATAGATTCGTGATACATTGATAGAATTATTTGCTAGGGGTAACGTATATATTGTGGAGTACTAATTAGAGACTTTCCACTGACACAACATTGATCACGTTTAGACTTCAATTGAATCATTTTGAATCCACAAGTACCAACATGGGTGTACTTGGGGGTTGGGTTATATACAGCATGTGTGTTCAGACTTTTTATTTCTATTGCTTGATAAATGACTCTCTTAAGTTATTAAAGACTTGTAAAGTTACACTTTCTTATCTGTCCTGACTGTCTTAGTCTGTGACAGCCACATGATGTTCTGTGTAAAAAGCCCCACCCCAAAAATATCTATATTGTCTGAAGCTAGTTACATATCTGCAACTCTGTCCTTTCCTCTACCTTTCCTCTAGACACCTGAGGGATAGAGATATTTCTTTAGGCTTCTAAATATCAGTCTATGACCTTTTTCTTGCAGCGGCTGGTGGGATCCCTTGTTAAATTTATAAAATGGAAGACAATACTTCTCATATTATAATAATCGTATGGAAATAAGACAAGAGAATTAATTGCATTTTACAGGGTTGCATATACCAAATGATATGCCTACTGTATGTGGACTTTTATATGTAGGAAGGACCATGAGACAAGTTCAAATAAGATTCGGTGAACAAAGGAGAGCAGCGAGGAAAGGTGACATGTCATATTCTGTTCCAGCAGTATATAGTATATTTGGAGACACACAAAAGCAACTAAACAAAAGGGAATCATATTAGATTTATTATTCCAATAGTCTGATGCCAGGGGGCCTGAATGAAAGATTAGAGACTGCTATATTCATTTAAAGAATTTATCATGTGATTAATTCATTCAATTTGACTTTATTTTATTTAAAGGGTATCTGTAATTTTTGAAAATTTTAAGAATTTAAATCTGTGCTGAATTTAGAATTTCAGAATTTTAATCTGTGCTGTAATAATAATAATAATTTGAAATCACAGCATTTACAGGGAAAGACCTGTCACTCCAAAAGCAGAAATTATAATATGTGTCTTATTCGTGACCTCTTACTAGGATCTATGGCTGCCTGCAAGCACACTTTCTGTAACAATTAAGAGAATCAGCATAGAATAGAAGGCAGGGTGGAGGGAGGGGGAGTTGTGTAAGCAGAGCAGTGTCCATGGTGAGGCTGTGCAGAAATTATAAGTGTTGCAAACACTACATTAAGGCAGTGGGAGGATGGGGGCAATAAAAAGCACTCACTGATGACAGCAGTAAGCTAAAATGCGTCAGACACGCCTCCTAATACAGCCACAAGGTAGTCCGTTTTTTTGTCTATGGATGTAACAGAGCCCTTCACCTTTTTATGGGTACCCAACGAGAGGCCTATACTATCTCAATATAAGCTGCTGTTGGCCTTTCGTGGGCAACGTACGAACGTTCAGAGAGCATATCACACAAGGAGATCCATTGCATTGCCAGACGCTGATCACGGACATGGGCCACAGCTCAACGGACATCAGTGAAATAAGCTGTACTGGTGATATATTTCTTTGTTACATACTACACCCCGACAATCTGACACCTTTGTCATAACATTATACCTAATGGTACATTGAGGCTACAACAACTTGCTACAAGCTATACTTCTGTTGCAAGTTTCAAAATGACTGGTGGCATCATTGTTATTCTAATAAGTCAGTATATTTACATACCGGTATATGTTATGTTATCTAGCTTTTTTAAATGTGGTGTTCGATTGTTTAACGTTGGATTATTGTATGTTATTTGTATGATATTTACAGGGAGATTCAATAAAAGTTCTTATCGTTTAAAATGGTACTAGTTTTGCCCCAACCAATCAGATCTTATTTAACAATGAAAGCTAACATCTTTGGTTGGGACAAAATTAGTACCATTTTTAACGATAAGAACTTTTATTGAATAACCCTGATAGTATATTACTTCCACCTCTCTGCTGGCAGGCCGATTTCTTAGATAGGATATACATGCACGTGTGTTTTTAATCTATATTTATCGTGCTTCTAGAATTTATTTTTGGTTTTAGGATAATAAAGAGTGGATTTCATACTGCACTTAGGTGTTATTGTGTTGAATGCAATACTGTATATAATATATTATAGATTTTTAGCACGGGAGCTAATCAGTATTTGTTAACTAAAAAAAGGACTTCACTTTTAGCTGGCAAAACTTATGAAATTAAATATATTGAGTGTGGTAACATTTAGAAACAAAACTGAAACAAACATGGGGAACTAAAGACTTTACTGGTGAGAATTTAGAATTTTGCTCTGTTTGCATTTTAAAAAAAAAATATAACTTTTTCTACATGGCATGTAGCTTCCCCCTCTGCAAAATTTGACTCTTTCTTTTCTCCTAAAGAATGGTTTCCTGCATTTATATTACAGCATTGGGGTGACACCCCCCAACACACATGCACGCACACACATACACGAATCTTAAGTTCATTACCCATATGTAAATACCTCTGGTAATGGTGTTGTGTAATGCCCTGTGCATTTAGGAGGGCATGTTAAATAATTTTATTACTCTAATTGTAAAATTTTATAAATTACCTTGAAGCTGTAAACCTATTACCTTGTCAGACAGAAACAAGACTGTCGAGTTTCACTCCACCAGTGGTTATGCGAAAATTACTGAATATCCAATTCTACCTCAATTGAAGCAGAATTTGTGATCTCAACTTTCTTGTTTTCTATGTCATTTTCAACTTTTAATTTCTATTTTCTAATTTTCAAATGGAATTTTCAATAAGTTCAGATACAAAAAACATAAAATTTGAAAATTAGAATATTAAATTGAAAATGTTTAAAATTTAATTTGAAAAAAATATTACTGCAAACTGTACAATAGTGTAATGTGTCTTAAAATAATAAATATAAATTAAACAATAAGACTTCTCAAATATAAAAGGCTTAGTGGTTATTTCCCTGAATTTCTTGAATTGAACAGTAATCTGTAATTATGTTGCCTAATTAGCAGGTACTGAACAAAACAGATTACATATGGAAACAAAAAAACATTTGTTAGAACTGCCATATATCAGAACCAGTATTTTTGTTACAAAATACAAAAACAAATGGCTACTCTATCACTTTACTGACATAAGAAACTGTGTGCCTTGTAAAACAATCTATCCTGCACAGTTTACAACAGAAACCCTAGAGAAGAATGTAACTTTTTATTTGGCCCCCTGCTCTTACAAGGGTAGAGTAAAGCCATTTGGTCTGAATCACTATTTCTCCTGGGTTATATATACTAAGTTTGTACTTAGTGGGTGAGGCACGAAGCCAATGAGGAGGAGTTTGAACAACTCGATTTTTTAAAAAGAATAATAAGGGATATTTAATTTAAAGGACAACCCCACCCTTTTCTAAAAGAACATCTTTTAGAAAGAACGGCCTCTTTAAAATATGTTGATATATCATAGTTTGTCCTATAATTCATTACTGTATGCTTCTTGGTGCCTCATGGAAACGAGCAATTTAGAAACGCTGTACTGACGTGCGCTGGCATGCTCAAGGAGGCAGACAGGGGATTAACTTCAAAATTGGCTGTGATGTCAACTGTCCAGTCCATAACTGACAGGGGAAACAGGACATTGTGCAGGATTTCAGGCTAAACTTAAATATTTCAGATTTCAAATTATTAACCATTTAGTTTTGGGGTGATTTTGTGATTTTGGGCTGGGGCTTGCCCGTTAAGTTAAATCACATTTTAAGTCAGGATAGCTGCGTTATGTAGGATACCTTTAAAAATAATAGGTTACAAAAAAAGGCAGCATCAGGATTAATAGTTACAAAACAAAGTAGAGAAGGTAAGGGCAACATATGAGTTAATAAACAAGCCAAAACTCATACACAGGATCAAAAAACGAGGTACCTAGGAAGAGTCAGAAATGAGGTCAATGAGGTCAGTTCAGACAACAAGGATTGCAGTCAAAAACAGGCAAAAAGTTGTCAATGAAGATCAAACACTAGAAAACACCACTTAGCAGGGAGGCAAGCCAAATTTATCAGGCAACAAACATGAGAAACAGTAAGTGATTTAAACCAAAAAGAACCAATGAAATGTCAGAAAAAGAGGATATCGAAAGTGATTGGCCAATCACTACCTCAAAATTCCATCCATGCTGCTGTGAGTAGCACTAGCTGAGAGTGAGCAGAGAGACAGCCCCTGTGTGCAAATCCTAAACTAGCATAGCAGAATGTACACATGTACACACATGTACAGGAAACCCAAGTATTACCAGAGAAGTGCCCTAAATTAAAACAATCCTGATCAGGAGGCCTGGCTGGGTAGGGCTATTCAAAGTAATGGATCTTCAGTCAGTATTTTTGTGTCATTGTGCCGCTGAATTTATTTCTTTTGTAGCCAGTATGACCGTTTCCTGTGTGGATTTTATAATTTAAGCGGAAAACCTGCTCAACAAACAAATATCCTTAGAGCGGTAAGTTTCCAATAGAGGGCTTGTTCCTAACCATTTACAGTATGTGGTACATTGATACCACAATGTTAGGAATCGATTATCTACTCCTCCGTTACTGCGTGATGTTCTTCTTTACGTCTATAATTGGGTCTTCAGTTATCTCTGGTAATACTTGGGTTTCCTGTACATGTGTGTACATGTGTACATTCTGCTATGCTAGTTTAGGATTTGCACACAGGGGCTGTCTCTCTGCTCACTCTCAGCTAGTGCTACTCACAGCAGATGGATGGAATTTTGACGGTAGTGATTGGCCAATCACTTTCGATATCCTCTTTTTCTGACATTTCATTGGTTTTTTGGTTTAAATCACGTACTGTTTCTCATGTTTGTTGCCTGATAAATTTGGTCTTGCTCCCTGCTAAGGTGGTGTTTTCTAGTGTTGATCTCATTGACAACTTTTGCACTTGTTTTTGACTGCAATCCTTGTTGTTGAACGACCTCATTGACATCTTCTGACTCTTCCTAGGTACCTCGTTTTTGATCCGTGTATGAGTTTGGCTTGTTATTAACTCCAATATGTTTGCCCTTACCTTCTCTACTTTTTTGTAACTATTAATCCTGATGCTGCCTTTTTTGTAACTATTATTTTTAAAGGTATCCTACATAACGCAAGCTATCCTGACTTAAAATGTGATTTAATTAAAGGGCAAGCCCAGCCCCAAAATCAAAATCACCCCCAAAACTAAATGGTAATAATTGAAAATCTGAAATATTAAGTATACCTGAATCCTGCACACATGTCTGTTTCCCTGTGTATGACTTGACAGTTGACATCACAGCCAATTTCTGATGTTAATCCCCTGTCTGCTCACTCTGAGCATGCCCAGGCTCAGTACAGGTTTCTAAATTGCTCGGTTTCCATGAGGCAGCCCAAGAAGCATACAGTAATGAATTATAGGAAAAACTAGATATATCAATATATTTAAAGAGGCCTTTCTTTCTAAAAGATGTCTTTTAGGAAAAGGGTGGGGTTTGTCCTTTAAATTAAATATCCCTTTTATTCTTTTTAAAAAATCGAGTTGTCAAACTCCTCCTCATTGGCTTCGTGCCTCACCCACTAAGTACAAAACTTAGTGATAATAAACCCAGGAGAAATAGTGATTCGAACCAAATGGCTTACTCTACCTTGTAGAGCAGGGGGCCAAATAAAAAGCTTACTTCTTCTCTAGGGTTTCTGTTTTGTAAACTGTGCAGGATAGATGTTTTACAAGGCACCACAGTTTTCTTATGTCAGTAAAGTGATAGAGTAGCCATTTGTTTTGTATTTTGTAACAAAAATACTGGTTCTGATATATGGCAGTTTCTAACAAATGTTTTTTGTTTCCATATGTAATCTGTTTTGTTCAGTACCTGCTAATTAGGCAACATAATACAGATTACTGTTCAATCAAGAAATTCAGGGAAATAACCACTAAGCCTTTTATATTGAGAAGTCTTATTGTTTAATTTATATTATTATTTTTAAGACACATTACATATTGTACAGTTTGCGAGTGAATATTTTTTTCAAATTTAAATTTAAACATTTTCAATTTAATATAATTTTCAAATTTATGTTTTTTGATCTGAACTATTGAAAATTCATTTGAAATGTAGAAAATAGAAATTAAAAGTTGAAAATGACATAGAAAACAAGAAAGTTGAGATCACATTCTGCTTCAATTGGAGGTTGAATTGGATATCAGTAATTTTCGCATAACCACTGGTGGAGTGAAACAGACAGTCTTTGTTCGATACAATGTAATAGGTTTACAGCTTCAAGGTAATTTATAAAATTTACAATTAGAGTAATAAAAGATTTAACATGCCCTCCTAAATGCGCACAGGGCATACACAACACCATTACCAGAGCGGTATTTACATTATGGGTAATGAACTTAAGATTCGTGTATGTGGGCTGATGGTTGGGGGGGTGTCACCAATGCTGTTAATATAAATGCAGGGAAACCATTCTTTAGGAGAAAGAAAGAAAGAGTCAAATTTTGCAGAGGGGGAAGCTACATGCCTTGTAGAAAAAGTTATTTTTTTTTTTAAAAATGCAAACAGAGCAAAATTCTAAATTCTCACCAGTAAAGTCTTTAGTTCCCATGTTTGTTTCAGTTTGTTCTAAATGTTACCACACTCAATATATTAATTTCATAAGTTTTGCCAGCTAAAAGTGAAGTCCTTTTTTTAGTTAACAAATACTGATTAGCTCCGTGCTAAAAATCTATAATATATATATACAGTATTGCATCAACACAATAACACCTAAGTGCAGTATGACAATCCACTCTTTATTATCCTAAAACCAAAAATAAATTCTAGAAGCACGATAAATATAGATTAAAACACACGGCTTATATCCTATTAAGAAATCGGCCTGCCAGCAGAGAGGTAGAAGTAATATACTATCAGGGTTATCAATAAAGTTTATCGTTAAAAAGGTACTAATTTTGCCCCAACCAATCAGATGTTAGCTTTCATATGTTAAATAAGATCTGATTGGTTGGGGCCAAAACTAGTACCATTTTAACGATAAGAACTTTTATTGAATCTCCCTGTAAATATCATACAAAATAACATACAATAATCCAACGTTAAACAATTCGAACACCACATTTAAAAAAGCTAGATAACATAACATATACCGGTATGTAAATTATACTGACTTATTAGAATAACAATGATGCCCACAGTCATTTTGAAAACTTGCAACAGAACGTAAGCTTGTAGCAAGTTGTTGTGCCTCAATGTACCATTAGGTATAATGTTATGACAAAGGTGTCAGATTGTCGGGGGTGTAGTATGTAACAAAGAAATATATCACCAGTACAGCTTATTTCACTGATGTCCGTTGGCTGTGGCCCATGGTCCGTGGATCAGCGTCTGGCAATGCAATGGATCTCCTTGTGTGATATGCTCTCTGAACGTTGTACGTGCCCACGAAAGGCCAACACGCTTATATGAGATAGTATAGTCCTCTCGTTGGGTACCCATAAAAGGTGAAGGGCTATTTACATCCATAGACAAAAAAAGGGATACCTTGTGGTGTAGAGGAGGGTGTCTGACGCATTTTAGACTTACTGCTGTCATCAGTGAGTGCTTGTATTGCCCCCATCCTCCCACTGCCTTAATGTAGTGTTTGCCAACTATTAATTTCGCACAGCCTCACCATGGACACTGTCTAGGTTACACAACTCCCCCTCCATCCACACATTGCCTTCTATTCTATCTGATCTCTTAATTGTTACAGAAAGTGTGCTTGCAGGCAGCCATAGATCCTAGTAAGAGGTCAGGAATAAGACACATATTATAATTTGTGCTTTTGGAGTGACAGGTCTTCTGTAAATGCTGTGATTTCAAATATTATTAATCTACAGCACAGATTAAAATTCTGAAATTCTAAATTCAGCACAGATTTAAATTCTTAAAATTTTCAAAAAATTACAGATACCCTTTAAATAAATAAAGTCAATGAATGAATTAATCACATGATTAAATTCTTTAAATGATATATAGCAGTCTCTAATCTTTCATTCAGGGCCCCCTGGCATCAGACTATTGGAATAATAAATCTAATATGATCTCCTTTTGTTTAGTTGCTTTGTGTGTCTCCAAATATACTATATACTGCTGGAACAGATATGACATGTCACCGTTCCGCTGCTCTCCTTTGTTCACCGAATCTTATTTGAACTTGTCTTCATGGTCCTTCCTACATATAAAAGTCCACATACAGTAGGCATACATTTGGTATATGCAACCCTGTAAAATGCAATTAATTCTCTTGTGTATTCCATACGATTATTATAATATGAGAAGTATTGTCTTCCATTTTATAAATTTAACAGGGATCCCACGCCGCTGCAAGAAAAAGGTCATAGACTGATATTTAGAAGCCTAAAGAAATATCTCTATCCCTCAGGTGTCTAGAGGAAAGGTAGAGAGAAGGACAGAGTTTCAGATATGTAATCAGCTGGACAATTATAGCTATTTTTGGGGGTGGGGCTTTTTACACAGAACACTATGTGCTGTCACAGACTAAGACAGTCAGGACAGACAAGAAAGTGTAACTTTACAAGTCTTTATAACTTAAGAGAGTCATTTATCAAGCATAGAAATAAAAAGTTTGAAACAACACATGCTGTTATAACACCAACCCCAAGTACACCATGTTGGTACTTGTGATTCAAATGATTTCAATTGAAGTCTAAAGTGATCAATGTTGTGTCAGTGGAAAGTCTCTAATTAGTACTCACAATATATACGTACCCCTAGCAAATAATTCTATCAAATGTATCAGAATCTATAATCAAACTTGTTATCAATGTTAAAAGTGCAAGTGCATCACATAATTTATACAATAAAATATAAAAAACTTGAAATACTTAAAAAAAAAAATTCAAAAAATGCTTATGTTCTGTAATGTATTCTAAGTTTCATAATAATTAACCAGTTAAAATATGAAAGGTATGTAGGTACAGACAATTTTAAAAAACAAAGTGATGTTTACCTTGACTCATACAAGTCTTTAATTGTTGAGTCTGTGTGTAAAATAAAAGTGACAGTCATAATCAGTTCTTAAGACTTTGTAAAAACAATTGATACAACGTATTTACATGTACATTCAAGGGATACATATGCTGTTCCAATCCAATCATTTCAGTTCGATTCTATGCAGTATAAGAAGATTTATAAGAAAGGTTTGATAGAAAAGGGCTCTTTAGGTTTGCATACTATTAATCCTTTTATCCAGATCCATTCTTGTTGTAGCAACTTCTTTTATTTTCTTCTCCTCTCTGAGCTGGTTCTACCTGTGTATGGACAATCTTATGCTGGGTACACACATGCAGATTTTTTAAAGTTGACAGACAGGATCTGCAAGTTCCTGTCTGTTATTTTTTTTTAAATCACTATACAACAGTCCTGAGCGTTCTTCCATCTACAGCATAGGGAAACGCTCGGGGATGTGGTTCCTTGGCCAGGCCGACTCCCCTATGGGGAGACTACCAAGGGTGAGGGAAATTTTCCATAATTTCCCAAACGAACGAATAGCAGACCGAAATGCTTGGCAGGCACGCGGGCTCGTTTTACCATCGGATCTGTGTACTAGTCTGAGTACTGTGTGTACCTAGTTTAGCTGTGTTACTTAATGTTTATTCATAAAAATGCCTGAATGTACAGATGTGTCATTATGAGCATAGGTGAAAAAATCTTGTATATTGTCCTTGTGCTCCTGCATGCACTATTGGCAACCTTTCTATTTACCCCTACGTATACTTTCACACAAGGGTATTTGAGATACAGTATACAACAATTTTTTGTGTTCCATGTTACGGTTGTGTGTTGCGTCTTAATTTTGTAACCCATAGTAGGATGGCGATCTCTGTGCCTTTACTGATTGACCACAGCAGTTGCACCCAATACATGAGAATGTGACCCCTTTATTTAGATACTAGATGCGTTTTTTATGCGTGGATTATAGATTTTTGATCCGTTGGCAGATATTATTGTGTGTAAGCACCAATTAGATCCTTCTACTGACACACACATGGATTACGTTGAGACTTCAATTGATTCATTTGAATCCACCAATAGCAACATGGGTGTACTTTGGTTCAGACTTTCAGGGAGATTCAATAAAATTTTTTAACGTTAAAAATGGGGCTAATTTTGCTCCAACCAATCAGTTCTTATTTAACATTTCAAAGCTACATGGATTGGTAGGGGGAAATACCGGATACATAGGATCCATGTGTACCTAGTAGGGTTGTGTGTACCTAGTAGAGATGGGGAATTTCTAAAAAGTGTGAATGTTCGAAAGTCCACGGACCCATGAAAGTCAATAGGGGGTAAAATAGTTGCAGTGTAAACTTACTTACAGGCCCCTGAGACCTGGGAGATGGTCTGGGGAACACGTCTGTGGAACGTTCGAGGATTATCGAAAGCGGGCACACGGAAACCAATCAGATTTCAGGAAAATCGGGAAATCTGATTGGTTAATGTAAACCAAGAATTGAAAAATCAGAAAATGGGTTAGGACTTTCTGCATACCTTATAAAGAGGTGCAATCCTCCACGGAGCTCAGATGCCATCCCGCCACGAGAGGGATGAAGAAAGAAAGAAGCAGCTAGCAACATCGGCTCCGCTGAGGCCAGTGGTGCCAGCGGGCTCACGTCAGGCCGACAGAGTGAGACTGTCTGGAATCGGCCACCTCAGTGGTGTTGTCGACGCTAGCACCTGAAAGAAAATGGAAGCCGCAAGTTGGATCAAGAACGCCGCAGGTACCATCCGCTCGTTGAGCACACGGATGGAGATACCCCTGGCGGCAGCATGGTAATTCTCGGGGTCGGTGGCCTCAGACGAGCTGGTGTCACCAGATGGGGAGAAAGAAGACACGCTCAAGGGCTCTTTAAGAGCCGCTTAGGGGGGTCCTGGTTCAAGCTGCGGGACCCCCAATAAAGGCACTTATCAGTGGGGACCCCTTAAGCCCCAAAGGGCCCTTTTCAGGGCTGCAAGGGCACATATAGTGCTGCAAGGCCTGATAGGGCCGGGGAGGGGGTCCCGTTTAAGCTGTGGGACCCTTAAGCCCAAAGGGCCCTTCCAAGGGTCGCAAAGGCAATTATAAGTGCCGGGGAGGGGTGTCCCGGTTCGAGCTGGTGGGACCCTTAAGCCCCAAAGGGCCTTGCCAGGGCCACAAGGGCACTTATAAGAAGCTAACATGTGATTGGTGGGGGAAATTAGCACCATTTTAACAATTAAGAACTTTATTTGAATCTCCACTGTTTGCAATTTCTATTGCTTATGTTATTTCCCTAGTCCAAAACTTGTTGCATAAAGAGCACTTTTTTGCAGTAAGTTTGCAATACGCCTGGCGGCCCCCCTTCCTTATCCTACTAAAGTCTCACAAAGCAACGGTCTTACCTTAGATTGTAGTAAATGTGATTTTATTGCAATTACCTGGTAAATCTGATTTAAACCCAATAATATATATGATCCAATTATAACTGGGGCTGTAAAATAGCATAGAATAAAAAGTACACACAATTCAAGTAAATAATGGGATACTGTAACCTTAAAAACAGTTGTTAAACATATTTCTATTAAAAAAAAAACACAACCTGGATGAAAAATTGGTGGAAACATCTCTTCTTGTTTTGTCCAATAATTGTTTGTGTTTCAGCAATACCAGAATGCACTGGATGCACAATAAAATAATTTTATCTAAAACCTCAGAACAATTATAATGCTTTCTAAACATTTGTGGCTTATGAACGAAAACATTTTACGTTTCCCCCAAATTGCTCTTTTGTGTAGCTTTCAGATGTGTGATATATTGTAGCCAAAGGTTTTGCTCTGGTTATGTTTTGATGTTCATTCTGTCAATAGAGAGCTTGCTAACGCCAGCTATACCCTCCTAATTCAATGCCTACAGCTAGCTTTTTTTTATTATATACAGAAGTGCCCCTATCTGGCTAACAGAAGGTAAAGGTATCCTTAGCAACAAAAACTTTACTAGACTTCAACTACTGTAATCAGTCACCCAAATCTGTGATAAAAGAGAAATGTTTTTGGAAGTAAAAATGATTCAAAACCTGCCGTAGCTTAATATAGCTTGTTATAGGTCTCGGTTATTACCAGTAATTAGAGTCATGGCTAGTTTTTAAAGATAAAGCAAACAAACAATTATAAAAAAACAACATGTGTAGCTAGATTCAGAACAGTACAAACCTTATGTTTAGATTGTTGAGGTTAACAACAAGCTTAAAGTGGAAAAAAATATCTTTTAAAAAAAATTGTTATATGATGCATCCCTAGTTAATCAACATATATCTTCCATTTTTAAAAATCTGTTAATTTATACCCTTTGCTATGCTTTTCGTGGATTTTGTGAGCTGCCATTTAGTGAGCTTCCTGTCATGTTTCTAACAGAAATTATACTGATTGGCTGTTGAATAGGTTAATCATGGCTCAGATCTCTAAATAAGCGACTGAATCAACAAAGGGTCTGAGTCAAGGGCAAGACCATGGTCTCTATTAGGGGCCCTTTAAAAAGGAAATCAGTATTTTGAAGCATTTATACACAGACAAAATGCTGAATGGGCATATTAAAGGATAAGTGCACTGTAAAAAAAGTTATGTTATTGGAAGCTGCAGACTTTAAAAATACTGTTGCCATATTTTTTTTTACCTAGCCCCTCCAGAGCCTAGCTTTGTGCCTGAAAGTTGCTGACATCTTGTTACTGGTTGACTGAATGTTAAGCTTGCCCCTCTGAAATTTCCTCTGCTTTTCTACTGCTTGAGCCCAAACAGTAATGCTTGTGATTTCTGTGCACAGCACGTGCACGGAACTCACAGGCATTACTGTTTGAGGTCAAGCAGGAGAGTGCACGGAACTCACAGGCATTACTGTTTGAGGCTCAAGCGGAGAGTGCACAGAACTCACAGGCATTACTGTGAGGCTCAAGCAGGAGAAAACGAGAGGAAATCTCAGAGGGGCGGAGAGCTTAACATTCAGCAAAACCAATAACAAGATGTCAGCAACTTTCAAGCACAAAAAGAAGGCTCTGGAGGGGCATAGGTAAAAAAATAATGGGCAAGGTATTTTTAAAGCTGCAGCTTCCAAGTGAACATAACTTGATTTTACGCGCACTTATCTTTAAGTAATTGTAGTGGGACAGTACTGCTTTTTTTCTTAAACATATCTATTGCACAGAATTTCCCTTTTTTAATCCCCTTTTGTGTACATACATGCAACAATCTTGTACAATATCAGGATATTTGGATCATTGGATTGAATCTGTAGGATTTCCTGCCTATTGGGCAGAATGAAAACTTTTTAATTGCTGAAAGCCAATTGTCAATACCAGGATTATACGATTCCAGGATTGTATTATGGGAATTGTTGCATGTATGGCCAACTTAGTCAAAACAGGTAAAGCTTTCCTACAATACAAATAAATCTTGGCATACCCCTAGGATTGGCACAGGAGACCAAATAACATTCTCATTTGCTAATGACATTTGTAAAAAGTTAATTCAAATACCTTTATAAGATCCAATACATATAAAATATGACCACAGGTAATCAATTTAAGTTACTACTCTATATCAACCAGAACCTTATTCAACAATCGTCCAGCACCCCATTTAACTGGTTAAAGAAAAACTAAAGACACATATGTATATTAAATATTAGCACATATCCTTGTGGTGAAGTAGCAAGGGAAATGTAACAACAGACCTACTTTTCTATTGCATGCCTTCCTAATTAAAGCAACAAAATGGCATTCATGGAGCATACAGTTAAAGAGATGATTCTGTCTTCAAGGAGTAATTCTTTTGTTAAGGGTTTGCATTAAGAAATGAAAGCGTTAAATGGATATCTATCTGTTAGAAATGGAAAGTACCTGGGGCAGGGAGGTCGGATTGATTTCCTACTCACAATATTCATTTGAGTAGCTGCAGCACCAACAGTTTTCATTTGGCCAGGTTAGTCCTGGACTAGTCCGTATTAAAGATACTGTGAAGCCAGGAGGAAGATGGCGAGAATCCATTTTCTTTGGACTGGGTGCTCCTCACAGAACAATATTGGGGGGTAGGAATTACCAATCCATATATCCTGTCCAAGTTCATTTTAAATGTTTTTTATTAAACTTTATACACACAATAGTTTTCCCTTTAAGAACAAGAAAGGGATATTAAGCACAAGATTGCTGATTTGCTGTTGTGTATTGATGTTTCTGTTGTTCTATTGCTGTTTAGTATGGACAGATTTGTGGGGGGCCCACGCAATGGCTCTGACACATGTATGGATTCTTGGAGAGCCGCTCAATGGTCCTTTGTATGTGTCAATCTGAGTGAGTTGCCCATTTAGAAATCTGAAGTGCAGAATCTAAAGGGGGAACTGCAGCATTGCAGGACTGGAAAAACTGGGGGGAAAATGCAGGTTCCAGTAAACTGGAGGGGGGAAATGGGGCGTGAAGGTATTGAAGGATCACTAGGGGAAGTAGGTGACAGAAGGATGTAGGGTTGCTTATCCAGATAGTCAATCAAACAGAATTTGGCATCCTAGGTGAAGAGCGCGGGGGGGAACACAGCTCAGAAGTAGCAATGTATGAGCGGGTCTCTTCGTGGCAAACATGGAACTCTACTACAAGGGGAGGGGAAACTTAGGTCTAAAAGGATATGCAGGTGTATGGTAGGGACTTAATTTTTAGAAAAAGTGAAAATATGTAATCTGCCACCAAGACCCTGCATGCGAAACAGATGTGTTGCCTGCCTGGTGCTAGGGTTTGACATGTGGTGGATCATGTGGGACAGATTTTTTGGTGGGGCTGGGCGTGACCTGATGATCTTGGTTCATGTTGTGCCAATGGAAAGTTAGAGTGAGGAGGAGAAAGGATTCCTAAAAAAATCATTTCTGAGTGGGCCAAGAGTTGAAAGTAAGAAACTCAAGGGTGGAGATTGCCGAACACCATAATGTTCAGTCCGTTTCGAACTTTCGACTCAGTGAAGTCGGCAAAGATCGAATCGGAACCATTAAAGTCAATGGTGAGAGTGATAGTTCAAAAAGTTGGGTGATTTACAGCTTAAACTGCAATGTAACTGTATTGGCGTGGCACCTGGGAAATGGTCTGGGGAAACAGTGTCACTATCACCAAAAAGTTGTGTTAAAACATTCTTAAATAATGAGGTGGGGTAATTGTCGGTTTGTGCCAAGCTACATTCAAGGGCTATGGCCAACGAAGGTTACGAATGATACGTTTCGATGGTTACCGAAAATAGAACATAAATCGAGGGTTTACTGAAATCAAATGATATTGAGGGGGTAGAGAAAACGATCAATACTTCGAGGGTCAAGTGAACTATTTATCAAGGATTAGCGCCAAAGCTCGTAAAAATCGATAATCTCGAACAAACAACAAATGAAACAGCGATGGGGGAGAAGGTCCCAGGGATGAAGCTAATTTGAAAACTAGGAATGGGGGTTCGGTGGACTACACAGGGTAGATAGAGGGTGGAAGTATCAAGGGCTAATAAGATAATTGAATAGATGATACGGAGAATGTACGTCAAAGTATGGATAGTAAATTAAATAATCAGAGTATGTTTGTAGTGTTACAAATGGCAAGAAGCCTGGCGAATGAAAAAAGGGGGGGAAATAGAAACTAATAGCTTAAAAGAAAGCGAGCGTACACCCCTGTGACATCAGCGCAAAAAATAAAAATACCACCACCTTATGATGTAAAGACATAACATATAAATAGCCAAACTGTCATAGAGTGTACATGCCGTGAAAGGAAAGTTGGAAGGTAGCAAGAGTGTTTTTTTTTACGCTTGTATGTATAAGCAACTAGTACAGAGCTTGTAGGGGGAGGATAATGAGTGAACTGTTCTTAGCACAACTCGTGTGCATTGTATTTCGTGTATGTACATTTTAAAGCACAACAAAAGTGGCGGTCGGCCCAACCCCTCTCCCACAAAAAACAAAGCGTAAATTAAACACGGTACTTTACGGTCGCTTTACCTGTCACTTCGCGGCCCTCTTCATCACGACTGCACATGGACGATGCCAACAAACCCGAGGCCTGTCTCGCCTCCTAAATAAAGCACTCACTGACCCACTGAGAGATGGCCCACGGTCTTTGGGAGAAGAATACCAATCTTACAATTAATTGGGCCGATAAAGGAGGTGCCGGTGTGGTCTATGGACATAAGATGTAGAGCAGGGCATATCGCCAATTGTAAAGTATGCGAGATATAACGTCAACATGATAATAATTCCGGGGAGTGGTTCAAGTATGAGATGGATAGGTTGATATATCATATCATTCCCTGGGGTTCTGTCACAAAAGACAAGAGCTTAATATTGTGTAGTACCCTGTGCAAACCCATTTGTATTCACTACAAAAGTACAAAAAGAGTGTTGTGAACCCAGAAGGTAGACCTATCATAGCCGTATTAACTCATTAGGAGAGAATCTAGTGTCTAATAGATTTTTACCTCCAGCCATTAGTGAAAATCTTTGGAAATCATATACTTAAAGGGGGCACTAAGGAAGTTTGAAAACATGAGGAGCAGGAATGATGAAGGGATAATTATGGAGTGAACATCGATGTAAAACTTTATATTCAAATAGAATCATCGGGCTGGTATGAAGGCCATGCGTTTCTTTGGGAAAGACACTCACCATATAACTGGAGTTGCGTATGTTATTTTGGATGGGATCCAGTACTTGCTCACTATAATTATTTT
This sequence comes from Hymenochirus boettgeri, assembly GCA_019447015.1. Taxonomy (NCBI): domain Eukaryota; kingdom Metazoa; phylum Chordata; class Amphibia; order Anura; family Pipidae; genus Hymenochirus; species Hymenochirus boettgeri. The sequence goes on from CM033474.1 coordinate 151,804,839, forward strand.
CTTCGAGGGACTTACTATCTCCAGAGAGGGGATGGCAATGGCGTGGCACCTTGCTCCCTCCTTGCCAACCTATTTATGGGTTGGTGGGAGGGGGCCTCCCACATCTTTCGGGAGGTCACAACTGGACGCTATATTGATGATGTGTTTCATCTTGAAGGGTAGTTAAAGGTTGGCCAATGAATCGTAAATATGTGGAATACGAATGCTTTTAAATTAGTCTTTACGGCTACTATTGATGAGAAATCGGTCTATCAGTATTAATGAGAAAAAAAATTAGGAAGGAGACTGGCAAAATCATAAAGAATTATCTAACACCTATAGAAAGAAGTGGCTAGAATACTTCTTTTTGCGAAAGTTGCCATCTGAAGCAAACGATTAATATAAAAGTATCCCTATGGACAATTATAGACTCCGAGGAATGTTCCTGGAGGAAGTTTGAGATGGCTTCCAAGGGACTTGAAAATCGATGTTGTTAGAGCGTAATATCAGAGAGGGTATAGATCAAGGTCTATAATCTGCAACGCTTAAAAGTCCAGAAATTACCCTGTATTAGGACTAAGATGAGATCGGAAGAAGAGTAATAAAGAGAGGAGTAATTTAACTTTGTTACAGACGATATGTCTAGAATGATGATCATATAAAGAAAATTTTTTATAAACATTTGTCCATCTGAAAAGGGAACCAACTTTTAAAGGTATCTTGATAGATGGGATGTGAGAATTGTTCTAGAGAGAGCACAAAGTATTGGAGTAAAAAATCACCCAGCCTGTGTGGATGATAGGATAAGAATAAGGATAAAACTTGCTGTAATGCGGGCACATACAAAATGCGGAGGTACTCCGTGTAAAGTGTGCGGACAGGAATGTTGGGGATAACCATTTACATCAAGTGACTGGTTCTAATTGATTTTAAAATACTGGGATTATGGAACGGAAACATAACAAATGTTGTTATCTATGATATGCTCGAAATGTAGGAAACAGTGTGTAGGAAGAAACTACGTCCCCCAAAAGCGAGGATTCTTGAACCAATTGGTCAAGAAAGATGTATAGAACCCCAGTGGGGGAAAAAATTTTTGGCGTAGTGTAATGGGGAGAAAAGACTAAATATTGTGTTGATTACAAATTATTGAAAAAGTGAGGTGTGGTATAAGAGGGGGGATCCCCTGAAATTATTGATAAAAGAGAAGCTTTTTGGATTAATGAAATTGAGTAGAGGTACCGGAGGGTCTCAAACTACAGGTGGGACATTATGGCATTGTAGAATTGATTTAGGGAATATGTTGCTCCATAAAAAATGGGATTGATTAGCCCTGACTATCATCAATGGTGGCGATAATCAGTAGGATGAGTTGCCCTAAAGATAGTTACCCTAGTATCCTATAAGAAAAGGAAGTTTTAGTGACCTATTGTGGTATGTTTAACACAAGCTGTTATGGAAATTAGCTGGTATATAAAATGACTTAATAAGTCTACTCGTGAGGATTGTGTTAAATATATTAAGAGCTACAGTTAGGGGTTGACGGGAGGTAACGATCAATGTGGGGTAGGAGAGGAGGGATATAAATAAAAATAAATGGAAAATAAAAAACGATAAATAAAAAAATGACAGAATAAAAATCTATCCACGTTAGAATCTAAGGGTTTCAAAAGAAAATGTGAATGTATTTAACATGCATGTTGGAATGTATTTATGCAAATGGTTTTATTTAAGTAAAGTATAGCCTTGGATAGCTTCTCGGGGCAGTGTAATCTGGGATATATTGTATTGTGTAGTGGAAAGGGTTTAATGGCTAAGATAAATAGATGGCCAGATATCTTAAAGTGTCGTACGGGGGCGTTACAAGTGGGTGTGTCTATGAGAGGGTCATTACGACCCGAAACGAACGTCAGACCAATTGTTTACTTTTATGTCTTACTGGATTTCATAAAAAGTGATTTTAGAGGATACTGCTGCTGTCTGGGATGAATTGGAGGAAAACCACTGGGAGCTAAGGAGGAATGGTGCACCGGCCTAATAACTAACGTGTGGAGTACATTTTTAAAGGGTCAGGTGGTTGCGTTATTAGTGAAAACATTAGGGACAAATAGTAAAAACTCTTGAAGTATGGAACCAAAAAAAAGCAACGTTATGGGGCCCAATTGTTGTGGCCAAACTAGGTTGTCCGTATAGTGCTGGATCGATATTTTTTGTTGCAATCACATGGGCTCCCGATTGCATAGTGAACCGTCAACAAAAGTGCAATGAATGCACACGCTTGCGTGTCCTTTCCAGAGTGGCTCGTACGCATACAGTGTTACCAAGCTTACGCTTCTACACTACAATACGCAACACTGGAGTGGTGAATGGCATTTAGTACGATAACGCACATGTGGAAAGCCATACAGGTTGAGCATGTAGTAAATGCCACCATATGGTTCATGTGTGTGGGGCCTTTGAATTAATGCGTTAATTGCAAAAATCATTTGCAATCACAAACCTCCAACATTACAAAATACTGATTACTTCAGTCCATAGAGGGTGGCTTCCCTTCAAAAAAAGAAATCTCTTCAATAATACCCTTACTTTTAACCTTATTAAATCCCTTCGCTCTATTCATCCTTTCTATTATTTCATCTTTTGGTCCCTTATGTTCCAGGCCGTTGCTTCTCCATGCTTCGTAAAAGATCTCTCCACAGTCCGTCAATAAACATGGCTACCTCCGCCTTAAACCATTCTCTTATTGCTGCTCCCTACATTTGTAAATCCCTCTCTCGCATTGCTGCTGGGTGACATCATTAAACTTTCAAATCTACGACCTGTTCTCTACTTTCTGAGCATCAGCAGAACAAATTATGTTAGCTTCCCTTTTAGCACCTTTGTACCCATCCCCCCAATTGTATCTGTCATGTTGTCCCTCCCAATTAGATTGTTATTCTTCGGGGCAGGGGATCTCATTCCTAATGGTCAAGGCTTGTTGCATTATATCAATTCTATACAAATTAATTATATATATATATCTATATATATATATATATATATATATATATAATATATACTTTATTAAACCATGATGAAATTGTATTGAATTTAATTTGTATATCTATCTGTATAATAGCTTGGCACGTATATCCCTTGTTTGTAAAACTGTATTTTTTAAGTGGACGTTTTATAATAAAACTATACATACATACATACTTTGTAACCTGTTAATCCGATCGCACGTGAAAACAGCGCACGACTTATTGTGGCTAATTGGTGTGGCTACACCATTTTCGAAGTGAGCTTGGATCACCCATTTTGTTTTGATGTGTTCCAATTGTGCAAACACTGACGCAGACGCTGCACAAGTGAACGGTAACATACGCAGTGCATCCACGTTAGTGTGGCCTCCCACTTACACCGTACACTTATAGAATGGAACATAGTGCAGAGTAAGGGAGGGGATTATGACGTAAAACATGATTTACAAGAAAGAGAGATTGAGTATGCCACATTCCTGTGGTCCCACCTAAATATCTATTTAGTGCAAAACAATAAAAACTTGTGGGTTTTTTAGTGTACCAATTTTATGCATAAAGTAAAAAGCCTTCAACCAACGTCAAGGTAACCCCAGTTGGAAGGTCCCCTACAGTTTACCTTGGGTTATTCACTGGGCTGATACTCCCACAAAATGCCCCAGACCGTACAGGGGGGTTGGATCCTTCACTTCTCGTTTTGCGCAAAGGCGATCCGGTTTGAGATATGGAAACTTTTCCTTCACCAGGGTCTTCCCTTTCAGAGGTACAATGTGGTCTATTGTGTACTGTGCAAAGATTCTTTAAAAAAAAAACAAATGAGGGAACAGGGATTCACTTATTAGGTGATCGAATTGAATGAATGAAAAATCCTGGAAAATGATTCATGGGAAGGGATTTTGCTCGTATTCCAAGTTCAGTTATCTTCCCTAAGATGATGATGATTATCTTTGGGGCTGATAAAAAAAAGTGAACATGCACATACAAAAAATTCTATATAACCCCACTACCCCCTTTTTTTACACAAATCCATAATTAGCAAGCCATCCCCAAGTGACCCCGGGTGGTATATCTAAAGTCAAGCGCAGATTATTCTTTCTCCATTTAGGGGAGACTAAGGCCTAATTATTGAACGAAACTCAGACCGCAGAGAGGAGGTACCAAAAAAAAGGCCGAAATCAAATTTGGACTAGTGCAATTGGACCGATCCACAGTTAAAATAGGGGTGTGCTCATTGCATTTAATCAGTTACTTGTGCACCAAGCTATGATGGCAATTGTGTGCCCCATAGCATAACTGTTGATTAGGACATGTGGAGATTGACATTTAGTGAGGTTTTTGTTTGGCAAGTGGGTTAGGTATTTTTTAATTTGCACATTCTATTTTATTTTTTCACAATATCTCGTAAAAGCTTGGAGTTCATGGATGACAGCGCCTGGATATCTCATGTATGTATGAAACCATGAACTGGGTATGGTAGTGAAGGTGTGTAGATCCAAAAATTTGCTAGTTTGAGGTTTGCCAAGTTTTGGAGGCTGTTTTCTTTGAAAAAAGATTAGGATGTTCAAATTACAGAGAATTTGATTTTTTTGTAATTGCCACAGGTGCCTGACTGCGATGCACGATTGTCATGAATCGGCGTTTTGGCCTATAATTGTGCGTGTGTGGGCACTGTCTCGGACGAAAGGCAGCTCGTTTAAAGATCCGCCCGCTCTATTAAAACTTATATGCGCACAAACCCGGTCAAGCCCTATGATAATAGGATTGCGAAAGCTACACAAAGATGGGCTTTTCCATTTCACACGACCAGCTGCAAACCAAGGCTTAAAGTGCTAACGTGACTCAAGAGCCTAAAGCACTGTGTGCCGCAGCAACAAGCTGGAAAATAAGCCCATTAGTTCTGAATGAGAGAAAGTATAGGGATAGATCAGATACGAAGGCTGTGTGCATTCATGTAGCGTAGGTTACCACCGGTTTCGAGAGCATGCTGGTGGGAAATGCTGCATGCAACGTTTTATAGAGCAAACACTCTGGAACCTAGTGGCAAACGCTGGCAAGGCACGGTGCACAGCCGGTCGTCTGAATCTAGCTTAGGACTGGGTACCACACAAGCAAATATTTACAGAAGCGACTGAACCAACAGTGCTGGAAACACTCTGTGGATGTGGAGGAGGACCAAGCTCAGTCGACTGTGCGTCCATATGGACAAACGGGTGATTGGGACTGTCGGTAAAACACGTACGATCTTGGGTTCACCATATGCGGGCACTGCGACTGCGGCCATTATTGTCCGTGACCGACAGTCATGTGATTTTCTTGAAAAGGGAGCCCACAGGCACGAAAAAGGTCATTATGTATGGACACACAGTTTGCTGCTTGTCTCTGCTGGTGGTATATCTATACATATGGGGGATAAGGCAGCACTCCTACCGGTCCATATGAATTACTTGCCCGGGTGCACCAAAGTGAAACAAAGTAAAAAGACATTCGTATACATTGACACTCAGTCCATATAACTACGTGAACATACTCTTCTTGTAAATAAAAAAAGTTTGCTATTTTTTTTTTTTAAAAAAACCATGCTCTAAAAAACTAAAAAAAAATATGCAGGGATTGAAATTATAGATTAGGTCCATATATAAAACCTTAAACTGGGAATGGTGTTTCATTTAAATGCTTATTGTAAGAGGTAGCTCTGTATGGTCACTATTATTAGATGTGTTCTCACTGCGTGTCACAAAGTATTCTGATAAAAGGGACTCAATGCAGCTCTTGAAACCGTTTAAGTAAATTAAATTAAATGGCAAGTCCAGTCCCAACAAATGAAAATTACATACAGGTAAATCACCCCTAAAGCCCTCTATGTTTAAACTGTATATAGTCTTAGGAAATCATGACATACTTGCCCTCTTATTCATTACAACTGTCAAGGTTGCATTGATAGCAACGGTAAACCTTTCCTCTACATTGCAGCCAACAGGTCAGTAGTTCGCCCTTTCATGCACGAGCAGAGCATGCACAACTGAATTAAATTGTATTCACAATGAGAGCCTTTTTCCAAAGTTATGAGGTGAGTTCCTTTGAAAAGTCGTGCATCGGACAAATTGCTTATTTGGACTCAAGCAATGACTGACATGTTAATCGCCCTGTGCTTTCTTAACTCCGGGCTATAAGCTTTAGACTAGGGATCTAAGTGCTCCACTTGGTACCGTTTCTACTGCGCTGGCCTCGAAGATATGGATGCTATGAAAATATCCCATAGGATCAATACTCTGAGAGCCTACATCTTTTAAAGCTATCTTTCTAAAATAAAGATTATAGAAACAGGGTAGGGTGTCTAAGGGGGTCAGGACATCTATTGTGCTATAAGTGAGACATCTGACAGTGTTGGGAAGCGATGGGGAATTTTATAGGATGTTTCTTTTGTATTTTTTATCTAATTCCTCTGCGTGGTGTTATTATAATTCACTCTTAGGTGTCTCTATCTTGACGTTCCCTCTCGTTTTTGTCTTTATTCATTCATGTCTATAATTATCATATGAAGGAAGGAGCATCCGGGACTTTTCCAAATAGTTTTATTGGTAAAACATCGGACAACGTTTCAGTCCCTATCAGGACGTTCGTCTCATTCATATCAAAAAAACGGCTCGACCACCCGAATTCAGTTACCTGGTCTGCCAGAGTAAAGTTGGAGTGATGCTGTCTTGCCCTTTATCATATAAACCATGCAGAGACTCGGCACACAGAAAAGTATGCTTACAATTCTGTTTATTGTAGTTGATATAATCATATATATTATATATATGATTATATATATACTATATTAAATGGAGAGACAGGCGGAAGCAGATCCTGGGTCTTCTAGAAAGATGTATTAACAATCAAAGAGTAGGCAGAAACCTACACATTTCAGCCCTGTCATAGGGTCGTCCTCAGTACACTTTACTGAATTACAAACAAATGATACAACTATCATTATAAAAGTATATACTTACTGGGACACCCCTAAGTTTGAATGGAAAACTCAACAAAGATGGTCTAAAAAGCCAACCCCCAGGATTCTACGGGGCTCCATGTAGAAACTAAAAGGAAGGTGGATTTTACTAACATTCCAATGAGCGGTTCTGATTTACACTGTTAGCAAATCAAAAAAATCGCTCTTAGGCACTGACATGACAAGACAGGAAGTGTAAGGTGTGCGTATTAACCGTTATGGTGCTTGTTTGTTAACACTGTAAACACCCGTCTAGCCAATTAGAAAATTCTTCAGGCTCCCACATTTACTCCCCCCTCTCCATAGAAAAGTAAAGTAATGAGACAATCCAGTTTCTGGGTGTAGACGGAAATGGTATCTGTAATGATTAAATGACTTTGCATGTCTCTGAAGTAAACTACCACGTTCTTAGAGAAAGGACAGTTCTCTGTTACCTCTGTTATACGAAGTCTCTACTTAATTTGTACTTCTGTGGGGAGCTTTAGCTCCTTATTCCAAACCTCTCCATAAATTTGTCAAGTATCATTTTCCTGGTGTTTCCAAGCCTAAGCCCTAGTGACTGTAAATATGGAAACTTGCGCTGTGGTAAATACCAATAAGTATGAACTAGCATGTTATTCTGGACTCATGTGATGGTCTCAGGATGTCCAATGGTGCTGCACAGAAAATGCACATTAGTGGGCAGGAGATTTACGGATCTGTTTTCAGGTCTGCAGGTTAATACCATTGAGTCTGGATACTGTAATATAATAGTCCCAACTAAAACATATGATTTGTGTGAGAGCTCTGCAGGATAGATGACGTTATCACAGCAACAGTGGCTGCAGCCAGCAGTGCAGTGTGTGGACAGACCAATAATGTGGTCCATAGGGAACAAATGATCTGCGCCCCGTGATTTACTAACTGCACATGTTTGTCTGATACGGGCACACAAAACTCGGTCGCAGCTGGCGCCCCACACATCACATATTCCAGACGACTTATCAATGGCACTATCGTTGTGTACTGGTGTTACCCAGCCTAGGTTTGTAACATGTGCAATCGCGTGTGCTAAAAACCCGTGGCACGCATGGTCTGCGGGTCGGCACCACGATCGCACGGTGTACAAACCTTTTTAGCTTATAAAGGACTTATAACTGCCAACAGTAGGTGGATTGGAAGTGCAATATGTAAAGTGTATGGCTCCTCTAACAGGAGAGATTCACCAGACGGCAAAAGCTCTTGTAAATCTCTCGTACGGTTATTACCAGAGGCTGTGTGATTTGGGGTGAATCTCACCTGCACATTAGCTGGATTAAAATTACTTACGGGTAAAGAGGCAATGGGGGGGGGCCACTTGGAAAGATTATCTTTACAACGGCCAATGGTGCTCTTCCGGTTACTCGCGCTGCGCAGCAAAGCGGCAATTAAAGGTTGCAGTACAGAGGCAACCCAAAATGCTTCCATAATCCTAATTAGTCTATAGCTAGCTATGGATGTAAGGGAACGGGCAATTACTCCATTGCCCATGTTCAAACCCTTGGGTAGGAAGCGCTAAAAGGAGACCGTGGGCTTTTAATGTCTGTAAGTCAGGGAAATTCTTTATTTCAGGATGTATGAAAAACTACTCTTTCTAGAATTGTGCAGTCAGGGAATGCATTGGGTTGTAGTTTTTAAAGATTTGAAAATTTGATTAAGAGAACATAAAGTGCAAACAGAGAATTTGGGATTTGTAGTTTCAAACATGTGAAAGGGCACCAATCTTAGGCTGTATTAGATCTAGATAAAGCCTTTCAGCTACAGGATATTAAGAAAAAAACCTTACTGCAAACAAGGAAATGCTGGGATTTGTTTTCAAACATGGTGACATGTCAACATTGGTGTTATTAGATCTAGACAGATGCTCTTGCGACAGGAGTGTTAAGAAAAAACTTGGTTCACAAGTAAAAACGCATGCTCTATACCATTAGGCTGTATTTATATTCTAGACAAACATCTTTGCCACGGCATATAAATAAGGATACTTTGCATGTACCCACCCATTTTTAAGTAGAAAGAAATATGTGTTTATAGTTAGATCTTAGGGCAATGCTATTATAATAAAGAGGTGCGAATTGGTACCATCTGTTATAGAAGGCTCATATTTCATTTCAAAGAGGTGGGGCAAGAAAGGATTGCCCACCCCACAGAAAAAAGGAATTAATGTAGGGGATGGATATGGATGGATCCGGATGTGGGAGGGAGGGGGGAGAAAGAGGCTTTCCCTGCAACTGCCACTGGTATCTTCAGAGGAAAAGGAAGAAGGTAAGAAATTTTGGACCAAAAGACAGCTTCCACTCTCAGTTTCCTGGACTTGGACAAGCACTGCAGGAGAACCATAAGAGCAGAAGGCCAAGTAGTAGGTTTAAATTTGATTGGGGGGTTTAGACAGGCCCTTTAAGGGGAACTAGGTTCATACAAGTGAACATGTATTAAAAAGAGCCTCTACTACATTAAATGACTCCAGGATCATGCTTCTAGCGATTTATCCAAAGTTATGGAAGTATAAAGGGTGACTTTTCCCGATAGCCCGTGAGAGCCTGACATCAGCAGCACCACTGGTTTCCTCCAAATTTAAGGTTAAAGCATGCATCACTGCTGGGGACAAAACAGTTGGCATCAGCATACCAAAGCCGCAACCCCCAAAATCTTGTATCATTTAAAGCATTGCCACAAGCCTGAAAAGAAAATTGTTCCTCTTTAAGGTTGTCCATATATGAGTAAGAGTCAGAGAATAGAGAATGTTCGGGTAGGTCTGTGTAACTAGCTCAAAAAGATGTGTTTTATATAACACATAGAAAAAAATCTAATAATCTAAGTAAAGTATTGCTGCTTTCATGTTTAATCTCAGGAGACTATAAAATACCCTCAACAATGTACCAAGTTGCTAGGTATTACCATTTTTGAAACCTGCAGTACGGGCAAAACACCGTGCGTGGTACCAGGTGCTTGGTCCTATTGTACCGCCGAGACGGCGGTTACACTATGAGAGACTGAGAGGGGAAAAGGGAGAGCGCACAATGTTATTTCAACTGCATGTGAACTAGCCCGCTGTAAGACTAAACAGAGGATCGAGGCAGAAGTAGCTGTCCCTCTACTCTGTGGTACAGGGTGTTTTCTTCATTCTTGTGACAGTCCTTTGCATCGTAGGGATCCGACTCAGTGCTGAGACAGATGTACCTCGTGCCTGATTGAGATGTCCGAACGTCGCAAATCCGTCCGGCTCGAGGTATCCCGCCGAATTTCGAAAAAAAATTCGAAAAATCCGACGAGTTGATAGTGACCCGTTTAAAATTAAAAATATACCTTGAAATAACGAGGAATTTCGAGTTTCACGTATTTTCGGGAATATGATCTTCCGAAAATACAAGTAATCCAAGTAATGATTCGTAATTTCGAATAATTTTCGAAAATACGTATGTAAGGAATTAAGGAGAAATCCTTCGTATTTCGAAAACTTTTCGAAAATACATTGGTTTCCCGTATTTTCGAAAATTTTCGAAAATCCGCTGAAACCTCGTAATTTTGCCAAAATTTTCGAAAATAAAAAAAATCGGAGTTCGGAAGGCGGAGAACATCCGGGAAAAATCCGCCCGTTCGCGAATGGGATAAAATCTGGGGAGGATCCGGGTTGGATACCGCGAACCGGGCCATCCCAGTCCTGATAGACATCTGCCCAATATTTGTATACTTACTACTGTCTATATAGTAGGTTACTTGAACTTGTATATAATATAGTAGACTGGCAGGTATCTTATCTATCTATCTTTTTCTCTATCGTCTGTCTACTTAGTGCCTTATTCTATGTGCCTGACTCTATCTGCGCTACTGCTATCTGCCTTACTCTATTCGGCCTTCTCTATCTCTATCTGTTCTTATTACGCTATCTAGAATCTATGGATCTACTAATCATATCTGACGCTAAATGCTAATCTATCTTACACTAGCTATCTATCTTCATCTATCTCTACGTTATTATCGATCTATTATTTCTATAAAAAGGGGCAGTAACTGCTATATAACCCTTCTTTAAATATAACATGTCTGCAAACAACTTTTAAACTACTTAGTTACATTTAGAAAAATTGGGGATATTAATACAGATTTGGGGGGGAGCGATATAATGGGGGGTGGGCTGTGGGAGGAGGTCTTGGGTGGATAAAAGGGGCGGTCCAATTGTACCTTTTTTGTCTTCGAAATGTTGGAGGGTCTTGCCATAAGACCAAAAAGATGTCACTTTCACCCACCCCTCAACAGGGCCACACCCCCAAAGACACACCGAATTTACCTATAGAGGACAAAAAACACAGAATTATAAGCAAAGGTTGTAATACAAAAAGGAAACAGGACCCTGGGGGGTAAGACCAGGGCTATAGGGCCCCCCAATTTCCACCTTTTGCCACAGATACGACGGATATAGCCCACAACACAGATACCGGTAACTGCTTGTAAATGAAAGCAGGGAGGAGGGCCACGTTATAGTTTTGCTGGGGCCCGGTGATTTCTAGTTCTAAATGGCTGGTGTGCTAAAAAAAGTCGAAATACAGCTGGAAAGAGAGTTCCACAATAAAGTGACTTTTAAAGTGCGCTATAGTGGAAAATGGATCTTTTAAACAATTTCGTTCATATTTCCCGGGGGGAGGTGGAAAGGAGGAAAGCCACTAACAGAGTGGAAAAGCTATGAAAGTTTTTGGCTGGACAGCCCACGGCTCATTGCAAAATGTGCAGGCAGACGTGGACCAAATGTATTAACTTGCGGGTTATCGGAAACTTGCAAGCCTTTTGTGGTTGTACGGTATAATAGTAAAAAATACAAGCGCTAGTAGTACATACCGTTTATGGTATGGTATAGGTGATTGTACAATTATGGATTGCGGTCATAATGTCAATCGCAAATTAAATTGGTATGATGTGATTGTATTTTATGACAAATTGGCCTAATTTTACTAATAGATGTTATATAATTCAACATCGTCAAATATTCCCCTCGTAATATCGGCCCAATATTAATGATAGGAGAGATAGTAATGCTTAGACAAAAAGGAAATAAAGGAGAGCGGGCAGAGGCAAAGAAAGCAGCGGGGACACCCACCAAGCACCCCACCCCCACCCACCTCTACCCCCCCAACCCGGACCCACACCCCCCCACCCCCACACGAAAGGAGGCGCCGCCGCGCGAGCCCCCGCCCTCGAGCAGCCGCGTCCGCCGCGCCCCCCCGCCCCGCGCGAGCGCGCGGCGGGTGGTCGCGCGGCCGCAGCGCCGCGCGCGAGCGCCCGCGGAGCACGCGCCGCGGCCGGCGCCGCTCCGCGCGCCGGCGCCGCGCAGGCACGACGCGCGCCGCCCGCCAAGCGCCGCCGCCCCGCCCGCCGCACGCGGCGTCCGCCCCCGCGGCCGCACCCGCCCCGCCCGCGCGACGGCGCCCCCGCCGCGCTACGCCACCCGCCCCGCGGCCAGGGCCGCGCCGCGCGCGCCCCGCGCCCGGCTCCTCGGCCGCCCCGCCAGCCGGCCCCGCGCCCGGGCGCCGCGCCCGCGCCGGCGGCCGCCCCCGCCGCGCCGCGCCGCGCCGCCGCCCCCGCCAGCCCCGACAGCGGCCCCGCGCGCCGCGCGCAGCTAACGTCGCACGCCGCGCCCTCCGCGCGCGCCCCCCACCTCCACCGCCCCGCGCCCCCCCCCCCCCCGCCGCCCCCCCGGCCCCCCCGCCGCGCCACCGCGCCCCGCAAGCCCCGCGCCCCAGCGCGCACGCGACGCCCACGCCGCCCAGGCGTCGCCGGCACGACCGCCGCCCCCCGCCGCGCCCGCGCGCCCCGCCGCGCGTCAGCGCGCGCGCGCACCCCGCCCCAGCGCCCCTCGCGCCGCGCGCGCACCGCGCGGCGCAGCGGCAATCGCGCCGCGGCGCCCGCTCCCGAGCCTCGCCGGGCCCCGCGCCCCGCGAGCGCGCCCGCCGCGAAGCCCCGCCAGCAGCGCGCGCACGCGCGCGCCCGCCCCGCCCCGCGCGCGGACGAGCCCCCTCCCGGCCTCAGCCCCACGCAGCCGCCGCGCGAGCGCGCTGCGCGCGCCACGCGCCCCCACCGCCGCGGCGCCGCCCCGACAAGCGCCCGCGCCCCGCACGCGCGGGCGCCGCGGCCGCCCGCGCGCGCCCCCGCCCGCGCCCGAGCCCCCCGCCGCGCGCGACCGCGCCGCGCCGCCGCCACGCCGCGCCGCCGCGCCCCGCGCCGCCGTGGGCCGAGCGACCGGCCAGCGCCCCTGCCGCCACGCCCGCGCGCCCGCGCACGACGGACTGCGACGCAGCGTCCGCGCCGCCGCAGCGCGCACGACGCACGAGCAGCGCAGAAGAAAGAACGAGAGGACGAGAGCGAGCGCGACCCGGCACGAGAAGCACGCGCTCGACGCGACGCAACAGCCAGAAACTCGAGAGCACGAGCCGGAGCACAGCCGACGGCCGAGAAAGAACAGAGAAGCAAGCACGGAAAGCGCGCAGAGACAGAAAGAAAAGGATGCAACCAGCGACCCTAAAGGCGCGAGACGAGCGAACGCCAAACGAAAGGAGAGCAAGAGAGCGAAGAACAGCGACACGAAGAGGAGCGAACGCAAGGAAGGAGGAAGAGAGCAGAGCGGCACAGAAGAGGAGGCAGAACGACGCGACCAGCGATGCACCCGCCATCCCGCTTCCGCGCGCGCCGAGCCGGCACCGCCGCCGCCGCCCTAAGCCAGAGCCGCCCGCGCCCCGAGACAAGTTAGGCACCGACGAGCGCGAGCGCCGCCCAGAACACGCAGAGAGAGCTGCAACAGCACAGCCTAGCGCGAACGTCTCGACGAGCCAGGCCGGCCAGCACAGCGCAAGACGAGACCAGCGACGCCCGGCTCGCGCCGCGAGAGACGCGCCAGAAAAGAAGACGGCAACGAGAGAACCCAACGAGCCGCGCCGAGCCGACGCGAAAACAAGAAGAAGCGAGAGGCGAGCGCACGAAGAACCGCCCGCGCAGCGCAAACGGAGCAGAGAAAGCGCCGCCCCGCGGCGTCGCGAAGAGGCGAGCAAAAGCGCGAGGAAGCATGCCAGAGACGAGAGAACGCACGAAGAGAGCAAGCGAAGAGCACAGACCCAGCGAAGCGCAGAAGCGCACGGCGACGACGAGCACAAAACAAGAGAGAAGCCGAGCGTCGCCTAACACAGCGACCGCCGGAAAGAGAGGAGAGAGGAGTAGAACGAAAAACGCGGGAGCTCCAGAAGATACGGCGGAGCGAGGACGGACGAAACCCCGCGCGCCTCGGAAAAGAAAGCGAGCCATACGACGCTAAAAGTGGACGGAGCGAGAAAGCGAAGACCCCACGAGACGAGAGACAGCTAGAGAGGCAGCGGAGCCGCACCCGACACTAGCCGCAGCATGCCGGCGCGTCGCCCTCGCGCCCGCCCGCGCGCGCGAGCCGAGCGACGCCATCGCCCGCGCGCACGGCGTGCGCCACGGGAGGAGCAGCTGAGAGACCGCCGCCGCGCTCGCGCCCGCCCCGCCCGGAGCAGAGCGCCCCGCCGTCGCGCCGACCGCGAGCGCCCTCCCCGCGCCCCGCCCCCGCCGCCCCCTCGCCAGGCCGCCCCGCACCCAAAGGCGACCCCCGCGCCGCCGCGCGCGCCCGTCGCCCCGCGCGCACCCCCGCCCGCGCCCCAGCGCCCCGAACGGCGCGCGCGACTCGCCCTGCCCCGCGCCGTCACGCACACCCGCGCCACCAAGACCCACGCCGCCCGTGAGCAGACCGCCCGCGAGCCCCCCGCGACGAGAAGCAGGGGCACGCTACGCGCGCACTATAGCGCGCACAGAGGCAGCGGAGCGGAGCCGCCGCAGCTCCGCTCCACCGCGCCGCCCACGCCGCCGCGCGGCGCGCGCGCCGGCCGCAGCGCTCGGCCTGGCTCCGCCGCGCCCCGCTGGCTCGCGCCGCAGTCGCGCCGCGGCCGCCCCCGCCGCCGCGCGGCGCCGCAACGGCGATGCGCGCGACTCCGCCGCCCCCGCCCCCCGCGGCCCCCTCCGCCGCGCCCCGTCGCGCACGCGCCACGCCCGCCGTCGCGCGTCCTCGCCCCTGCCGGCCCGCTCGTCGCCGCGAGCGCTCGCGCGCGCGCCGCCTCGCGCCGCGCCGGCCCCGCGCGCGTCCTCGCGCCGGCGGCCTCGAGCCCCCGCGCGCCGCTCCCGCCGCCAACGCCGCGCGCCGCCCGAACGCTCGCCCGGCGCCCTACAGCTCGCCAGACACTGAGCGCCCCTCGCGGCCGCGCGCTCTCGCCCCCCCGACGCGCGGCTCAGGACCTCCCAGCGCGGGGCCCAGGCGCAGTGCGGCCGCGCGCACCTCCGCCGCGCGCCCGGACACCCGGGGAGTCGGCGCCCGCGACCTCCCGAGCACGGACCGCGGCGACGCCGACGCCGCGAGCCCGCTCGCCCGCAGCCGAGACGACCCAGCGAGAAGACACCCCAAAGCCGCCCGCGCCGGGAGAGAAGACGCGCCGAGCGCGCCGCGTGGAACGCACGCGCCCGCGGCTCCCGCCGCGCGTAAGAACAGGCCAGAGAGAGGAGACAGATGCGCGCGAGAAGCGAGCAGCGCGAGAGGAAAAGAGAGACCGAACGCCTACGCCCAGGCGCGCCGACCCGCAACGGAGGAAACCGACGCGCGCACTGAGAGGCGAGAGACGCCGAGCCACCGAGCACCCAGCGCGGCAGCGCACGGCGCAGCCCGAGAAAAGCGCACGAGCGAAGAAGGAGACACCGTAGAACGGCAGGAAGCGAGAGGATTAAAGAAGAGCTAGCATCGACGAAGAGCCACCTCGAAGAGAGGACATAGAATCGAAAGACAGCCGCGAAGACGATACACGAGGAAGCGCGTCGTTTAGCATGTAAGGAAAGTGTCTCCCTCCCCCCAGGTCCCTCCTCTCCTTCGGCTTCTCTATTCACCATTAGTAGATTTTAAAGATCCTTTTTACCACTATAGTTTGTCCTTAAAAGCCTAAGTATTAGGATTGTCACAAATTTTTGGGTGGTCATAAAGCGATTATGTGTAATATAAGCTAGTGTATGGTAGCTTTCTTTTTGTAAAACAGGGATCAAGGGTAGCTTCGAGGACACGTCTTCATAAACAACCTGATGTCAGGGGGACATGAAACATTGTATCTTGTTTGGTTATTATATTACAGCCATTGAGAAGTGATAGGTCCAAAGGCGTTTTTACCCAGGTGGGATGGAAAAAGATCTGTTTTTATGAAAACAGTGGGCTGTTGGAAATTACTTTCGGTTTTTGGTGCACTGTCTTAATATTATTGGTTGTGGGGCTTGTGCCGGTAAGGAATATACTGTTAGATATACACTGGTACGTTAGCATTTTTATATCAGGTGAGTAGTCTGAGGAAATCGAAGCGCAGCGTGTATGTGAGCAAGAACAAACATCACAGTAGTTTTTCATTAGGCATAGAAGTATAAACATGTCAGAACACCGTCTGCTTGTGCAAAGTATTATATAACGGATGGAGCCTGAATGAAGTGACTGAACCACAAAAGATTTTAAGTCTACAAGTACAGTTTTCAAGAGCTTGAGGGGGGTGTGATTTATGGTCTTGTAACTGGTTAAAAAAGGGGGTTTCTTGTACTTATGTTTTATTTTTTTTTGCATTGTTTTGCTCCCTGGTAATCAATTAGTTCCTAAAAAAAAAATGTATCAGTGATTGATTACTGTGTACTTGTCAACATCGAGAGTGGTTTGCCTCAGTCACAAACAACACGTGCCTGACAAAGATTACAAGGTAACAGCACTGTTACTGTTTTACACTGGGGTTTATTTATTGCATTTTTTTTTAATTTGTGTCTCGGGTTAAAAATAATCAGGACTAAAAAACATTTTCCTGAGTTATAATCCGCAGACTACGATCAACAACTATGTCATGGAGGATTACAGAACGACTGTGAATCACCCCTCACGGATTCAATGAAGATATCAGTGTCCTTTCGGTACCGGCAGCGGACCACCCTAGGGGTAAAGTTCATGCGAAACTGCTTGTGACTTGAACCCCTTATCCCAGGAAGCTACCGGTGTATTCTGTATCAAATAGAATAAGTTCATAGCATACAAGAGTGTGAGTCCTTCCGGTTCTTCATCTACTTTCTCCTCTTAGCCATGTCCTGAGGCATGCTTCAGAAAGAGAGAAAATAAAGGCGCATTTTCCCTCTATTGTTAAGGGGAGGAGGTACGGTGTAGATGAATAAAAGTAAACAAATGGCAGTGCTTTGCTGTAGTTATTCCGACACAGGTAAATATTGAGAAAAACGTGTAACTCAAGAATACATAATTTTTACTCAGAACAAAATGAAATACGTCAACCCCACCTATGTCTAAATACTTAGAATTCAATAGTATCGTTCATACTATTGCATTCCAATTGTGTCCGTTTGCGTTCTGGTCTGTTCCGAGCAGCATTTTTTGTATGTTTTTTTTATATAAATCAGCAGAAAATGCATTATGAAAAAATGGACAGAAATGCAAAAACTGACAGAAACTGACAGAAACGCATGCTGTCAGTTTCTAGTGTGAACGAGCCCTTTATTTAATAATATAAGTCAATTAGAAAAAAACAATAGGAAGTATATAAGTAATTGTGCTTTAGGGATTGATGTGCTCTTAAATTCTGGTCTCAGTGCTGGGCTACATTGGGTGGAATTAGACTCAAACTGATAAAAAAATATATATTATTGGGTTTTGTGTCCTTAGTATTACTATTAACCTCTTAAAAATAAGTTTAAATATAGGTTTAGCGTTATAACAGCATCTGTAGCAATAACATGAAAATATTAAAAAAAAAAAAAAAAAAGACTGTGCTTCCCAGAAATATTAGTCACCGTATCACAAGGTTACACTTTCTTGTAAAAATGACTAACAGGATGAGTTTCTGCAAACAAGGAATGTTGCAAGTTACTGGTATTGATTCATAAAGTAGAGTTGATCCAGGGAAATTTCTGATTGCCACTTGGAGTCAGGAAGGAATTTTTTCCCCCTTCATAAATTTGGTGGTTTTTTTTTGCCTTCCTCTGGATCAACAGTTAGGCAGTAAATGAGGATATTGCTAGATGGGTTGGACTGGATGGACGTATGTCTTTATTCAACCTCAAATACTATACTATACTAACTGCATTCACAGCAACACATGGTTAAACTATAGCTCAGAGTTTCACACAGGCTGAGGCCACACTACACCGCATAGAAGTGGACTGGAAACATGCACGCGAGCTTAGTTGCGTGCTTCTGGTGCGCTAGTGCATTTACCATGCACTGCAATTGTGCCAAAAAATGCAGATTGAATGCACTTGACTCAAATGCTAACATGCTGCAGTGCGGCCTAACCCTTACTGGATAAAGTCATTTAGGTTATCTAAAAACTGCATCTGTGAATGAATATGTTACAACTAGAGATAGACAAAGCCAATTATCTTCATTTTGCCAGCTAAGCTGTTTCTTTACGGTAAGCTTATTTTGCAAATTTCACCTGCAAATTCAATTAGACAATAGGAGGCAACTTTTCACATCTTTTACAACTTATTTGAAGGCTGTACATCCTTCCCCAGAGTAAAGCACATTGCCTTATTACCAGTGCATAAAACAACTGGGAAGGAAAGAAAAGAAAGTGCGTTTAAAAGTCTTTTCCTTAGTACTATGAGGATAGTACTATACTGTAAAGTACAATACAAATTTGAACCACGTTTGTAAAACTGTGTTTTATTCTTTCCCCGGGGAAGGAAAATAAGTTCCTAAAACATTGTGTCAAATGTTCAGCATATTTGCACTTTTACTGGCATGCTTGAAATTGGTTATACACACGTTTTTTCAGAAACCCACAATTTGGCATTTGAAATTTGGATGGCTATCGCTGACCAATGCAAAAAGTATATTGAAACCAAAGGACCCACAAAACACTTCTTAGGTGGGATACTCTTTTTGGATCTGTACATTGGGCACTCTTAAACCACAAGGCTTAAACGATCATAATGCATACATAGTTACTTTTTTCTCATTCCACCATGTCTCAGTAATACCAATCATGTCATAATTTTTTTTTACCACAAACCAATAATTCAAGTTCCCCTATTTTGCCTTGTGCATTTGCAAAGAAACAGTGTATGCCACCCTTTTCTGCACATATATGTACTTTACTCTTTGCCATTTCATACAAATTGCCTCTAGGTTTTAAAAGTGGGACCATCTCCTTAACAGTTATACTCTCTAGCTCTCCATCTCTGCCCCTTTCCTCAGTTCTAGTTCTTGCTTGCCAAGCCCCATCCTAGATAGTTTAAAGTCCCATCCATTCTATGAATATCCTTTCCCTTAAAACAGCAGCCATTTAGGTGCAATCCATTATGGTTATAAATGCTTTTGCCTCAATGGGAAATCAGCCCAGTGCTCTAAAAGCTCAAAGCACTCATTCCCACATAACTTTAGCCATGCATTTAACCTAATTTCACTCTGCCTTTCTAATGTAGCACACATGTAAGTATCAGAAAAAAATATCTTGGAGTATCTTCCCTTTAGCTTAGTCTTTGAACTCACTTTAGGGTCCTCCATCTACCACTTGTCATTAATACTAATATGTAGTAAGACAGCTGGGTACTACAAATGTCTTAGAGAGATAAAAGGATAACACACCCCTTACAGTGTAATATAAATATATTATGCCACCAAGGAGTTCCCTGACTGTATAAAAGCAGAAACCGCACGCTGCATGCTTTTATACAGGGAAGCAAACTCCAAGGTGGCGTAACATCCTTATATTGTAATGTAATGGGGCACATTATTTCTTATAATAGATACGTATCTGATTCCTTCACCCCATTCGCATTTTAAATTCTAGCCTTGTCCCTATCCCCACCTTAATTTTAACCCCCCAAGCTACCTTCTGTAACTTAAACCCAGTAGAAAGGAACATCCCAGCCCAGCATCTATGTGGTTAAACAAATCTTTGTGGAGGAGGAGAGAGACATTGGTTATGAAGTGACAGGAAGCAGCTCCAGCAGGTTCTGTTAGTGAAGTTAAACACTGCAAAAAATGCTGAGTCATTGTTCAGGCATGAACACTGGAATGGGAGGAGTAGTGGGATATAAGAAAAATAAGAAATGAATCACTTAGTGACATAGTTTTGTTTTTTATAAGGATATATACCACTGTAGCTCCCATTATAAAATGTCTGATTTATGTATTATACATTTTTATTATGCTTGTTTGATTCCTGAATATTTAAGGCTCAGCAGGTTGACTTTCAGCGGCTTACTTCTGGATATTGCAGGTATACCCAGGGGTAAGGATCTAGCGGTTTGAGTCAGGTGAGGGGAGGGAGGGGATTGTGAATAGATATGTATAGAGATTGCAGCTTAAAAGGTACTATAGGAATAGATTTGGTTTTCTCAATAAAACATAAATATGTGAAATGGGATTCATAACCCTTTCATTTTTATAGAAGGTTTGATCATTGCAAACCTTGTGCATTATACATATTATCTATATTATCTGATTTCTGGGTCCCATGTCTAGAGCAGTAACAATTTCTGTTTTTTTTTCTTAATAGATTAGTAGATTTGTTTATTGGAACCCCTCTCTTTATGTTTCGTGGATCAGATGGGAAGCTTCAGGAGCTTGGCCAGGTATCGGTTTATCTTCAGCATAGTAGAACCGGACCGAAGCTCTCCCAAAAGTTGACTGGGTTTGAAGTATTTGCAAGGTTCAGCAGCTGCATTGGCCCTCTTGGAGATGTTGATGCAGATGGCTTTAATGGTAAGACTTTTGTCACACCATTATACTATGATTAAATTATTTTAGATGTGTATTTTTCATATTGTATTGATTCAAATCTTCCTGCATGTATTTACATACTTTAATCCACTGGTAAGAATATGCATAAAGGCACAATTTTATGTTTGATGTGGGAGATTTGGTCCCTTGCCTTCTATCATTAGTGACCCATATAGATGTGCCTGTCTAAACTTGTTAGCCTATCAAACTGTCGTAAACACTTTCTCTAGACTCTACTTTAGTACTTATGTTGTTGATCATCACTGAAAAGTGATGATCAACAACATAAGTGCTTCCTATACACACGCTCAAGCTCATTGAGCAGAAGGAGAAGGCAGACCTTTTCCAGAATGGAAAAGAACTTATGATTAAATATCTGGTCACAAATGCATGTACAAATTGTACAGAGATGGCTGGCAATGTTTATAATGAAGTTAGCATTTCTGTGGTATATATGTGGTCCAATGAGTTCATTTGGCACTACCAATTTGCTTCAATTAGGTACTTTTTTGCCATTGACTCTAGGGGGCATATTTCTAAGGGTCTGTTAACATTTCGCTGCCTGTGAATTTGACTAATTTGATAAATTCACATTTAATAAATTGGATTAAATAAAATTTGCAAATTTATAAGGCGGTGAAAAGCCATTACTGCCTTTTTAAATAGTCAAGTCTGAAGTTTGCGAAAACGGCTAAGTGCGGCATGCTATGCATGTTGGGCTGCTGGGAAGGGGGTGTGTCCAGCTAGTGGTGCAGTGCTTCCCTCCTTCACCTCCGCAGACAGGGAACCCTCACACCACCTGGGCCCCTGTCACTGACAAGTGGCTTTGCGGCTCCACGCAGGTTTGCACCTCTTTACACCTCTTAACATGGCCCTTGTGGCTCTTTCTAGGAGGAGGCTATATCAGTCATAGGAAAAATTAAAAGATGGGGCCCCCTTGGTTCCCGCTCCCCCCTGCGGTTGCTCACCCAGTAGTTATGCCCCTGTTCATAAAGCACTTGTCAGTGCCAGGGAGGGGGGGCATGGTTATGGCAATACTTTCTGTGGTGAGAACAATTGGATTTATAAATAGGCCGATAATATTGGCCTTTGTTATAGTGATGTATAGTGATGTAAAAATGTATGTTATGCAGGACCCCATAAAACCCCATTTACGTTATGCTTAAACTTTTCAATAAAGCTCTCAAAACTAGAAATTATACTTACAAATTGTGGATTGTGGATTTGTAAGTATAATTTCTAGTTCTGGGAGCATTATTGAAAAGTTTCAGCATAACATAACTGGGGTTTTATGGGGTCCTGCATAACATACATTTTTCTACAAGTTGTGGACCTACCCTTTAATGAGCAAAATATACTGTACTAGTAACGTTGGTAAAATGCACCTTATATTTTTTTATCTTTTCTTATTTTAAGATCTTGCTGTTGCTGCACCCTATGGTGGAGAGGGCAGAAAAGGTTTAGTTTACATTTATAATGGAAGACAAGGTGGTATCAGCTTTGTGCCATCACAGATTCTAGAAGGACAGTGGTCCTCACAGAAAATGCCTTCAAGCTTTGGATACTCCTTAAAAGGCGCTACTGATGTTGATGAAAATGGGTATCCAGGTAAGATGCTTACGATTTAATTACTTAGGGCTAGGCCACACTGCTGCAATCTGATTGTGCCTTAAAAAGCGCACACTAGCGTTGGCTAATTATTGTGGCCACACTAGGTGCACTGCCATGTGTTGTGATCTGCTAATCACAGCGCAAACCAACGTGCATTTAATCGCGTGTGCATTTTCCGGTCCCCTAGGATGCATTAATGTGTGGCCCCAGCCTTAACTACATGATTTGGTGGTAAAAAATGTACAGTGTACAATAAATGGAAACAATTCTGGCACTTACAAAACTTACCTTTTATGTGCCATGGCCGCTGGCTGGCCCACTCCATCCTCTAGTAGCATTTCACATGTTTTGTACTGATGTATAGCCTATATAAACTGCTAATATTATACACCAGAAATCACCACAGCAATCTCCTTACTCTAGGATTCAGAGTGTAGTAAGCATTTATGAATGTACTAATTGAATGTGATCCAGGTAATCAGTGCTGTATAGTGTAACAAAACTGAAGATGCAAAAAGCACAAGTATTTAATTAGAGCAATTAAAAATGGCATATCTATCTATATAAACAAGGAATTAGTATAACTTAAAAGAATTACATAAATCTAATACTAACCTAAAGTTGTGTTTGGCGATTGATCTAGTTCCACACCCTCTCTGGCATTGTGGCTGTTCATTGTATTATTTGTTTCTCCATTTTTAATCTTTTCAACACTTCAACCAGATACACACATTGAAACCTATTTGATGCAAACAAGTGGAGAATACAAGTCTGTTGCGACAAAAGTTACAAACACCTGATTACCACTAGCTTGGGAGATTCTATTCTAATTTGCATGCAATGTTGTTTTTCCTTTTAGATGTGTAAGGCAATAGTAAAATGGGGGAACTTAAACAGTATCTTGTTCATTAACAGAACAATATTAATAAAGCATTGCAAGTAGCACAACAGAAGTGACATAGCATGGCACATATATCATATAAATGCTTGTGAAGGTTCTCATTTATCCAGGTCATGGTTAGAGATGTACTTTGGGTTCTAATAGAACCCAGTTTCGAATCGAATCCGGCAGTTTCGAAGTCCCGACGAAACTTTCGGAACGCCTGGATTTTTCGAAACTCGAATTTTCCGAGTTTTCGATTTTTTATCGCCGTTTTCGGTAACCCTCGAAAGTATGGATCGATTTCAGTAACCCTCAAAAACTTGTATCGTAGGTGGGGATCGATTTTGGTAACCCTCGAAAACTTGTATCGTAGGTGGGGATCGATTTCGGTAACCCTCGAAAACTTGTATCGTAGGTGGGGATCGATTTCGGTAACCCTCGATAATTGTACGTATCCTGGTAACCCTCGAAATCGTAAGTCCATCAACCCTCGAAAAGTAGCGATCGATTTTGGTAACCCTCGAATGTTTGTGCACATTTCGCCAACCCTCAAATGTACAAGCTGATTTCGGTAACCCTCGTATTTGTGATATCGGTAACCCTCGAAAGTAGTGTTCGATTTCGGTAACCCTCGAAAATAGCCTGCGAAAGCTCGAAAACAGCCCGATCATGAGGAAAGATAGATTTTAAATGAGTTTTACTTATATTTATTAGTTCCCCAGACCATTCCCCAGGTCCCTGTGTTATTTACAGTAACCTACTATTACTATTTCACCCTTCAAATTCATAGAAACTTTCAAATTTTTTTCTCCCATAGACTTCTATGGGTCCGTTTACGGATTTTCGCATTTTTTCGAAAATCCGAAAACGGGACGAAACTCATCAGTTTCGAACATCTCTAGTCAAGGTATATCTGTTGTATCCAGTTAGATCAACTGGACTTGAAGTTTAGTTCTTGAAGACGTTTCGCTAGCCATCTGACTGGCTTTCTCAATTCAGAATGACTTGTACAAGAATCTGTGGGCAATTTAAGTAGTTATATACTCGAGTATAAACCGAGGTACCTACTTTGACCTTAAAAAAGGCGTAAAGTGATTGACTCGAGTATAAACCGAGGGTAGAAATTATGACCACTACTGCCTTCTGATTCTGTATTGTATTGAGGCTTTAGTTGCCCTTTAAATGGACAGTCCCCTACAGGAATAGCCAAATCCAGTATGGCTATTACTGTATGGGACTACTTTATGGGAATTTTGCTGTCCATTTAAAGGACAACTAAAGCCTCAAAACAATACAGAATCATAAGGCAATTTTTTAGCAATAGTTACAATACTTTATTGTTTGAGGCATTAGTTGCCCTTTAAATGGACAGTAATCCCATACAGTAACCCCCCTTCATTGGCACTCCAGATGTTTAGAAACTACTACTCCCAGCATGCTTTAGATGCTGGAAAATTGTAGTTCCCAAACACTTGCAGTGGCAAGGAATTGCAACTGCAGGGATTACTGTACCTCCCCCCTCAGAGAGACTCCCCATTGTTGAGTTGCCTTCTCCTACCTTGGATGATCCCTCCGCTTTCTCTGCTCTCCTTCATCTGCTCTGCCGCGTGCTCTACATCCTCTGCTGGCTGATGTCACTACTCCGGCCTCACCTTCCGGGGGCCCAGTATTGACGTCAGCCAGCAGAGGATGCAGAGCACGTGGCCGTCAGAGCAGGCAAGCGATTGACTCGAATATTAACCGAGAATCGGTTTTCAGGCTATTTTTTTAACCTAAAAACCTCAGTTCATACTTCAGTATATACGGTACCCTTGAATTCAATTAGCATATGACAGCCAGGTGTTAGGGACCTTCTGAATACAAGGTGTGGGTACATTGAGGCGCTAAGGGGTGTTATCGAAAACTGCCCAGGGTAAGGTATCACAACAACATTGTATATGGCAGACAGTTGATGTCTGGAATTGGGTCTCCTGTGCATTGCTGTTTGGCATTGGTGCAGTTGCTGTTTGGTCTCCTCCACATTCAAATTAAAGCACTCTTCACTGTACTGCACTGCGTGATGTTGCTTTTTCTTGTGTTTAGGTACTGGTTCTTTTGGATGTACCAATTGCTGCCTCGGTGTGTTGTTGTTTTTTAAAGCAGAACGGGATACAGTGTTTTTTGAAAATTATTCTTAATTTCTCTGAGACTCCTGCTACATATGGTATGACTACAGGACTGGATTATCCACAAGGCAGGCAAGGCAAGTGCCTGGGGCCCAGATGCCAGGAGGGCCCATGCAGGGGCCCAGTCCGGCTTTTTCCACTTTTCTCCACGATTCTCTCTGCCGCTCAAGATGGCTCTGCAGCCTCAGATAACTTATTCACTTCATTGTGGGCCGGGCATATTTTCTTTTTCCTTAGCCTCAGTGATAGTGGGAATGTTCTCTGCTCTGTGTTGCAGGGTTCTGATGACACCCTACTTGTGATCTAAAGGGTGGTGGGAATCAAACATCAAATAAACCTCTACTTTCAGTTTACCTTTCTCCCTGACTTCTACCGAGCAGTCCAAGAAGGCCAGTGTGTTGTTTTGTACCTCCTACCTTGTGAATTTAATGTTCTGGTGTACAGCATTGTGTTCTGTGAACAGTTTCAATAACTCCTCTTAGCCTCAATGCATCCACACCTTGCATTTAGG
Source organism: Hymenochirus boettgeri (assembly GCA_019447015.1). Lineage (NCBI taxonomy): Eukaryota > Metazoa > Chordata > Amphibia > Anura > Pipidae > Hymenochirus > Hymenochirus boettgeri. The sequence goes on from CM033474.1 coordinate 151,830,815, forward strand.
AGGTCCCTAACACCTGACTGTCATATGCTAATTGGGATTTTCAAGGGTACTTTTATTGTCAACAGATTCTAATTGAGAAATCCAGTTGCATGACTAGTGAAATGTCTTCAAGAACTAAACTTCAGAGGAATCAGAAACAGCATAAATAACAATCAGCTTGTAAATGTCACCCCAGCTATCATGTCACTGTAGTGAAATCTTCTACCCCTATATCTGGCACTATTTCCCTATTCTTGGCTGGTATACCCAGGACTCTAGTCCTTACTAAATCTCCTTGTTGGAGCTCAGGCTGCTCACTAGATACCCTACTCCTATCTATTACTTCCGGAGTAATTTAGTAATGGAGAATGGTATTTAGTTCTCCCTACTATTAGCATCTGGGGAGAATAAACCTCCTGGGAGGTCAAACTAGCAGGTGATTCTAGAGTCTGCACATCATCTGTCTCCAGGGTTAATGTTTGAATTTCAGTCTTAATGCCAGTCCCCCTTCTTGGAGGTATAGGTGGTCAGGGGAAGATAATGGGTCAGCCAACTGGGTGAGTGCTATACAGTAAGGTGAAATATCCAGTTACTGATGAATATTTTTTAGCCATCAAATTTGGTTGGTAGGCTAGCGTTTCATTAATTAACTAGACATTAAGCCTGCTACAATAACGGGCGCTAGAAGCACAGAGTGCCCCCTTAGTGTCCCAAGGTTATAGTCCTCCTCCATGTCCAATGCCAGGGGCCCCCTCTGTCCCAAATCCAGGGCTCCCCCTCTGTACCAAATCCAGGGCCCCCCCTTTGTACCAAATCCAGGGCCCCCCCTCTGTAACAAACCCAGGGCCCCCCCTCTGTCCCAAATCCAGGGCACCCCCTCTGTACCAAATCCAAGGCCCCTCTGTACCAAATCCAGGGCCCCCCCTCTGTCCCAAATCCAGGAGGCCCCCTCTGTCCCAAATCAAAAGGCCCCCCCTCTGTCCCAAATCCAGGGCTCCCCCCTTTCCCCAATCACAGAGCCCCCCATCTGTCCCAAATCCAGGCCCCCCCCTCTGTCACAAATCCAGGGGCCCCTGTCCCAAGCAACCTTACCTGCAGTCCGTTTAATTGCTGTTCTCCCTCCATGTTTCCTGTGTTTCTCCCTCTAGTGGTGAGTCAATAGGAACTGCAGACTCTCTCCCTCTAGTGGTGAGTCAATAGGAACTGCAGAGACTCTCCCTCTAGTGGTGAGTCAATAGGAACTGCAGAGACTCTCCCTCTAGTGGTGAGTCAATAGGAACTGCAAAGACTCTCCCTCTAGTGGTGAGTTCATAGGAACTGCAGTGACACACACACACGGACACAGGGATGCACACTTAGGGTTTTATTATATATGATGATGAATGACCTCAAGGTACACGATCAATGGAAAAGGCATGTCATGGGTTTAAAAACTCTGGTACAGCCCATGCATATACATCAACTGGAAGTATCAGGGGCATGATGATACTTATAACATTTGATCAATTAGATATGAGTGCCAAAGGTAACTCAATTATACAGTCACTATTGGAAGAGACGTGGTACGGGAACAAAGAATCACAGAATACTGCCGCCAACAACTTCTTTACCCTTTTCAGGACCCAATTTGGGCGATAGTAAAATGTGGGCACTTAATTTGCTCCAGAGACTGTCAGCCAAAATTCTATGCAAAAGACTCTTATTTATCAGAAGTGGGCCCTCGCATATGTTGGATGCAGGGTGTTGCTCAACTACCACTATAGGTAGAATGCAATAAATGGGCGCCAGTGGTTCTTGAACTTAAACTGAATCTTATTTATTAATTAAGTATTGCAAGCAGCACAATAGAGGTGACATTGCAGGGCAATGATTTCACAAAACTTCTCACAAACCAGAGGAATCAGAAACAGCATAAATTACAATTAGCTTGTAAATGCCACCCCAGCTCTCAGTTCACTGTTGTGGAATCTTCTACCCTTGTATCTGTCCCTATTCTTGGGTCGTATACCCAGGACTCCAGTCCTTACTAAATCTCCTTGTTGGAGCTCAGACTGCTCACTAGCTACCCTACTCCTATCTATCACTCCTGGAGTGATCTATAACAGAGACTATTCTCACACTTACTGGGCCTACCTGTTATCTAGGTCCTCTTGCTCTCCCCTATCCTCCGGGGGAAAACTCCAGGAAGTAGAAAGAGAGAGTACATGGTTGATTTCCCTTTTATACTTTTACACAGCAACCCCTACTGGCCAAATCCTGCCAGAACAAGAAGACTATAGGGTAACTAGTTTACCAGTTCCCTACAGATGGAAAAAAGACATTTCTACCAAAGCTTTAAACATCGTTTATTCTTTTGAAAATGAATCACTGTAGGGTGGGTGGGGTTTGATTAATTAAATGTAATAAAAAGTAATATATACAGTATGAAACTGCATGGGAAAATTAAAAAATAGCAAAGATTGGTAGGCTAAGTTGTCCACAGAAATAAAATATATGTGGTATTACCAAGAACTGCAATGAAAAGGGGAAAAAGACTGGTAAGTGCTAATAGAGGACTATGTTATTTTAACAAAAAAGTGCTACAGATCCTAAGAGTTAAGGTGCATACACACATGCGATCGTGGGGCCTGACCAGTGATGCACGATGTGTATGCATGGCTATTTCAGGAGATAATTGTGCCATGTATGGGCACTTTGGCGGGCAAAACAGCAGTTCAGTTGGAGCTCGTTGTCAGGTGGATCATCAACAAGTTTGATCGGCCATTTTGGCTGACAAAGTGCCCATACACGACATGATTATTCAAGTTGTTTTATAATTCCCTGCACTCCATTTTATTTTGTTGTTGATGGTGCTGTTTACCCAAATTCTGCTCACCACTGGCAGTTATGTACTATTGTAACAAATATAAACAGGGTGGTTTCAGACTTTTTGGACACCCAAACTTTTGTAACTTCTAATATTCTATGGGTTAATTGATAATTCAATATCCAATAATCTATAAGGAACATTGTATATTCTCTTCCATACATTGAATATTCTATATTGAAGTACATCAAATAGAAAAGAGACTGGAGAGGGTCAACTGCAGGTATAAACCCATCCGTGGAGTCAATTTATTTTTATTTTAGAAGGAGAAGCACAACATGTTTCAGACCATAAGTAGGTCCTTCATCGGGTGCATTTACAGACATTGTGATCCCACCACCCTTATATACAAAATTAACTAGTGAACAAACTGAACACTCATAAACACCAGCTCCATCTAGTGGCCAGGTGTAACACACAATTACAAAAAGTTGAAGTTTGTACATGCATCCAATGAATTAATTGAAAGATTCGTTGAGAGAGGCTGCAAGAAGGGTCCTCTTGTGAGAACTAGAAATGAGACACTGACCGTAAAGAGGGAAGACTTGTTTAAGCCTAAAGATGTCTCCATGTATAATAATAGGATTCCATTTGTCAGCACCTACGGACCATATAGTCAGAAAATTAAATACATTGTCCTTAAACATTGGTCGATATTGCAGACCGTTAAACAGTTTGGTAAACTGTTTAAAGAGACACCCCTCTTCTCTTACAAAAGGGGCAAATGCATTGCTGATAAATTGGTACATGTTGACATAAAATCTAAGAGCAATGTAACCACTCGTTTCTTAAGTGCACCAAAAATGGGCATTTTTTAAATGTGTGTTCGATTGTTTAAACGTTGGATTATTGTATTTTATTTGTATGATATTTACAGGGAGATTCAATAAAAATTCTTTATCGTTAATGGTACAGTTTTGCCCCCACACATCAGATCTTATTTAACATATGAAGCTAACATCTGATGGTTGGGGACAAATAGTACCATTTTTAACGATAAGAACTTTTATTGAATAACCCGATAGTATATTACTCCACCTCTCTGCTGGCAGGCCGATTTCTTAGATAGGATATACATTGCACGTGTGTTTTAATCTATATTTCGTGCTTCTAGAATTTATTTTTGGTTTTAGGATAATAAGAGTGATTTCATACTGCACTTAGGTGTTATTGTGTTGAATGCATACTGTATATAATTATTATAGATTTTTAGCACGGGAGCTAATCAGTATTTGTTACACTAAAAAAAAGGACTTCATCTTTGCGGCAAAAACTTATGAAATTAAATATATTTAGTGTGGTACACATTTAGAAACAAAACTGAAACAAACATGGTGAAACTAGACTTACTGGTGTAGAATTTAGAATTTTGCTCTGTTTGCATTTTTAAAAAAATATAACTTTTTCTACATGGCAGGTAGCTTCCCCCTCTGCAAAATTTGACTCTTTCTTTTCTCCTAAAGAATGGTTTCCTGCATTTATATTACAGCATTGGGGTGACACCCCCCCACACACATAGTGCAGAACACATCACACGATCTTAAGTTCATTACCCATATGTAAATACCTCTGGTATGGGTGTTGTTACTGCCCTGTGCATTTAGGAGGGCATGTTAATAATTGTTATTACTCTAATTGTAAAATTTTATAAATGTACCTTGAAGCACTGTAACCGACTTACCTTGTCAGACAGAACAAAGACTGTCGAGTTCACTCCACCAGTGGTTAGCGAAAATTACTGAATATCCAATTCTACCTCAATGAAGCAGAATTTGTGATCTCAACTTTCTTTTTTCTATGTCATTTTCAACTTTTAATTTCTATTTTCTAATTTTCAAATGGAATTTTCAATAAGTTCAGATTCAAAAAACATAAATTGAAAATTAGAATATTAAATTGAAAATTTTTCATTTAATTTGAAAAAAATTTACTGCAAACTGTACAATAGTTGTAATGTGTCTTAAAATAATAAATATAAAATTAAACAATAAACTTCTCAAATATAAGGCTTAGTGGTTTATTTCCCTGCAATTTTCTTGAATTGAACAGTAATCTGTAATTATGTTGCTATTAGCAGGGTACTGACAAAAACATATACATATGGAAACAAAAAACATTTGTAAGAACTGCTCATATCCAACCAGTATTTTTGTTACAAAATACAAAAACAAATGGCTACTCTATCACTTTACTGACATAAGAAACTGTGTGCCTTGTAAAACAATCTATCCTGCCACAGTTTACAACAGAAACCCTAGAAAGAATGTAACTTTTTATTGCCCCCTGCTCTTATGCAGTGTAGAGTAAAGCCATTTGGTCTGAATCACTATTTCTCCTGGGTTATATATACTAAGTTTGTACTTAGGTGTGAGGCAGAACCGCCAATGAGGAGGAGTTTGAACAACTCGATTTTTTTTTTAAAAAGAATAATAAGGGATATTTTAATTTAAAGGACAACTCCACCCTTTTCTAAAAGAACATCTTTAGAAAGAAGGCCCCTTTAAAATATATTGATATATCATAGTTGGTCTATAAATTCATTACTGTATGCTTCTTGGTGTGCACTCATGGAAACCGAGCAATTTAGAAACCTGTACTGAGCCTGGGGCTGCTGCAGAGAGCAGACAGGGGATTAACATTCAGAAATTGGCTGTGATGGTCACTGTCAAGTCCATAACTGACAGGGGAAACAGGCATTGTGCAGGATTTCAGGTTGACTAAATATTTCAGATTTCAAATTATTACATTAGTTTTGGGGGGTGGATGTTTTGTTGGGGACTGGCTTGCCCTTTAATTAACACATTTTAAGTCAGGATAGCTGCGTTATGTAGGAACTCCCTTTAAAAAAATAGGTTACAAAAAATGCAGCATCAGGATTAATGTACAAAAGAAAGATGAAAGGTACGGCAACATTTGAGTTAATAACAAGAGCCAAAACTCATATACATCACAGGATCAAAAAACGAGGGACGGGGTACTAGGAAGAGTCAGAAATGAGGGTCATGAGGTCAGTTCACACAACAAGGATTGCAGTCAAAAACAGGCAAAAGTTTGTCAATGAGATACAACACTAAAAACACCCACTTAGCAGGGAGGCAAGCCAAATTTATCAGGCACAAACATGAGAAACAGTAAGTGATTATAACAAAAAGAACAATGAAAGGTCAGAAAAAGAGGATATCGAAAGTGATGGCCAATCATACCTCAAATTTCCATCCATGCTGCTGTGAGTAGCACTAGCTGAGAGTAGCAGAGAGACAGCCCCTGTGTGCAAATCCTAACTAGCATAGCAGAATTACACATGTAACACATGTACAGAAAACCCAATATTACCAGAGATAACTGAAGACCCAATTAGACGTAAAGAAGAAACATCACGCATGTAGCGGAGGGAGAGGGGTACTCGATTCCTAACATTGGGGTATCAAGGTACCACATACTGTAATGGTTAGGAAACAGCCTCTATTGGAAACTTACCGCTCTAAGGATATTTTGTTTGTTGAGCAGGTTTCCGCTTAAATTAAAAAATCCACACAGGAAAACGGTCATATGGCTACAAAAGAAAATGTAAATTCCAGCTGGCACAATGACACAAAATACTGACTGAAGATCCATTACTTTGGAAGTAGCCCTACCCATGCCAGGCCTCCTGAGTCAGGTGTTTTTTAGGGCCAATACGTCAACCCACTATGTCTAATAAAATTGACATTCAATAAGTATCGTTCATACTATTGCCTTCCATTGTGTCCGTTTGCGTTCTGGTCTGGTCCGAGCAGCTTTTTTGTATGTTTTTTTTATATAAATCACCACAAAAAAATGCATTATAAAAAATGGACAGAATCAAAATGACAAAACTGACAGAAACGCATGCTGTCAGTTTCTAGTGTGAAAGAGCCCTTTATATTAATATAAGCAATTTGAAAAAAATAGGAAGTATATAAGTAATTGTGCTTTAGGGATTGATGTGCTTAATTCTGGTCTCAGTGCTGGGCTACATTGGGTGAATTAGACTCAACTGATAAAAAAATTATAATTATTGGGTTTTGTGTCCTTAGTATACTATTAACCTCTTAAAAATAAGTTTAAATATAGGTTTAGCGTTTAACAGCATCTGTAGCAATAACATGAAAATATAAAAAAAAAAAAAAAAAGACTGTGCTTCCCAGAAATTAGTCACCGTATCACAAGTTACAACTTCTTGTAAAATGACTAACAGAGCTAATTAATATACTGCAAAAATGCTTCAAATGCATTTAATTGTTAGAAGAGCAAATATGCTTGTGAAGTTCTCATTCATCAGGTCATGGTTAGAGATGTGCTTTGGTTCTAATAGAACCCTTTCGAATCGAATCGGCGGTTTCGAAGTCCCGAAGAACTTTCGGAACGCCCGGATTTTTCGAAACTTGAATTTTCCGAGTTTTCGATTTTTTATCGCCGTTTTCGGTAACCCTCGAAAGTATGGATCGATTTCGGTAACCCTCGAAAACTTGTATCGTAGGTGGGGATCGATTTCAGTAACCTCGACAACTTGTATCGTAGGTGGGGATCGATTTTGGTAACCCTCGATAATTTGACAATCCTGGTAACCCTCGAAATCGTAGTCCATCAACCCGATCAAGTAGCGATGATTTCGGTAACCCTCGAATGTTGTTGTGCCGATTTCGCCAAACCCTCAATGTACAAGCCGATTTCAGTACACCCTCGTATTTGTGATATCGGTAAACCCTCCGAAAGTAGTGTTCGATTTCGGTAACCCTCGAAAATAGCCTGCGAAAGCTCGAAAACAGCCCCGATCATGAGAAAGATAGATTTTAAATGAGTTTACTTATTTATTAGTTCCCCAGACCATTCCCCAGGTCCCTGTGTTATTTACATTAACCTACTATTACTATTCAACCCTTCAAATTGATAGAAACTTTGAATTTTTTTCCCATAGACTTCTAAGGGTCCGTTTTCGGATTTTCGAATTTTTTCGAAAATTCGAAAATCCGAAAAAGGGACGAAACTCATCAGTTTCGAACATCTCTAGTCATGGTTTATCTGTTGTATTCAATTAGATCAACTGGACTTGAAGTTTAGTTCTTGAAGACGTTCGCTAGTCATCCGACTGGCTTTCTCAATTCAAATGACTTGTACAAGAATCTGTGGCAATTTATATACCCTGGAAAATCTCAATTAGCATATCACAGCCAAGTGATAAGGGCAATTGGATAGTGGCTAAGAGGTGTTTATAGGAACACACCAGGGTAGGTGTCAAAAACAGCTTGTACATGGCAGTTGGATCTCCAGTTTTACCCATTGTGGCCAACCTTTACATGAAGGAGGTAGAAAAACAGGCACTTAATACCTTTAAGGGCATAGCACCCAGCCAACTGGTTCAGATAGTGGATGACACCTGGTTAAAATCCACCAGAAGGAAGTACAAGCTTTCAAAACACATTAATGCGGTAGACCAAAACATCAAATTTACAAGGGAAGAGGTACAAAACAACAAACTGGCTTTCTTGGACTGCTTGGTAGAAGTCAGGGAGAATGGTAAACTGCCCTTAACACTTTGCTGTGATATGCTAATTGGAATTTTCCAGGGTACATAATTGCCACAGATTCTTGTACAAGTCATTCTGAATTGAGAGAAGCCAGTCGGGTGACTCCGAAACGTCTTCAAGAACTAAACTCACAGTCCAGTTGATCTAATTGAATACAACAGATTTAGAAGAGCAAAGAAAAGAAAAAAATATACAAAACTAAATATATCAAAGCCACACCTCAACACACACACACATACATAAATGAAATAGAGCAAAGCAATTATGTTACCGTACATTATAAATTATATCAATTTTTTTGTGTAAATTGATAACTAGGGCTGGTTTCAGACTTTTTGGACACCCAAACTTTTGGTAACTTCTATATTCTATGGGTTAATTGATAATTCAATATCCAATAATCTATAAGGAACATTGTATATTCTCTCCATACATTGAATATTCTATTTGAAGTACATCAAATAAAAGAGAGAGGAGAGGGTCAACTGCAGGTATAAACCCCGTGAGTCAATTTATTTTATTTTAGAAGGAAGAAGCACAACATGTTTCAGACCATAAGTAGGTCCTTCATCGTGCATTTACAGACATTGTGATCCCACCACCCTATATACAAAATTAACTAGTGAACAAACTGAACACTCATAAACACCAGCTCCATCTAGTGGCCAGTGTGACCACCAATTACAAAAAAGTTGAAGTTGTACATGCATCCATGATTATTGAAAGATTCGTTTGAGAGAGGCTGCAAGAAGGGTCCTCTGTGAGAACTAGAAATGAGACACTGACCGTAAAGAGGGAAGACTTGTTTAAGCCTAAATTGTCTCCATGTATTATAATATGAATTCCATTTGTCAGCACCTATGGACCATATATCAAAAAATTAAATACATTGTCCTTAAACTTTGGTCGATATTGCAGACCGATAAACCGTTTGGTAACTGTTTAAGAGACACCCCTCTGTCTCTTACAAAAGGGGCAAATGCATTGCTGATAAATTGGTACATGTTGACATAAAATCTAAGAGCAATGTAACCACTCGTTTCTTAAGTGCACCAAAAATGGGCAGCTTTGCATGCCTGAATGTACTTGCTGTCACTCTATAATCAAGGGAGAACTAAATCGCACATCCTCAACAGGGCTTTAAGATCTTTATAAGATTATTTTACGTGTGAACCTGACCACGTCATTTACCATTGAATGCCCATGTGGAAACAATCAACGTGGGCCAAACATCCATGTCTATTAAAACATAATCGCAGAGACACAATGAACTAAAAAGAATTTTTCAATCCTGACCTCAAAAAAACTCACACACCAGTGGAAAACATTTTTCTAATAATAAACACACAGTCCACCTTAAAAGTGCAGTTGCCAACGAGGAAGAGTGATAAAGGAAACTTTTATTACAAAGGAACTAAAGTGGATAGACAAATTGAATACGATGGAGCCCCTTGGCCTCAATGATGCATTTAGATAAATGCTTTTTATGAATATTTGTCTTCTATTTATACTTGCTTTTCTCTCTTTTCATATTTGTTGGTGAAACTACCTATAAAGACTGTTGACAATCAGCAAAGGAGCAGGAGTAGTAATGTACCCTACCTGACTTACTGAGCTGTTTTCTTACAGTCTACAATATGCCTAACTACATTAGTCCAGGGAGGACTTTAGATGGTGGCTATTTTTTCAAATAGACATGTGTATGTAGTTTTGAGATGTACACTTTTTGTAATTGTGTGTTACAACCTGGCCATTAGATGGAGCGGTTTTATGAGTGTTCAGTTTGTCACTGTTAATTGTGTATATAAGGTGGGTGGGGATCAGTATGTCTGTAATGCACCTGATGAAGGACCTACTTATGGTCTGAACACTGTTGTGCTTATCCTTCTAAAATAAAAAATAATTGACTCCATGGATGGGTTTATACCTGCAGTTGACTCTCTCCAGTCTCTTTTCTATTTATGTACTTCAGTTTTTTTGGGCAGTGGTGAGCCCTAGCTGGATGTGTAGAGCTGCCAACTTTATTTACAAGGACACAGAGGCAGCTTGTGTGTTCTATATTGAACTTTGAATATTTGATACGGAATGAAGTAAATATATCAGAACATTCACTTCTATAGGTTTTGGGTTTTTCTAAACCTCTGAATATAGTATAGTATGGTATGTGGAGGTTGAAGTCAAACATCCATCCTCCAACCTAATAAGCAATACCCACATTACCTGCCTGATGATGACCTCAGAGGAAGGTAAAAAAAAAAAAAAAAAAAGAATGGGGGAAGAAAATCTTCCTGACTCCAAGTGATGGAATATCCCCAATTTATGTATGTACTCCAACTTTATGTATCAATACCTTAACATGCAACATTCTTTTGTTTTGTTAGAAACTCATCCAGCTTTTTCTTGAACTATCAATGAACCTGCCATCAACCAGTACAATGGAAGCAGTGCCATGTTTTTAGAAACTCATCCACGCTTTTTTTGAACTATCCAATGAACCTGCCATCACCACGTACAATGGAATGCAGTGCCATGTTTTACACAGTGAAACCCTTCCGAACTTGAAGATTAAACTTCTTTTCTTCCAGTCTTAGGGGATGTCTGTGTGTCCTCTGACATTTCTATTGGTGAATAATGCCCAGATTGTTTATTGTATGGAGCCATAAAGGGCAGTCCATCCAAAAATAATCTGTGTTTTTAGCCTCCTTACTCCAAACTTCATTGCATTTAAACCTTATTCAATGCTCCCACTCTGAGATATACTTACTTTTAGTTCAGCTGATCCTTCACTAGGAGTCCCGCCTCTTGCATGCTTATTTGAGGCAGTTACGAGCGAACAGGAGCTCGTAACCATCTGTTCGGTTATGGACTGTCAAAACCAGGTGGAAATGCAGGTACTGGCAGGGACAAAAAGTAATACCACACAGGGAATGTGAAATATCAAAGATATTTTTGTCTTTTCTATTTAAAGCTATTTATAAATAGGTGAAAATTCGCCTTTTTGGACACCCTTTTTTGCAGTTTTAACCAGAATTTTCCCCAACATAATTACTTACTGGAGATGTTCCATTAACATGACTATTCTTACACAGCACTATGGTATGTTACCATATTAATGGAACTGGTTTGATAATTAGCTGCAGTGTGTTAAATACAATACTAAAAAAAAATATTCCTCTTAATAAAATAGAAAATTCACCTGGGTGAGTTCTACACTATCATATCCTATTGATAAAAAAGAGAAAATTTGCCGGTTGAGGTTTTACATTATTTATCATATTTTTTGCTGAAAAAACACCAAATGTGTTCAGTGTGTAACCAATTTACCACTATATTGAAAATCCACCAGGGGAGTATTACCTATTTACCACCATTTGTGCTGAATTTTTTATTTTTTGCTGTATTTTCAGCATTATCATTGCTACTTTTCGAAGGAAAAGTGCGCTGGGTTAACAAAGACTTTTAATTTCGGGAAAGCAAATTTCCAGGCTTCCCAAGTAGCTCTTACACATGTCAACTGGGATAAGTTGTATTATCAGGTAAAGGTACTGAAGAAGATGGACTGTTTAAGGGGATTTAAGCCAGTTCACATATAAATGTATACCCTTGGGAAATAAATATAAAAAAAATACTCGCGCCCAGTGGCTGAATGCTGATGTAAGAGGCAATGGAAAGGAAGAAAAAGGCATTAAAACCTTTAAGTCAAGGGAATGGAGAGAGCCTTTAGGGTTATAAAAACTGTAACAGGAGTTAAGAAAGCAATCAAACTAGCTAAATTATAATGAAGTTAGGATAGCGAACAAGCATCACTAAGCCTAAAATTTTTTTAAGTATATTAATAGTAAGAACGATGAGACTAGAATGTGGCACAACTATATAATGGGATAAGTTAGTTACGGAGGATGGTGATAAAGCTAAATGTCTTAGATATTTTTTCCCCTCTGTATACACTATAGAAGATCCAAGTACAGATATTATAGAGTATAGTAGCAATAATGGTATAAAAGATTCAGTACACTTTGGTTAACCGGGATATCTACAGAAGCACTAAATAAGGTTAATATTATAAATCCCTGGACCGGATAAAATACATCCTCGGGTATTTAGGGAGCTAAGTTCAGTTTTATCTAGGCCATTGTTTCTTATTTTTGCAGATTCCCTCATGTCCGGAGGTGTGCCTCTGGATTGGAAAAAGGCTGATGTATTCCATATTCAAAAATGTAGCGTTCAGAGACCGGGTATTACAGGCCTTTAAGTTTAACTTCAGTGGTGGGAAGATACTGGAAAGTTTGATTAATTTAAGTTTAATAATATATTTGCTGGTAATAGAGAGGTACGTCACAAATGGACCATAGTAACATAGTAATTATAGTAATTAAGGTTGAATAAAGACATACGTCCATCAAGTCCAACCTATTCACCCTCTTTAATATATATATATATATATATATATAATATATATATATAATAATATATATATATTTTTTTTTTTTTTTAACCAAGTGAAACTGAAATTATCAGACTGAGGAATAATTGCCAAGGAACCAGATGCTGATAAAAATGCACGTTAAAAACCTTACATCACAGATCGAAAAATTTACCTTTGAGCTGCAACGTACACAAGATCTAAATTCAAGAAGGTTTGCAGTGACTATGTGGATGGCACGTTTATCCCTGGCTATCTGCAATACAAGGAGGGAGGTCCCCGTTTCCATGGAGACCACGCCGAGGACCACGTGCCACCCCAACCAGAAGTCATCACGGCAACCCGCGGGCACTTCCCTCAGAGGAATTGACTGAAACTCCTCCGTTACAGATACAGAAATAGCTGGGAATGCGAACACGCAGGATGCCACCCACAAGATCAGACCCACTCTGCCACACAAAAGGGGCCTTTTTTAGGCGAGGGCAGCGGATCAGACGGGGAGGAGGCACAAAACGCCCGAACTTACCACACAGAGGAGAATCTGATTTCCACTTTATCATCTAACAACTCACGGTTAGTGAAATGAAGCTACTAAATAAAGGTTTATCTCATCAGCTTACTCGAGATTTGAGAAGTTAGATTTGAGTTGATCTTTTCAAACTTGAAAGATCCCTTAAACTTAAGGAACATTTTAAATATTACCCTACTACAGCAACTGCCCCTTTTAAACTTATAGTAATTTTGTACCACAAGGGGCATTTCATGGTACTGACCATTTTATGGAGTTAATGAGGATAAACTGTATAACATTGATAATAAAAAAAAATACGCTCTAACCTTAAAGGGGAATTGTGGTCCAAAAATGACTAGGAATTGATAGGAATTGTCTCCTGAGAATTTTTGGAATTATTGTCATTGTTTATTTTGCATAGTTTTAAAGATATTACATTTTTGTGTGTGATATGGCAGTAGCATCACCAGGTCCCTGCACTTCCTGCTTCCTGCTCTGAAAGCATGTCATCAATCGGCCCTGTCTCCTCCCCCCCTTTGCAGCCCCCTTGGTCCCTCCCTCATGGACCCCATTCCCTCCAGTTGCAGGCCCCCCTTGGTCCATTCTCTTACAGCCCAATGTGGCCCTGCTCACGAGTGCATAAGCCCCTCCCACCCGCGGTGCATAAGCCCCGTCCACCCATGGGTGAACAAGCCCCACTTACCTGTGGGTGAACAAGCTCTCCCACTCACGGGTGCACAAGCCCAGCCCACTCACGGGTGCACAAGCCCCCCACTCGCCGGTGCTTAACTCCGCCCACTCGCGGGTGCGTGGCCACTCAGACCCCCCTACAAAAACTCTTGGAACCAGCCTTTTCAGGCAGAGTGAGAACTCTGCCTGAAAAGGCTGTTTTCCACATGGAGTGAGGAAGTCTGAGGCTGTGCTCGCCGCGCACTGTGCAGGAGAAGCCTTAGGAATGTCACATGTTAGCCTCCACCATTAACTTTCGAGTCAGTCATTTCTTTATATTCTGTATATTCTTAATATCACGTATATTTCTATATATACGTGTGGAGCACGTAAAGAGGTGGTTGATGGCTCGTTTTTAAAGGTAGGAAATTGGCCTTTCATTTAAACTCAACTGTTTGGAGACCACAGTTCCCCTTTACATGGCTAAAAGACAGGCACTTAACCTTTCAAGAGGATGATACAATTATAATTTAACTGGCCGATAAGGCAGATCCTAGTCGTTATGGACTATGCATTTTAGTATAGTATGAAGGAACATCTGTTGGCATCAGGGGCATATAAAGTTTGGATCAGAATCTAACATGGAAAATCATAGCACGACTTAGACCCATGATGGAATGGCATTATCACCAACTGGATCGACGACAGACTTTTAATTTGTTTTAGAAGAACATCTTAAAAACCCACATTATACAGTTTACCTAAGATCCACAAAAATGCCCATACACCACCTTTTAGACTGATTGTCTCTGCAATTGGTTTGGTTACTCACCCACTTTCACAATATGTTGATTATTATTTAAAACCTCTTGTTCAGGAGCTTCCTTCCTATAAAAGACAGAACAATTTTTTTATTGAAGTTACATGGTATTGGACTATGGTACAGCACCTGGATATCATCACAGCGGATATTAGTTCACTGTATACAAACATTGACCATTCCATTGGATTATGTGCATTGAACATTTTTATCACATATACTATATAGACTATACAAAATATCTATAGACTAACAAATCACCTCCCAGTGACTTCCTGGTTGATTGTATGCAATTTGTTTTACAAAATAACTATTTCAAAATTTGAAAATAACATTAAATTACCCAGGTCGGACTGCAATGGACAGTCCCACCGCACCCTCGTATGCCATCTTAATGGATACTTGGAAAGAAAAAGTACTTCACTAACATTGCATTTAAAGAACATTGTATCGGTTCTGGAGATATTTGATGACTTGTTCATCATTTGGAAGGGTGACTTGGACAGGCACATGATTTTATTAGTTTTTTTTGTAATTCATTAGATGATAAGATCATTTATAATGCCACTTTTTCACAGGTACAAGCCCAGTATCTGGACGTTGCAGATTGATATTACTGCTAGTGGAGTCGTACATACCATCTATACCAAATCTATACAGATCATAAGTCACTGTTACATGGGAAGGCCTTTCACCCTTGCATACCATCCAGGACTCCCTAAATCACAATTTATGCAGGTCAACAGGATCTGCTCGAACAGTGAAGACAGGTCCCACCAGCTTGATAGGATGAGAACAAATTTAAGGTAGGGGACATCATACAAAAATGTTGGAAAAAGCGAGAGCTGAAGCGAGTAAGGTGTCCCCAAACATTGAGAGGGGTGTTCCCTTTGTCCAAGTTACACCACCTGTTCTGACTATCAAGCAAAACACTAATAAATACTGGCCCATCATCCAATGATATAAAACATTAGACCAGTCACTATACATAAACCTTTCACTGTTTATAAAAAGGGCAAATCCCTTCGAAGTACTCTCATACAGGAGACCCAGTTATGAAATATAAACATAAAACTTTTAGTTTTTCACAAAAAACTGGTTGCTTAAGTGTTTTAAACTGTAACATCTGCAATCGATTTCACTGGGAACATTTCACCCATCCTTACTATCCAAAAATATTTCATGAAAGGATATTTTAACTGTTATACGAATATTGTATTTACCTTTTAAAATGTCCATGTTCCCTTATCTATATTGGCAAAACCATTGGTCAAATCAAACGAGACTGCACATCACAAGAGAGACATTAGAATTGCTCTTGCAAAGGGAAACCGGTACATCTAGATAGACATTCCACCAGTTGCGGCACTGGTTTCAGTCTTAGAGCAATGGTTATTGACCAGATACACGGTGGATCCCAGAGGGGGGATAGGAATAACATCTTTTATCTTAGAGAGGCCAGATGATACACGACTGGATGCAGTTCAACTAAGGCCTTAAATGAACCTTGGGCAGCCATTTTTATTAAATGTTTAATGGTGTTTTCACAGAGTAATTAATGGGTTTACAATGTTCAATATATGTATATTGCTACTTCTCCCATTTTATAGAACTTCAGGAAGGTCTTGTCTTACTTAGGATATTTATATCTGTGTTGCTTCTTTCAGTTTATTCATACAGCATTAATTTAAGTTTTTAAAAATATGGAACTATTTATTTATTTATTATATTTCTGCACTTTAAAACTGTCCACTTCATATTGTTACTCTTAGCACTAGCATTTCATTGCACTTTACACATGGCACTTTGTTACTATTATTATAGACTGACCACTAGGTGGCATTTTTCTACAGTGTGCCGTTTTGTTATAAATATAACATGGCGCTTGTTATTCATTTATGTTTGTCTGAGGAAGGAACCACACCAGGTTCCGAAACGTCACAAATAAAATTTGTTTGCACTTAAGACTGGTGTGCCAGCACCATTTTTATCGATTTATGGACTTTTGGTTACAGCGACTGGTCACCTAGGACTTTTTTTTCCCATTGCATTGTTAAGGTGTGCAGGGTTCTAACCTTCCAAATTTTTATACTGAAAGTTTAATAAAGGAACATATTGTAGAATATGTTTTCAAGGACTAACATTATAGTAGTACCAGCATGGATTAGGAGAATAGATCTTGCAAACTAACTTACTTGGCTTTTATGAGGAAGCGAGTAGAAATGTAGACTCTGGCATACCAGTAGATGTAGTTTACTTGATTTTGCAAAGGCTTTTGATACAATCCCCCATAGGTGACTAATGTATAAGCTAGGCCGTTTGGTCTGGGGAGCCACATTGTACATGATAGAAAATTGGTTAACGAATAGGATGCAGAGAGTAGTTGTTAATGGGACTTCATCATTACGGACTAACGTGTTAAGTGGGGTGCCACAGGGTTCAGTGTTGGGGCCCTTCTATTTAATCTATTGATTGATGATTTGGAAGTGGGTATTGTCAGCAAGGTTTCTGTGTTTGCAGAACACAAAACTTTGTCGACCATTAAAAATTCAGAGGAGTGCAATCGTAGCAGGGGGATCAAGATAGATTGTCACATGGTCTGCTAAGTTCAGATAAGATTCAATGTGATAATGTAAGGTGATGCATTTGGACTTAAAATCCTTTATACTTATGCTGCTTATACTATAAATGTCTCTGTGTTAAGTGAATCCCTGTTGGAAAGGGATCTTGGAGTTTTGGTGGATAACAAACTTAAAGGAAGCAAGCAGTGTCAGGTGGCAACAGCCAGAGCCAGAGCCAGCATGGTATTGTCTTGTATAAAGAGAGGTATGGATTCAAGGGAGGAAATGTTATTCTCCCTCTTTACAAAGCATTGGTAAGGCCTCATTTGAAATAGCAGTGCATTTTGGAATCCTGTGTACAAAAAGGACATCTTTGAAATGAAAAGGGTTCAAGAGAGGGCAACTAAATTAATAAGGTGGATGGGGGGCTTGAATATGAAGAGGACTGGAAAAGTTCAATAGTACGGTGGAGAAAAGGCGCTTGCATGGGATATTATTACTGTGTAAAAATACATTAAAGGCCATACAATAAACTATCTCGGGCATTGTTCACCATATAGCATGTCAGAGGACACTTGGCCATCCCTTAAGACTTGAAGAAAAAAGGTTAAGGCTTCAAGTCTGGAAGGGTTTTTCACTTGATAATGGTAAAGTGGAGTTCCAGGGGGTTGTTTGGCAGGTTCATTGGTTAGTTAAAAAAAAAGCTGGATGAGTTTTTGCAAACAAGGAATATTGCAATTTACGGGTATTGATTTATGAACTTGTTTGATCCAGAATCCAGAGTGCCACTTGGAGTCAGAAGGAATTTTTTTCAAACCCATCACTGCAGAGCAGAGGATTAGCGAGGAATGGGTCTACAAGGAACTTCAGGGGCATCTTTGAAACATATTAATAAGTGAACCTAGGTATGGGGGGGTTATTAACATTTCTAGTATTTATTTTAGGCTGGACATGCCCTTTAAGAAAGGAACATAAGATATTAGATTTTTTTAATAAATAAATGGATCAACTCAGTAAATACAAAAATCACATTATAAATAAAATCAATTAACCAGCCTAAATAAGATTGATATTTGGCTACAGTCTAGCAGGACAGCCAACAGCTGTACATATGTGGCCCCTCCTTTGTTATAGGCAATTGTCTAAAATATGTACTACTGTACTTGTACTGTAGCTTTTTGCCTTATATTTCCTGACAGCTGACAGCTGTTCCTGTAGTATTGCCACTGTGACATTGCTGGGGAAAGGACTAATGGCAAATAATGTCATATAAAAAACAAACCAATGTCATTTATAGATCTGCAAACATGCCTGCCTCCTGTTATTCCTCTAAAGTGAGCCACCAAGATTGAACTTACTGAATGCAACTTTAACTGGCATATCAGCAAAATGTCTTGTGAAGTAAAAAAGAAACTGCAGCACCGCTTTAATTACTGCATTATAGCTAAAAACAGAACCTTGCTTTCTGTTATTGGTTTTGTTTTTTTACTTGTTTGGGAACTTCTGATGCTACTAAATAAAACCTCGCAATATTTTGCATTGCAAATGGCCTAAAGATCCTAGAATGTTTTATCAAGTTTCTATTCCCCACAGTCAAGAAATATAACACTCTTTGTCACCGATTCGTAAACTTGGCAGTCCTGGTTTTACAACTTGAGAACCCACACAATAACCCCATTTTGTGGCCCCACACTAAAAACAATATTTAACATCCATAGGTTGGATGTTTATTAGACACAGCTTTATTGTGAAATGGAATGTTAATATTGAAAAAATATGAAAAAAAAACCCACTTATCCCGGAGCCTCTGCCGACATGACAATAGGTGGTCCCTGCACCATCACCTACAGGCCAGCTCCCTCTTCCACCAGCATACATTATTCAATATATACATGAATAACAGCATTTCAACATGCACTGGAAATTTAGGGACAGGTGAGTGCCTACCATGAAGCAAACTGAAAGTTTGCTCATGGTATGCCCCAGTGATGCAGTTAGAAGGCAACATAAATTTCTCTCATAAAAAATCTAAATTACACTCCAGCGCCTACGAGTCTGACTGGTGTGTCCCTATAATGCCCAGCTTGTGTACTTTACCCTAAACAGACACCTTTCCCCTGGGTGTCCCCAATGATCTGGAGATTTTATAACCCCGCCTTCTCCTCCCTTCCCTCCGTCTGCAGTGGCACATCAAATGGCCTCCCATTCCATGCGGGACATGGAGTCAAAGTGCGAGATTGGTGAACAGGGACAAAGCTAATAGCAAGCATGTTTTCAGTGTTGTAACCCCAGTCTGAGAGGAGGGGTGTTTACCAGTGTGGATTGGGGTTGTGCAGTTCAAACCACTATTGTTCACCTCTTGTCTCTGCTGCTTGGATTGTTGTAGTAGGACCCCCACCGCCTGTTTGACAGTTGTTATGAAAGCCTAGACTAATTCAGCACCACTGTATACGGCAAGATAGGGTCTGGCAGTGTTCTATGTGTGTATAGGATCACTCCTATACATGTATTAACCGTGTAAGTGGACTGAGGGCTTTAATTATTTGTCCAATCTGTGTGGCTAAGCACTTATAAGAGCGTCTGTGTGAGCTGACATAGGCAGCTCTTGGTACACAGTTCTGTGGTAAAGCTGGGCATGAGGGGCATCTTAATAAGTAAATTAACAAGATTGTAGCTACTCACACCATATGAAAGTTCAATAAGAAGGTTCGGATCCTACCTCCACTCCTCTGAAGTGCAACATCAAATCCATAAAATCAAAAAGAAAGTAGGAGAGCCACAACGCAGAGATTGCTGTCAAACAACACTTTATGTTTGTGCAACATGCTGCGTGCTCCTTATCAAGCATGAATAAAACAGTTAATGAAAACTTTTAAAGAGTAAACCACATTCCCCCAATTCCCCCCCTCCCCCCGTATATTCATGTCAATTAATTTGCTGCAATCAGACAGGGAGAGTATAATAACACACAAACAGGTTATTCAATAAACAGTTCTTATCATTTAAATGGTGCTAATTTTTGCCCCAACCAATCAATGTGGGCTTTAAAATGTTACATAAACTGATTGGTTGGGCAAAGTAGCATCATTTTAAACAGATAAAACTTTATTGATCTCCCTGAAAGTGAATAAAGTAAAACAAATAAGTAAAAGTAAACTTAAAAATAAATGGAACTCCACCATTGTTGCTACCTTTTTGCTAGATAAAGAATCACATCCCTTATGTATAACTATTACTAGAAATGTGTTTAGAATTTTTATTCTACTTAGTTTTAGAACCAAATCGGTGCTTCTAAACAAAAGAAACATTTGATGTGAATAACCCTGAATGTACGATGTAAGGAAAGGCATACCATGCTTTAACATTGTTAATAACCATTGAGAACCACTGATGAAGTCAACAAAAAAGTATCCAACGTCTGCAACGAATTATTTGAATATATGTGGGAGTTTAATAGACAACACAATACCATTTAAGATAACATCAAAGTCCGAGTGGCTCACTTTGCATAACGTAAAAAACACTTATAAAAAAATCTTAGTAAGTAATGTTTATTACATAACAGAGATGTCGATCCTTTATCTACAACGGGTAGGCACCTGGTTGAGTTCATTGTATTTTTTAATGTTTACGATTCTTACTATTTTGTTATTAATACTTAACTTTCTATGATTGTCAATTGCAAGTGACACCCAATCATATCTGAGGGGTCGGGGATTGTTACTTTAAGAAGTTTCCTTCTCACTTGTTCACGTGTTATATTCTGCTCCGTTGGGTGGTTGCAACCCCTTCCCACAAGGACCACTTCCTACCCGTGTAAAGCTGTGCAGTCCGTCTTTCATGTGTATTGCACCATATTGTCAGTTCCTTATTCAAATGAAGTCCTGGTAATGGCACTTATAGGTTAATTCCCATGTGCTATTCTCAAAGGTGGTTTACTTTTACACTAAACCATTATGTTTACAACCTTTGCGTTCCAACATTTATTAGAGACACATTAGCAAGTTGTAAATGGCCTAATAGACTGCTTTTTCAATCATACTCTGGATTAAACATTATAAGTGACAAGAATATATAATATCTAATCATATATCAGATACCTAGACACTGTTTAGCAGCATAACAATACTATATATATATATATATATTATATATAATTATTTTTTTTATTAGTAAATAATATTTATATCTTAATAGGAGATTGCATTGAGTTTATTAGGAGCTACCATGGAGGGGGGTGGGTATATGATATTACATATAGGAAAGGTGTATATGCATGTGGTATACACATGAGTGTACCCTTTTAACTCATTGTATCCAATAAACTACTATGTTATAGGTAGCGAGACATCCAATGAATGTAATGACAGGTACTAGCACTGACTTATATTAGGTACAAGAGAAAATATATACATACACTAGATACAGAGCGTGAGATTTCTATTTTAATAAGGGAGATGAGTCAAAATGCAGTTTAAACCAAACACCCCCGTGAACTGATAAGGGGTCTCATGAGAACTGTAAGGAAGTGGTAAGTCAGTATGACATCAATAATTGTGCTTTAGTCGTTATCCAATAGTTCGTAGCTACACAGGGAAAAGGAAGGACATGATGTGTATTGTAATGGACATATTCAACCAGGCTCCGTATCTACCACGCTCCATCCTGCAGTGGTAATCGTGAGTAATAAAAGACAAAGACACTCCCTGTCTCTATGGTCAGGAGGTAGAAAGTGAAGGTAGATAGAAGTAGATAGTGTTAGCTGTGTGCTACTGATGGGTCTAATTCGTTTGGTGTGTGTTCCATTTCACAGTCTGTGTATGGAGAAGTTTATCCCTGCACCAGTGGTGATGTCCTGATTGAATGCAACACAAGATCCTGTGTATAAGATCCTACTTAATGGGATGACAGATTATTGGACAAACTCTGAGGCAACAGATAATGTCACAAACTTACAAGGAACACACAATATACAAGTCGTGGTCAATATTCAAATTGAGCACATAGGCAAGTGACTACTCCATTAATGCCATGTTACTGTGGGAAACTCTTTGTTTTGATTATAAATCATTGCAATACTTACTGTTAATGTAATTCAAACTGGTTCCCTGTTTTCCTATAAATTTGTTCACTGTATTAAGCTCTGGAGCTGTTTTACTGACAATATTGTTTAATCCTTCCTGTCTTGTACCTGTCCAGAATGCCCCAATTAGACTTATTAGCTTTACCAGGCCAAATTGCTAAACCTATTTTGGCTAGAACATTTTAATTGTCACGCCACTATTAATGGTTGGGATGGTGCTCGCTTGCAAGTCCCTTAATCCTTTTGTTAGTGGTTAGTCAGCAAGGTATACCAATGATTTTACTGTTAATACTGAAAAGAAAAGCATTTATCAGTTATTAAAGACACTCTCACTCTCATACGAACATCTTTTAGAAAGAATGGTCTCTTAAATATGTTGGATATCATATTTTGTCCTATGAATTCAATCTGTAATGCCTGCTATGCTTCTGGATGCCCTGAAACTGAGCAATTTAGAAACTGTACTGACCTGTACTGAGTCATGGACATGCCCAGAATAGGCAGCTATGGGGATTGGTATCACCACAATTGGCTGTGATTGGTCAACTGTCAAGTTCCTAACAGGACAGTTTGCCAACTGGAAGAACAGTGAGCAGAAACGGGAAAACAGGACTATTGGTGCAGGATTTCAGGTTGACTTCATATATTTAATTTCAAACTTTCCGTTTAGGGCTTTGGGAGGTGATTTAACCTGTTGTATTGGGGAAGTTTCATTTTGGGGCTGTACTTGCCCTTTAAAAAATTGCTCTGAAGCAGGTTTTTTCAACCAGATCTGTATTAAAAGGATAAAAAAGGATAAACTTGCAATTGTCCCGTTCCATTTCTATAGGTAACTGGGAATGAGAAACATTGTTATATGTTACATTATTGGGCAGATGTTATTTATATTAAACAGTGTGAGCTTGTGAGGTACCTTTTCTGTTATAAGAAGGGCTCGTATTCATTTATATCTATGGGGAGCATCTTTTAACACCCACCGCTACCTTAAATAGAAAATTAATATACTGTATATATATTACGAAGCCCACCATATATTTTTAAGCGAAAATATGTATTGCATGCTAAATCAGCATGAGTTTCGGAAAACTCCAATCCTTTTTTCAAATTGTAAGCAGGTGATTTAAGCACAACAATACACTCCTTTTAAAAGGGGTAACCTCCCATAGGGGGAAGGACAAATATACTATACATATTATTGCAATTTTGATATATACACTTCACTTCATACACATTTTTAACTTTTAATCTTCATTTTCAATTTTAATTTAAATTTTAAAGTAAACCTCTATGAGTTACAAGCTACTCTATCGTGCGAATTAGCCTTCTTGTAGTCAAAATTATCGCATCCAGAATTTAAGCAAATTATAAAGGTTGTAGTACCCGTATCATCCCATTTGGTGCCAGGAGACCTAGTCCTCCTGATCACCAATTCCTCATTTGCTTTAATCGTTAACTGTCTGTCCTCTCATAGAGCCTGGCAATGCTCTCCAACACTAATATATCGCAGTTATACCTGCACTGTGCGATTATTTTTCTGACAATGCTTGGACAGGCAAAGCGGCATTTAAGATTAAAACTGACGACTTATATGCGGCAAAACTTTTGACTTGACATTTTGGGTGTGTCTATCAATGTAAATTTGTTGCAGGGCCATATATCAGTATACTTAACAATTTTAAGGGGGCATGTACTGAGAGTCCTATCCGCTCTCTATTCCCGCTTTAGGCATGCACTTAGCAGATAGTGGCTCTCAGGCTGCAAATGGAGTTTCCTCTTGCGAATCTTAACGCCAGCTATCTGCTGGCAATTGAGATTATGTTCTCAAAAACCTGTTAACACACAAAATTTGCGGCAACATTGAACGCTGTTGTTTGTGTCTACAAGCAGTTACAAAGTCATGCTACTCTTGAACATTGGTTAACGTGACTTAAGACAAAATAGCCGATAACGGCTCTCGGTACACCCCTGCAGGTATACACGTGAACATTCTGACACACTTTATTCCTCACCTGTTACACTCTCTTTCAAGGGAGCAGACACAGGGT
Organism: Hymenochirus boettgeri; assembly: GCA_019447015.1. Lineage (NCBI taxonomy): Eukaryota > Metazoa > Chordata > Amphibia > Anura > Pipidae > Hymenochirus > Hymenochirus boettgeri. The sequence goes on from CM033474.1 coordinate 151,855,318, forward strand.
GTGGTTTAATCGGCCATTTGACCATCCATTTCAAACAGGGATCTATGCTCTGTACACGTAAGTTTCGTATTTTGTTATATTTTTTCTTGTGGCTATATAATCAGTGCTATTCTTTATATACACTTACTCGATTGTCTTTGAATGGTATAGTAAGATAGTACACACACTACTATAGACCATTCCTATATGTAATATTCTTAACCCCCCACCACATTGTAGCTCCTAAAAACCTCATGTCAATCTCCTATAAAATATAGCAATATATTATATAATATAAGGAACTAAGGAGTATTATAACATATATATATATATATATATATATAGATATTATATATATAATACACAAAGGGATCAGCACTCGATCCATGTCAATAAGCGCTATATCTACGCGTGTTCTGTCTTACCAAAGCATCCCACTGAGACGGCTTGTTGTTGCCGAAACGCGTTTTAGTATATGCGCTTCTATACTTTGTATAATAAAGTTATGTTTATCATAGTCCCAGTGAGTGCCTCGGTTTCTATATCGATTATATAATTTATATTTTGTTTTTACAGATTTCTGCTGGCTATGTTGATCTGACAATTCTAGCCATGTTATTATAATGACCCTTGTTCTTGGCAGTCTAAATACATTTTATGGGTGTATCAAATCATACCTCTTGGTATCCCCCCGTGAAACGGCTGTCATCTAGGGGATGTTTCAGAAATGTGAGGGCAGAGAAACAATCAGAGAGACCAAAAATGAAAAACAAATTCCTGACTTGGCAAGATCACTATTGATTCAGTAAAGGGCATGCCAAGCCGTATTTTAAGCTTTATAGTTGTTTATCTCCATCTCCCAAATGGTGGCTATGGACATTTATCAAATTAGATTCTATTAAAGATTTATTGCAAAGTTTCTTTTTTTTTCTCTCACAAGGACTCTGAAGATTATTACGGGAAGCAGGGTGCCCTTGATGTGACTGGAAAACATTTTCATTCTGAGTTATTGGAATGGTGCTGCCAGGTTGCCTACATTCAGTGGTTACACTGCTGCTTACTGACCCTACATACGTAGAAGAGCCTGTTTCAAAAACTGTGCTGCTCAGGGAAATATTGTCCTGCTGAATCATGCATCGCTTTCTTTAAATACCAATGCAAAGCCAAAGTGGGCATTGTGTTGTTTTGGGATGTGGTGTTTGCATAGCCTGCCTTCAAAGGATCAACCAATTACGTGTGAGTTATGTGTCCAATCAATGTGACAAAAATGAAATGCGGTTGTGTATTACCATTATTATTTTCCATTGAATGTATTATACCAAATACTTAATGATTTGTATGCCTAGTAAATATGCGTAATCACGCACCTTGTGAATTTATACATCTGCAATTCCCGTTTCACACACCCCCCCCCAGCAATCTGCTAATGTGGAGCTTGGGGAGATTTGAATTAGCTTCTTGGGCATGCTCAGCCAGAGAGATGGGGGTGTAGGGTCTGCCACAGCCAGTATAGAACATATATTTTCTGAAACCACCAATGCTAATTGGAAATTTCTTAAAACCACAGTATATGTACACTGTAAATAAAGTTAAAAAAAAGATAAAAGCTGATAAAACAATTTTCCGCCCCATAAATGAGGTTAGGGTGCAGATTAACTATTCTCCTTTTTAGACAGGGCTGCTAGACTCCAAGTATTTGGAAGCGTGGAGTGCTACAAAACTATCTTAAGAATCAGACAAGCTGGGAGAGTCCCTGGCATAAGCAACTTAAATAATGTCACCTGCGGACACCTGCCACCACAGACTTTGTTGCTGTTTACCCTGATAGTGCCAACGTTTTTTAAAGAAAATCTAAAATACGTTTTAAATTAATTTTAGTAATGAATGAAATTACAATCCTCCATGAGTATCATGTCACTGTAATTAAATAGACAGGGTTTCTTTGAATTAAGTAACCTATTTGAAAAAGTTGAAATCAGGTCTTGACATACCCATTGTTTTGCAAAAGCACATTATAGAATGTTGTATCCCTAAGATCTATAACTAAGCTAGAATGTTTTTAAAACCCGGGACGGACTTGGGAATAACATTACATTGTTTAAATATTACGGGTAAAGTTAAGGGTCTTCCTAACTTTAGGTATTTATTTATTTACAAACCTAATACATAAATCAATCATACCGTTAGCTCAGGGATACCCATCTGAAAAGCTTGCATTAGTCACTCTGGCAGTAAACTCCCTTTGGACCTCTTCTACAAATTTATTTTTGCTTTATTTAATTAAAAAAAATCCAGTTTGTATAGTTACTGGGGATATTTGGAAGTTTCTAGGGTTGCAGTCGTACTTTGGAAGCCAGTTGATTAGCTGAAAGCTGGTTGCTTTGAAGGCTCTACACACGTTTTTTTTTTGTAGCATCAGGGGGGAGGACTGCGCTTTGTCAGTTTGACATCTTTATTACTGGTAGATACCTTTGCTCTGTATGTTAACAGAGTTTAATTCAGGGTAGGTCCCCTACAGCCATGTCGAGAACGATTTGATCTCACGTTCACACTTCCGGTTCCATTGCCAGTGTGACATCTAACGGGTAGTTCTCACTGTGTCGTGACGGTCCGGTCAGTTATTGGTTCACATTCGTCACAATTTTATGGGTATCGTCTGCATTGCCAAAACACAGTTATTGGCCTGAAACGCCACGCGCAAGGGTATCACGCATACAGGTGCAGTCAAAATCCTGCAACAGGCTGTGTGTGATAGTAGGGCCTAGCCCTCAATCCTGATTCCCTGATGAGGTAAGGCAACTGCTCCTCTGAATGACTGGGTGCTTCTCCATGACCAAGGACAATATGTTTTAAACTCTTTAATAAGTCCTGTCACATTCATTGAACTACAACCAGCTGTTTAAATAGTCTTTGCATGTTACATTCCAGAGACTATACTCACCCTCCACCCAGTTCCCCCTGTCACAGCCTGTTAGAAACCCGGGTTCGACCTAAAACCGACGGTCCTCAGCGCTGGGATCACCTCTATCCTCTGTAATACTTAATGAAACTTACTTTGGTCGGCTCCACTTCCCGCATTCGTGACAACCGGGCCATGAGTATAGAAGCGCGCTGTCTACAAAGTGTGTCCTCTTTTCATTTCCGAATTTTTCCGACTGAGTGTGATGGATGGACCAGCACCAGTGAACACAGGAAAGTACTACAGAGTTATTGATAAAAGTGATCCCCAGCGGTTAGGACCTGGCGGTTTAGGAGGAACTCACCCTGTGTATTACACACGGTGGCATTGGTTTTAGGTGAGTAGAGTTTCCTTTAATTTTCTGGAACAGCTTGTCTAAACTAAACCTAAGTGGTTTATAGTTTGTCCCCTCTAGTGTAAAATCCAGAGGCAGACTACCCAGGCCACCGAACCAAACATTAAAAAGCCACATGTACCACATACACGTTGTCAATCCACATATTTTTACAGGAAATGGTTTTACAATAATTTGTCATACGACTTCTGCATTTGCTGAGACACATACTCTCTATATGCTACAAGTTTAAAGGAGGAAAAGAGAAAAACTTGATTTTTGACGATCTGTCCTGACTGATTTCACATGAAACATAGTGGACAAAGATAAATGTAGTGAAAGCCACTTGTGGAAAATGAAAGCATATATCCTTCAATGGAATACTCAGAACTCCATTTGTCGCACTGTTGCAAATTGCTAATGTGCTAATGTAAAGCTAAGGAGTGGTTTGTCTGGATTCAGTGTACAGTAATGCAAGCTTACCAATACATCCTACACATGTCATTAACATCTGAAAGGCACCAAACCAAATCTACTAGTGTTTAAACTTTGTTTGATAAATATTTCCCTGCACATAAAGCGCTCCTAAAATTTGGTACCAGTAGTATCAATTGATGAATTAAATCATATCACGGCAGCTGTTTTGTGCCATTAGAGTTCTTTAGCTGCTTTGGTTTTGTCTCTGCAAATGTGAAAAATGGGAAATTGTCGAGATGCAGTGATATTTTATTACAGAGGGTTAATAAGTTTCTGTCTTGATAAAGCACTACTGTCATGCAGCATGGGCGCTGCTGATGGTTTGTTTAGAATATTGACATACAAGCTAAAATTGTAAACTCCTGACTTGGATTTGTTTGGTAACAGTTTATAATCACAATGAATCGCAGAGGACGTAGAATATTGTAAAAAAAAAACAAAAAAGGAAGATCTGTCCAACCATATGGTTGAGTCAACTTTAATCTCAAGTGTTTTGATACAGATTGTTTTATTACAATTTGATTGCAAAAAACTGGGCAGTGTGTTTAGTCGCAATATTAAAATTTTAGCAAAAGGACATGCTCTGCATTGTTTATTGTTTCAAAATATTGAAATTGATGCAAAAAAAAACAAACTTCTCTTACAAAAGGGGCAAATGCATTGCTGATAAATTGGTACATGTTGACATAAAATCTAAGAGCAATGTAACCACTCGTTTCTTAAGTGCACCAAAAATGGGCACCTTTGCATGCCTGAATTGTACTTGCTGTCACTCTATAATCAAGGGAGACTATATCGCACATCCTCAACAGGGATTTAAGATCTTTATTAAAGATTATTTTACGTGTGAACCTGACCACGTCATTTACGCATTGAAATGCCCATGTGGACAATCATACGTGGGCCAAACATCCATGTCTATTAAAACTAAAATCGCAGAACAAAAATGCTCTATCAGGAATTTCAATCCTGACCTCAAGAAAACTCACACACCAGTGGGAAAACATTTTTCTAATAATAAACACACAGTAGCCACCTTAAAAGTGCTAGTGAACAAACTGAACAACTCCTACAACCTAGCTCCCATCTAATGGCCAGGTGTAACACACAATTACAAAAAGCTGTACATCTCAAATACTCATACACATGTCTATTTGAAAAAATAGCACCATCTAAAGTCCTCCATGGACTAATGTAGTTTAGGCATATTGTAGACTGTTAAGAAAACAGAGCTCAAGTAAGTCAGGTAGGGTACATTACTCACTCCCTGCTCCCTTTGCGATTGTCAACAGTTCTTTATAGGTAGTTCCAAAATCAAATTGAAAAGAGAGAAAAGCAGTATAAATAGAGACAAAATATTCATAAAAAGCATTTATCAAATGCATCATTTGAGGCCACGGCCCATCGTATTCAATTTGTCTATCCACTTTAGTTCCTTTTGTATAAAAGTTTCCTTCTATCACCAATCCTCCTCTTTGGCAACTGCACTTTTAAGGTGGCTACTGTGTGTTTTATTATTGAAAAATTGTTTTCCCCACGGGTGTGTGTTTTCCTTGAGGTCAGGATTGAAATTCCTGATAGAACATTTTTGTTCTGCGATTTTAGTTTTAATAGACATGGATGTTTGGCCCACGTATGATTGTCCACATGGGCATTTCAATGCGTAAATGACGTGGTCAGGTTCACCGCTAAAATAATCTTTAATAAGATCTTAAAGCCTGTTGAGGATGTGCGATATAGTCTCCCTTGATTATAGAGTGACAGCAAGTACAATTCAGGCATGCAAAGCGCCCATTTTTTGTGCACTTAAGAAACGAGTGGTTCATTGCTCTTAGATTTTATGTCAACATTACCAATTTATCAGCAATGCATTTGCCCCTTTTGTAAGAGAAGAGGGGTGCTCTTTAACATTTACCAACTGTTTATCGGTTGCAATATCGACCAATGTTTAAGGACAATGTATTTAATTTTCTGACTATATGGTCCTAGGTGCTGACAAGGAATCCTATTATAATACATGGAGACATCTTTAGGCTTAAACAAGTCTTCCCTCTTTACGGTCAGTGTCCTCATTTCTAGTTCTCACAAGAGGACCCTTCTTGCAGCCTCTCTCAAACGAATCTTTCAATTAATTCATGGATGCATGTACAAACTTCAACTTTTTTGTAATTGTGTGTACACCTGGCCACTAGATGGAGCTGGTTGTTTATGAGTGTTCAGTTTGTTCACTAGTTTTTTGTATATAAGGTTGGTGGGATCACAATGTCTGTAAATGCACCCTGAAGGACCTACTTATGGTCTGAAACATGTTGTGCTTCTCTCCTTCTAAAATAAAAATAAATTGACTCCACGGTTTTATACCTGCATTTGACCCTCTCCAGTCCTCTTTCTATTTGATGTACTTCATAAAGAATATTCAATGTATGGAGAAGAATATCAATGTTCCTTATAGATTATTGGATATTGAATTATCAATTAACCCATAGAATATTAGAAGTTACAAAAGTTTGGGGTGTCCAAAAAGTCTGAAACCAGCCCTAGTTATCATTATTTACACAAAAAATTTGTATATAATTATAATGTACGGTAACATGAATTGCTTTGCTCTTATTTCATTTATGTATGTGTGTGTGTGTTGAGGTGTGGCTTTGATATATTTAGTTTTGTATATTTTCTTTTTCTTTGCTCTTCTAAAACTGTTGTATTCAATTAGTCAACTGGACTTGTAGTTTAGTTCTTGAAGACGTTTCGCTAGTCACCACGACGGGCTTTCTCTCAATTCAGAATGACTTGTACAAGAATCTGTGGCAATTATGTACCCTGGAAAATTCCAATTACATATCACAGCAAACAGTGTTAAGGGCAGTTTAACCATTCTCCCTGACTTCTACCCAAGCAGTCCAAGAAGCCAGTTTGTTGTTTTGTACCTCTTCCCTTGTAAATTTGATGTTTTGGTCTACCGCATTATGTGTTTCTGTGAAAGCTTGTACTTCCTTCTCTGGGGATTTAACCAGGTGTCATCCACAATCTGAACGTGGCATGGGTGCTATGCCCTTAAAGGTATTAAGTGCCTGTTTTTTCTACCTCTTCATGTAAAGGTTGGCCACAATGGGTAAAACTGGAGATCCACTGCCATGTACAATGCTGTTTTGACACCTTACCTGTGGGTGTTCCTATAACACCTCTTAGCCACTATCCAATCATGCCCTTATCACTACTTGGCTGTGATATGCTAATTGAGATTTTCCAGGGTTAAAATTGCCACAGATTCTTGTACAAGTCATTCTGAATTGAGAAAGCCAGTCGGATGACTAGCGAAACGTCTTCAAGAACTAAACTTCAAGTCCAGTTGATCTAATTGAATCACACAATAAACCATGACTAGAGATGTTCGAAAGATGAGTTTCGTCCCTTTTTCGGATTTTCGAATTTTCGAAAATTCGAAAATCCGAAAACGGACCCTTAGAAGTCTATGGGAGAAAAAATTCAAAAGTTTCTATCAATTTGAAGAGGGTGAATAGTAATAGTAGGTTAATGTAATAACACAGGACTGGGGAATGGTCTGGGGAACTAATAAATACGTAACAACTCATTTAAAATCTATCTTTCTCTCATGATCGGGCCTGTTTTCGAGCTTTCGCAGGCTATTTTCGAGGGTTACCGAAATCGAACACTACTTTCGAGGGTTTACCGATATCACAAATACGAGGGTTACTGAAATCGGCTTGTACATTCGAGGGTTGGCGAAATCGGCAACAACATTCGAGGGTTACCGAAATCGATCCTACTTAGTTCGGGTTTGATGGACTACGATTTCGAGGGTTACCAGGATTCGTACAATTATCGAGGGTTACCAAAATCGATCCCCACCTACGATACAAGTTTTCGAGGGTTACTGAAATCGATCCCCACCTACGATACAATTTTTCAGGGTTACCGAAATCGATCCATACTTTCGAGGGTTACCGAAAACGGCGATAAAAATCGAAAACTCTGGAAAATCAAGTTTCGAAAAATCCGGGCGTTCCGAAAGTTTCTTCTCGGGACTTCGAAACCGCCGGATTCGATTCGAACCTGGGTTTCTATTAGAACCAAAGCACATCTCTAACCATGACCTGATGAATGAGGACTTCACAGCATATTTGCTCTTCTAACATTAAATGCATTTGAAGCATTTTTGCAGTATATTAATTAGCTCTGTGTAGTCTTTTTACAAGAAATTGTACCTTGTGATACGGTGACTAATATTTCTGGGAAGCACAGTCTTTTTTTTTTTTTTATATTTTCATGTTATGCTACAGATGCTGTTATAAACGCTAAACCTATATTTAAACTTATTTTTAAGAGGTTAATAGTAATACTAAGGACACAAAACCCATAATATATATTTTTTATCAGTTTGGTCTAATTCCCACCCAATGTAGCCCAGCACTGAGACCAGAATTAAGCACATCAATCCCTAAAGCACAATTACTTATATCTTCCTATATTTTTTTTCTAATTGACTTATATTATTAATAAAGGGCTCTTTCACACTGAAACTGACCTATGCGTTTCTGTCAGTTCTGTCATTTTGCATTCTGTCCATTTTTCATAATGCATTTTCTGGCTGATTTATATAAAAAAAACATACAAAAAAGGCTGCTCGGCACAGACCAGAACGCAAACGGACACAATGGAATGCAATAGTATGAACGATACTATTGAATTCTAAGTTTAGTTAGACATAGGTGGGTTGACGTATTGGCCCTAAAAAACATCCTGACTCAGGAGGCCGGCATGGGTGGGCTATTCAAAAGTAATGGATCTTCAGTCAGTATTTTTGTGTCATTGTGCCAGCTGGATTTACATTTTCTTTGTAGGCCAGTATGAACCGTTTTCCTGTGGGATTTTTATAATTAAGCGGAAACCTGCTCAACAAACAACAATATCCTTAGAGCGGTAGTTTCCAATAGAGGGCTGTTTCCTAACCATTACAGTAGTGGGTATCCCTTGATACCCCAATGTTAGGAATCGAGTTACCTTCTCTCCTTCTCCTCTCCGCTACTGCGTGATGTTTCTTCTTTACGTCTATTGGGTCTTCAGTTATCTCGGTAATACTTGGTTTTCTGTACATGTGTACATGTGTATTCTGCATGGCTAGTTTAGGATTTGCACACAGGGGCTGTCTCTCTGCTCCATCTCAGCTAGTGCTACTCACAGCAGCATGGTGGAATGTTTGAGGTTATGATTGGCCATCACTTTCGATATCCCTCTTTTTCTTGACCTTTCATTGTTCTTTTGGTTTAATCACTTACTGTTTCTCATGTTTTGTGCCTGATAAATTTGGCTTGCCTCCCTGCTAAGTGGTGTTTTTAGTGTTTATCTCATTGACAAACTTTTTTGCCTGTTTTTGACTGCAATCCTTGTTGTGTGAACTGACCTCATTCCCTCATTTCTGACTCTTCCTAGTACCACCGACCTCTACCCCTCGTTTTTTGATCCTGTGGATGAGTTTTTTGGCTTTTTATTAACTCAAATGTTGCCTTACCTCTCTCTTTCTTTTTTGTACTATAATCCTGATGCTGCCTTTTTTGGTAACCTATTTTTTAAAGGCTCCTACATAACGCAGCTATCCTGACTTAAAATGTGATTAATTAAAGGGCAAGCCCTCCCCCAAAATCAATCACCACCCCCCAAAACTAATGTAATAATTTGAAATCTGAAATATTTAGTCTAACCTGAAATCCTGCACAATGCCTGTTTCCCCTGTCAGTTATGGACTTGACAGTTGACATCACAGCCAATTTCTGAATGTTAATCCCCTGTGCTCTCTGAGCAGCCCAGGCTCAGTACAGGTTCTAAATTGCTACGTTTCCATGAATTGCAAAGCACCAAGAAGCATACAGTAATGAATTTATAGACCAACTATATATATCAATATATTTTAAAGAGGCCTTTCTTTCTAAAGATGTTCTTTTAGAAAAGGGTGGAGTTGTCCTTTAATTAAAATATCCCTTATTATTCTTTTTAAAAAAAAAATCGAGTTGTTCAACTCCTCCTCATTGGCTTCTGCCTCACCTAAGTACAAACTTAGTAATATAACCCAGGATGAATAGTGATTCAGACCAAATGGCTTTACTCTACACTTGCTAAGGCAGGGGGCAATAAAAAGTTACATTCTTCTCTAGGGTTTCTGTTGTAACCTGTGGCAGGATAGATTGTTTTACAAGGCACACAGTTTCTTATGTCAGTAAAGTGATAAGTAGCCATTTGTTTTTGTATTTTGTAACAAAAATACTGGTTCTGATAGATGGCAGTTCTATACAAATGTTTTTTGTTTTCCATATGTATATCTGTTTTGTCAGTACCCTGCTAATAGGCAACATAATTACAGATTACTGTTCAATTCAAGAAATCAGGGAAATAACCACTAAGCCTTTTAATATTTGAGAAGTCTTATTGTTTAATTTATATTTTATTATTTTAAGACACTACACATTACACACTATTGTACAGTTTGCAGTAATATTTTTTTTTTTTTCAAATTAAATTTTGAAAAATTTTCAATTTAATATTCTAATTTTCAATTTATGTTTTTTGAATCTGAACTTATTGAAATTCCATTTGAAAATTAGAAAATAGAAATTAAAAGTTGAAAATGACATAGAAAACGAAAGTTGAGATCACAAATTCTGCTTCAATGTAGGTAGAATTGGATATTCAGTAATTTTCGCATAACCACTGGTGGAGTGAAACTCGACAGTCTTGTTTCTGTCTGACAGGTATGGTTTACAGCTTCAAGGTAATTTATAAAATTTTACAATTAAGTAATACAATTTAACATGCCCTCCTAAATGCACAGGGCAGTTCCACAACCCATACCACCAGAGGTATTTACATATGGGTAATGAACTTAAGATGCGTGTATTGTTTTGCATTGTGTTGGGGGGGTGTCACCCCAATGCTGTAATATAAATGCAGGAAACCATTCTTTAGGAGAAAAGAAGAGTCAAATTTTGCAGAGGGGGAAGCTACACTGCCATGTAGAAAAAATTTATTTTTTTTAAAGTGCAAACAGAGCAAAATTCTAAATTCTACACCAGTAAGTCTTTAGTTCCCATGTTTGTTTCAAGTTTTGTTTCTAAATGTTACCACACTACCACTATTTAATTTCATAAGTTTTGTTGCCACAAGAGTGAAGTCCTTTTTTTTAGTTAACAAATACTGATTAGCTCCCGTGCTAAAATCATTATAATAATTATATACAGTATGCATTCAACACAAATAACACCTAAGTGCGGATGAAATCCCTCTTTATTATCCTAAAACCAAAAATAAATTCTAGAAGCACGATAATATAGATTAAAACACACGTGCAATGTATATCCTATCTAAGAAATCGGCCTGCCAGCAGAGAGTGGGAAGTAATATACTATCAGGGTTTATTCAATAAAAGTTCTTATCGTTAAAAATGGTACTATTTTGTCCCCAACCACTCAGATGTTAGCTTCATATGTTAAATAAGATCTGATGTGGTTGGGGCAAAACTAGTACCATTTTAACGATAAGAACTTTTATTGAATCTCCCTGTAAATATCATACAAATAACATACAATAATCCAACGTTTAAACAACGAACACCACATTTAAAAAGCTAGATAACATAACATATACCGGTATGTAAATAATCTGACTTATTAGAATAACCTGATGCCACCCATCATGTTTTTTTTTTTTTTTTTTGGAAACTTGCAACAGAAGTATAGCTTGTAGCAAGTTGTTGTAAGCCTCAATGTACCATAGGTTAATTTTATGACAAAGGTGTCAGATTGTTGGGGTGTAGTATGTACCAAAGAAATATATCACCAGTACAAGCTTATTCACTGACTGGGGTCCGTTTAGCTGTGGGCCGGCAGTCCGTGATCACGTCTTGCATGCAATGGATCTCCTTGTTGATAGCTCTCTGAAGTTCTTACGTTGCCCACGAAAGGCCAACAGCAGCTTATATTGAGATAGTATAGGGCCTCTCGTTGGGTACCCATAAAAAGGTGGAAGGCTCTGTTACAAGTCCATAGACAAAAACGGACTACCTTGTTGGGCTGTATTAGGAGGGCCCCCCCCCCCGCCCCCCGGGGGCCCCGTTGTCTGAACCGCATTTTAGCTTAACTGCTGTCATCAGTGATGCTTTTTATTGCCCCCATCCTCCACTGCCTTAATGTAGTGTTTGCAACACTTATAATTTCTGCAGCAGTCCTCACCTCTGACACTGCAGCTGCTTACAGCAACTCCCCCCTCCCCCCACCCTGCCTTCTATTCTATTCTGATTCTCATTAATTGTTTACAGAAAGTGGCTTGCAGCCAGCCAATTAGATCTAGTAAAGAGGTCACGAATAAGACACATATGTAATTTCTTGCTTTTGGAGTGACAGGTCTTTCCCTGTCATGCTGTGATTTCAATTATTATTTCCGATGATCTACAGCACAGATTAAAAATTAAAATTCCTGAACTTCTACATTCAGCACAGATTTAAATTTTAAAAATTTTCAAAAATTACAGAATAACCCTTTAAATAAAATAAAGTCAAATTTGAATGAATTAATCAAATGATTAATTCTTTAAAAAATGAATATAGCAGTCTCTAATCTTTCATTTCAGGCCCCTGCTCCAGACTATTGGAATAATAATCATATATTTGATTCCCTTTTTTTAGTTTGCTTTGTGTGTCTCCAATATTACTATATACTACCTTTCTGGAACAGATATGACATGCACCTTTCCTCGCTGCTCTCCTTGTTCCCGATCTTATTTGAACTTGTCTCATGGTCCTTCTACCTATAAAACGTCCACATACAGTAGGCATAGCAGTTGGTAATATGCAACCCTTAAAATGCAATTATTCTCTTGTCTATTTTCATACGATTATTAATAATCTGAGAAGTATTGTCTTCCATTTAATAATTTTAACAAGGATCCCCAGCCGCTGCCAGAAAAAGGTCTAGACTGATATTTAGAAGCCTAAAGAAATATCTCTATCCCTCAGTGTCTAGAGGAAAGGTAGAGGAAAGGACAGGAGAGTTTCCAGATATGTCCTAGCTTTCATACAATATGATATGTTTTGGTTGGGGAGGGGTGGGGTTGGGGGCTTTTTACACAGACCAATCATGTGGCTGTCACCGACTAAGACAGTCAGGACAGATAAGAAAGTGTAACTTTACAAGTCTTCATGTTTTAATAACTTAAGAGAGTCATTTATCAAGCAATAGAAATCAAAGTCTGAACACACAATGCTGTATATAACCCCACCCCTCAAGTACACCCATGTTGGGTACTTGTGGATTAAAAATATTCAATTGAAAGTCCTACCGGATCATGTTGTGTCAGTGGAAAAGTCTCTAATTAGTACTCCACTATAATAACGTTACCACCTAGCAAATAATTCTATCAATGTATCACGATCTAATAATCAAACTTGTTATCACAATGTTAAAGTGCAAGTGCATCCACATACTTTAATACATAGAAATATTAAAAAACTTGAAAATACTTAAAAAAAATTTCAAAAATGCTTATGTTCTGTAATGGTATTTTAAGTCATAATCTATTAACAGTTAAAATTCTGAAAGGTATTTAGGAGGTAGCAGACAATTTAAAAAACAAAGTGATGTTACCTTGACTCCATACAAAGTATTTCAATATTGGTGAGTCCTTGTTGTAAATAAAAGTGCAGTTCACTAATCCAGTTTCTTAAGACTTTGTAAAAACAAATTGATAGCAGACGTATTTACATGTACATTCAGGGATACATATGCCTGTTTCCAATCCATCATTCAGTTCGATTCTATGCAGTCTAAATGAAGATTTATAAGAAAGGTTTGATAGACGGCTCTTTAAGGTTGGGCATCATTTAATCCTTTTATCCAGATCCATTCTTTTTGTAAGCAACTTCTTTCTATTTTCTTCTCCTCTCATGGAGCTGGTTCTAACCTGTGTATGGACAATCTTATGCTGGGTACACACATGCCAGATTTTTTAAAGTTGACGACAGGATCTGCAAGTTCCTGTCTGTTATTTTTTTTTTAATCACTATACACACGTCCTGCTCGTTCCTTCTTTCCCTATCTACACATAGGGAAACGCTCGGGACTTTGTGGTTCCTTGGCCACTGCAGACATCCCCTATGGGGAGACTACCACGGGTGAGGGAATTTTCCCTAATTCCCCAAACGACGAATAGCAGACCCGAATGCTTGGCGGCCGCGCTCGTTTTATCCATCGGATCTGTGTGACCTAGTCGATACTGTGGTTGTACCTGCTTTAGCTGTGTTACTTTTAATGTTTCTATTCTAAAAATGCCCGAATACGGATGTGTCAATTATGAGCATTAGGTGAAAAATCTGTATATTGTCCTTGTGCTCTGCATTGCACTATTTGGCAACGCTTTTCTCGTTAACCCTACGTATACTTTCACACAAGGTAGTTTGAGCATACATTATATACAAAAACAAAACATTTTGTGTCTCCCACCATGTTACGGTGGTTTTGCGAGTCTTAATTTTGTACCCCTAGTAGGATGGCAGATCTCTGTGCCTGTACCTGATTGAACCCCCAGCAGTGCACCCATACATGAGAAATGTGCCCTTTATTTAGTCTTCTAGATACGTTTTTTTATGCGTGGATTATAGATTTTTGATCCGTTGGCAGAATATTGTGTAACACCAATTAGATCCTTTTCTACTGACCCAACAATGGGGATCACGGTTAGACTTCATTGATCCTTTTGAATCCCCCAATATCAATCAACAATGGGTGTACTTTGGTTCAGTCAGACTTTCAGGGATATTCAATAAAATTTCTTAACGTTAAAATGGTGCTAATTTTGTGCCCCAACCAAATCAGTTCTTATTTAACCTTTCAAGCTAACTGTTATTGGTTATGGGGAAATCCCGATACCATATGATCCATGTGTACCTAGTCGGGTATTGTGTGGTACCTAGTAGAGATGGGATGAAATTTCTAAAAAGTTTGAATGTTTTCGAAAGTCCCGGACCCCCTGAAAGTCAATAGGGGAAATAGTTGCAGTTAAACTTACCTTCGGCCCCTGAGACCCTGGGAGATGTCTGGGGACCCGTCTGTGCGAACGTTCGAAGGATTATCGAAGCGCACACTGAAACCATCAGATTTCAGAAATCGGAAAATCGATTGGTTAATGTAAACCAAGAATTGAAAAATCAGAAATGGGTTAGGAACTTTCTGCTACTATTACGAGGTGCATCTCCATCCACGAGCTCAGATGCCATCGCAGTAGATTGTATTACGAAGAAAGCAGCTAGCAACATCGGCTCCGCGAGCCAGTGGTGCCAGCGGGCTCACTGTCGGCCGCAGTAGCCGTCTGGCATCGGCCACATCAGTGTGTGGTCACGCTTTTTTTAGCCCGAAGATGCCGCGTTGGAATCAAGACGCCGGTACCATCATCCTCTTGAGGCCACCGGCACTGGAGATCCACTGGCGGCCGCAGTTGTAATTCTTCGGGGTGGTGCCCAGCCGAGCTGGTTGTCACCAGATTGGATAAAGAAGGACACGCTCAATGGCTCTTTAAGAGCCGCTTACCTGGGGGTCCTGGTTCCGAGCTGCGGGACCCCCAATAACGGCCCTTATCAGTGGGGACCCCCTAAGCCCCAAGGGCCCTTTTCAAGGGCGGCCAGGGCACATCAGTGCCGCAAGGTGCCCGATAGGGCCGGGGAGGGTGTCCGGTTGAGTTGGGATCCCCTTAAGCCCAAGGGGCCTTCCAGGGTCGCAAAGGCACTTATAATTGCCGGGGAGGGGTGTCCCGGTTCGAGCTGTGGTACCCCTTAGCCCCCAAAGGGGCCCTTGCCAGGGCCCAAGGCCTTATAAGAGCTAACATGTGATTGGGGTTTGGGGGAAATTAGCACTTTTTACAATCAGAACATTTATTGAATCTCCCTTTTGCATTCTATTGCTTCTGTTTATTCTCCCATAGTCCAAAACTTGTTGCATAAAGAGCACTTTTTGCAGGAAGTTTGCAAATACTGCCCTGCGCCCCCTTCCTTTATCCTACTCAGTCCTCACAAGCAAAAAGCAAACGGGTCTTACCTTAGATTAGTCAAGTGAATTTTATTCATTACCTTACCTGGTATCTATTATAAACCCACATAATATATATGATCCAATAACTGGGGCTGTAAATAGCATTTCAGAATAAAAAGTATATCACATTCAAATAAATAATGGGATAACCTGTAACCTTAAAAAACAGTTTGTTAAACATATTTTCTATTAAAAAAAAACCACAACCTGGATGGAAATTGGTGAAAACATCTCTTCTTGTTTTGTATAATTTGTTTTGTGTTTCAAGCAATCCAGAAATTCACTTGAGGCCACAATAAATGAATTTTTATCTAACCTCAGACAATTATATTGCTCTTCTAACATTTGTGGCTTATGAAATCGAAAACATTTTACGTCTTTCCCCGCAAATTTGCTTCTTATTGTGTAGCTTCAGATGTGATATATTTGTAGTCCAAGGTTTTTGCTCTGGTTATAGTATTTTTATTTCATTCTTTCATAGAGAGCTTGCTAAACGCCAGCTATAACCTTCCTTAATTCAATGGCCTTACAGCTAGCTTTTTTTCTAATTATATACGAAGTGTCCCCTTCGGCTAACAGAAAGGATAAAGGTACCGTAGCAACAAGCCTTTACATAGACTTCAACCTCCCTGTAATCAGGCAGCCCAATCTGTGATAAAATGGACTGTTTGGAGTAAAATGTCATCAAAACCTGCCGTAGCTTCAATATATAGCTTTTATAGAGTCCTCGGTAAATTACCAGTACATTAGAGATCATGGGCATTTTTAAAAAGATACGCAAACAACCACATTATAAAAACAACTTGTGTAGCTATATTCAGAACAGTACAACCCTTATGTTAGAGTTGTTTAGGTTAACAAAATCTTAAAGTGGAAAAAAATATCTTTTTAAAAAAATTGTTGTATATGAATTCATCCCTAGTTAATCTACATATTATCTCTCATTTTTTGTTAAAAATCTGTTAATTTTATACCCTTTGCTATGTTTTCGTGGATTTTCGTGAGCTGCCATTTAGTGAAAGCCAACTTTCTTTCCCCTTGTCATGTTCCTAACAGTACTTTATACTGATTGGCTGTTTTGAAATATGTTAATCATGCTCAGATCCTTAAATAGCGCCTGAATCAACAAAGGGTCCGAGTCAAAGGGCAAGACCATGGTCTCTATTAGGGGTCCTTTAAAAAGGAAATCATTATTTCTGAGCATTATACACAGACAACATGCTGAATGGGCATCTTAAAGGATAATTGCACTGTAAAAAAATCACGTTATGTTTATTTGGAAACTGCAGCTTTAAAAAATACTTTGCCATATTTTTTTTTTACTAGTCCCGCCAGAGCCTAGCTTTGTGCCTTGAAGTTGCTGACGCTGTTACGTTTTCTGAATGTTAGCTCTGCCCCTCGGAAATTTCCTCTGCTTTTCTACTCCTTGAGCTCAACAGTAATGCTTTGTGATTTCTGTGCACACCCGTGCACGGAACTCACAGGCCTTACTGGTTTGAGGCTCAGCAGAGAGTGCACGGAACGCACATGGCATTACTTGTTTTGAGGCTCAGCAGGAGAGTGCACATAACTCCTCACATGCATTACTGTTTGAGGCTCAAGCAGGAGAAAACAGGGGACATCTCAGAGTGGCGGACTTACTTCAGCACCAATAACAAGATGTCTCAATTTCAAGGCACAAAAGCAGGCTCTGAGGGGCATAGTTTAAAAAAAAATATAGGCAATGGTATTTTTAAAGCCTGCAGCTTCCAAGTGAACTAACTTGATTTACAGCGTCACTTATCCTTTAAAGTAATTGTAGTGGGACCGTACTTAATACTCTCTCTGACTTACTCTTTCTACTTCTGCTGCTTTTTTTTTCCTTAAAAACATATCTATTTGCCCGAATTTCCCTTTTAATTAACTCCCCTTTTGTGTACATACAGCAACAAATCTTGTACAATATCAGGATATTTTGGATCATTGGGATTGAATCTGTTAGATTTTCCTGCCTATTGGCAGAATGAAAACATTTTATTTGCTAAAGCCATTGTGCAAATACCAGGATTCATACGATGTCCAGGATGTATTATGGGAATTGTTGCATTATGGCCACTTTAGTCAAACGGTAAAGCTTTCCTACAAATACAATAAATCTGGCATACCCTAGGATTGGCACAGGAGACCACATAACAATTCTATTTGCTAAATGACATTTGTAAAAGTAATTTCAAATAAAAAAACCTTATAAGAATACACATACATATAAAAATATGACCACAGGAATCACTTTAGTACACTTCTATATCATCACCCAGAACCTTATTCACAATCGTCCAGCACCCATTTAACTGGTTTAACGAAAACTAAAGACAATACTGTATATTATATTAGCACTAATCCTTGTGGCTGAAGTAGCAAGGGAAATGTAATACACAGACCTACTTTCTCTATTGCTGCCTAATAAAGCAACGAAATGGCCATTCATACCCCAACCTCATACAGTTACAGAGATTATTCTGTCTTCAAATGGAGTAATTCTTTTTTTTAAGGTGCATTAAGAAATGAAAGCGTTAAAGGATATCTAGACTGTTAGAAATGAAAGTACCTGGGCAAGGAGGTTCGGATTGATTCTTCTACCTCACAATATCATTTTAGTATCTGCATCAGCAGCCCAACAGTTTCATTTTGTCCCAGGTAGCCTGGAATATCCTGTATTAGAAGATACTGCTGAGCCGGAGGAAGACTGGCAGAATCCATTTTCTTTGGACTGGGCTTCCTCACACAGAAACAATTTGGGAGGTAGATTACCAATCTATATCCCTGTTCCAAGTTTCATTTTACTGTTTTTTATTAACTTTATACACACAATAGTTTTCCTTAAGAATCACGAAGGATTAAGCCCACAGCGTGCTGATCTGCTGTTGTGGTATTGCTGTTTCTGTTGTTTTTCTATGCTGTTTAGTCATGGCCAGATTTGTGGGGGCCAACGCAATGTGCATCCTGACACATGTATGGGATCTGGAGCATCCGCTCCAATGGTCCTTTGTATGTGTCACATCTGAGTGAGAGTTAGTTTCCCATTTAGACTCTGAAGTGCGAATCTAAAGGGGAAACTTGCAGGCATTGCAGGACTTGGAAACCTGGGGGAAATGCAGGTTTCCAGTAACCTGGATGGGGGAAATGGGGCGTGAAGGTATTGAGGATCACTATGGAAGTAGTGACAAGAATGAGTAGGGTTCTTCAATCCTAGCTAGTCATCACAACAGAAAAAAATTTGGCATCCTAGGTGAGAAGCGGGGGAACAACAGCTCAGAAGTACATGTAGAGCGGCTATTCCCTTGAGCAACCATGGAACTACTAATACAAAGGGGAGGGGAAAACTTAGGTCTAAAAAGATATGCAGGTGGTATTGGTAGGTGATCTTAATTTTTAGAAAAGTGATATGGTAATCTGCCACCAAGACCGGTGCTAAACTGTGTTTCCTGCCTGGTGCTAGGGTTTGACATGTGGTGGATTCATTTTGACGATTTTGGGTGGGGCTTGGAGTGAACGCTGATGATCTGGTTCTGTTTGTTGGCCAATGACAAAGTTTAGAGAGGAGGAGGATGTCCTAAAAAATCATTTCTGAGGTTAGGGCCAAGATAAAGTAGAAATCAAGGGTGGAGATTGCCGAACTACATAATGGTTCAGATCCGTTTTCGAACTTTCGAACTCAGTGAAGTTCGATAAGATCGAATTCGGACCCATTAAAGTCAATGGGAGAGTGATATTTCAAGCCAGTTCCTGGGTGATATCACCAGCTAAAAACTGACATGGTAACTGTAATGGGCTTGTGGCAACCTGGGAAATGTTCTTGGGGACCATGTCACTATCACCAAAACGTGTTAAAAAACACTTCTTAATATGAGTGGGGTCAAATGGTCTGTTTTTGCCAAGCTACCTTCAAGGGCATTGGCCAATTCGAAGGTTACCGAATGATACTATACTTTCGAATGGTTACCGAAAATAGAACATAAATTCGGAGGGTTACTACTTAACTCAATGATATTTTAGGGGGTTAAGAAACGATCAATACTTTCTAGGGTCATGACCGATTTTTCAAGGTTCGCGAAAGGCTCGTAAAATTCGATAATTCTCGAAAAAAAACAAATGACCACAGCGATGGGGGAGAAGTATCCAGGTATTGAAAGTAATTTGGAAACATAAAAGAATTGGGGGGTTACGGTGGACTACACAGGGGGATATAGGTAGGGGTAAGATATCAAGGTGCTAATAGATAATAGACATAGATGATACTGAGGAATTGTAACGTCAAAGTATGGAAGTAATTAAATAATCGAGTATGTTGTTGTGTACAAATGCAAGAATCCTGTCTGACAAAACGGGGAACTATAACTAATAGCTTTAAAAGAAAGCGGCGTACACCCCTGTGCCATCACGCAAAAAAAAAACTACTCACCACCTTATAATGTAAAGACATAATATACAATAGCCCCCACTGTCATTAGAGTGTACATGCCCTTTAAAGAAATGTTGGAAAGGTAGCAGAGTGTTTTTTACGCTTTATGTATAAAGCAACATAGTACAGAGCTGTAGGGTAGGATATGAAGTGCCTGTTATTAGCCAACTCTGCGGCACTTGTATTTTCTTAGTAGTGTACATTTTTTAAAGCACACAAACATGGCGGCTCTGGACCCACCCCTCTCCCACATAAAACAAAGCCGTAAATTCAACACGTACTTTAACCGGTCGCTTTTTCTCTTCACTCGTCTCCCTCTCTTCACTCCGAACTGCACACTGGAGCATGCCAACACACCCGAGGCCTGTCTCCGCCTCCAATAAAGCACTCCCATGACCCGCACTTGAGAGATTGGCCTACGGCTCTTTGAGAGAATAACCATCTACAATTAAATTGGCCGATAAAGGAGGTGCGGTGGTGGTCATGGACACTAAGAAAAGATGTGATACAGAGGCATATCGCCATTGAGTAAGCGGATATATACGTCAACTTGATAATAACCGGTGAAGTGTGTTCAAGTGGAGATGGATAGGTGAATATACTCATTCAGTCCCTTGGGTTTCTGTCACAAAAAGACAAGAGCTAATATGTGTAGTCACCCTGTGACACCCATTTTTCATCACTACCAAAGTACCAAAGAAGTGTTGTGACCAGAGGTAGACCTCTCATAGCCAGTATTAACTCATTAAGGAGAGAATCTAGGTCGTCTAATAGATTTTACCTCCAGCCTTAGTGAAATCTTTGAAATCATATATTAAAAAAAAGGCACTAAGGAAAGTTTTGATAAAATGAAGAGCAGGAATGGATGAGGGATATTCTATGGCTGACCTCGAGTAATCTTTTATCCATAATAGATCATCGGGCTGGTATGAAGGCCATAGCGTTTTCCTTTGGGAAAGCACTCACCATATATTCGGAGTTGCGTATGTTTATTTGGAGGGAATCCAGGTACTACTTTGCTCACTCATAATTATTGTTTCTTCGATGGGACTTACTATCTCCAGAGATGTGGGATGGCAATGGGCGTGGCCTTTGCTCTCCCATCCTTTGCCAACCTATTTATGGGTTGGTGGGAGGGGTCCACATCTTTGGAGGTAACAACTTGGACGCTATAATTGATGATTTGCTGTTCATCTTGAAGGGTATAATATTTGGTGCCAATGAATTCGTACAAATATGTGAATACGAATGATTTAATTTAGTCTTATAACGGCTCTAATTGATCGAAATCGGTCTATCATCTAGACTTAAAATTAGAAGGATACTTTGGAATCATAAAGAATTACTAACACCTATAGAAAAGAAGTGGCTAGGAATACTTCCTTTTTGCAGACAGTTGCCATCCCTAGCAAAACGATAAAAAGTATCCCTATGCCCATTTATAGATCTCCGTAGGAATTGTTCCTCTGAGGAAAGTTTTGAGATGGCTTCCAAGGACTTTGAAAAATCGCGATTGTTAGGAGCGTAATTTCAGAGAGGGATATAGTCAAGCGTATAATACTGCACGCTGAAGGTCCAGAATTCCTGTTAATGTGAGTCCTGGGAATAAGAGTAATCGAGAGAGAGTATTATACTTTTGTTACAGGACTATAGTCTAGAATATGATCATATAAAGAACATTTTTTATAAACATTTGTCCCTTCTGAAATGGGAACCCAATTCCTTAAAGGTATCCTGAATATAGTGGTGGTGAGAATTGTTTTCTAGGAGAGCACAAGTATTTGGTAATTAAAATAATCACCCAGCCTGTGTTTGAATGATAGCATAAGAATAAGGATACAACTTTGCTTGTCAATGAAGGGCACATACAAATTGCGGAGGTATTTCCGTGTAAAGTGTGCGACAGGATAATGATTGGGATACATTTAACATCAAGTGTAACTGGTTCTAATTATAAATCTGTGATTATGGAAAAAAAAAGGGAACAAAGGAAACCTTAATACAACACATGTTGTTATCTATTATATGCTCGAAATGTATGAAAACAGTGTTGGTAGGAAGCACGACGTTCCCCCTAAAGCGAGGATTCCGTGAACAATTGGTCAAGAAAGTTTAGAACCCCAGTGGGAAAACATTTTTTGGAGTGTAATGGGAAAGACTAAATATTGTTGTGATCCAAATTATTGAAAAGTGAGGTGTTATAAGAGGGGGGATCCCCTGAAATTACTTGATAAAGAGAAGCTTTTTGGATAATGAAATGAGTCGAGGACTACCGGAGGGGCTCAACCTACAGGTGGGACATTATGTGCATTGTAATGAAGTGATAGTGGAATATGGTTGGCTCCTTAAAAAATGTGGATATGATTAGCCCTGGTACTTATTAATCACATCAATTGGGTGGAGGAATAATCAGTAAGGATGAGTTGCCCTAAAGAATAGCTTACTAGTAACTTCCTAATAAGAAAGGAAGTTTTTAGTGACCTATTGTGGTATGTTTACCACAGATGTTTATGGTCATTAGCTGTATTTAAAATGACTTAATAAGTATACCTGAGGAATGGTGAAATATATTAAGAGCCTACCAGGTAGGGGTTTACTGTAACGACCAATGGGGTAGGAGAGAGGAATCATACAAATAAATGAAAATAACAAACGATAATACAAAATGACGAATAAAAAATATATCCACGTTTAGAATTCTAAGGTTTAAAAAGAAACTTTAAATGTATTTAAAAAAAAATGCATGTTTTTGATTGTTATTTTTATGCAATGGTTTAATTTAAGTAAGATCTTGGATAGCTTCTCTGGGCATGTAATCTGGGATAAATTATGATTGTGTATTGGAAATGGTTAATTGCTACCGATAAATGATTGCCACGATATTCTTTATGTCTAAGGGGGCCTGTACAGTGGGTGTGTCTATGCGTCAAGGGTCATGAGACCCGAACGCGTCAGACCAATCTGTTTTAACTTTTTCATGTCTTATGGATTTTCAATAAAAAGTGATTTTAGATACTGGCTGTCTGGGACTGAATTGGAAACACTCGGGAGCTAAGTAGAAGGTGCACACCTATAACTAACTAACGTGTGGAGTACATTTTTAAGGGGTCAGGGTTGCGTTATTAGTGAAACATTTAGGGACAAATATAAAAACTCTTGAAGTATGGCTTAACAAAAAAAGCACACATTAGTGTGGGCCCAATTTTTGTGGCCAACTCGGTGCCCGCTATGTGCTGGGATCCGCATTTTTTGTCAATCACATGGGCTCCGATTGCATAGTTGACCAGTCAACAAAGTTCATGAATGCACACGCTTGCGTGTCTTTCCCATAGTCTCGTACGCACTACAGTGTGACTCAGCCTTACGCTTCTACACTACAATTACAGCACACCTGAGGGTGATGCCATTTGTACGATAATCGCACATGTGAAAGCCATACGGTTGAAGCATTGTTTGTAAATGCACCATATATGGTTCATGGTGAAAGTGGGGCCTAAGAATTATGCTGTTTAATTGCATCACTTTGCATCACAAACTCTCCAACATTCAACTAACTGATCTTCAGTCCATAGGGTGGCTTCCCATTAACAAAGATCCTTTCAATACCTACTTTTAACCTTAAATCCCTTCGCTTCTATTGCATCTTTCTAACTTATCTTCTCTTTGGTCCCTTATGTTCCAGGCGTGCTCTCCATTCTTCGTAAAGAATCTCTCCACAGTCCGTCACTCCCACTGCTACCTCTCCCGCCTAAACCATTCTCCTCTTGCTGCTCCCTACATTTGTAACTCCTCTCTTCGCTTCGCCTGGTGACATCCATTACTACTTTCAAATCTAGACTGTATCCTACCGACCTTTCTGAGCAATCAGCAGAAACCATATTGTTTAGCCCTTTTAGGCACTTTGTCCCCATCCCCACCCCCCACTTGTATCTGTATGTCCCTCCCACTTAGTTGTTATCTCTTTCGGGGCAGGGATCTCATGTCCTAAGTGCAAGGCTTGTTGCCTTATATCAATTTATACATAATTTAATATATATATTATATATCTATTATATATTATATATTATATCTATATAATATATCTTTCTTAAACCAATTGTTATAAATTGTATTTATTTAATTTTTATCTATCTGAATAATAGCTTGACTTATCCCCTTGTTTGTACACTGTATGATTTTTAAGTGCGTTTTATAAAACAACTAATACATACCTACTACTTTTGTAACCTGTAATCCGATCGCACGTGAAAAGCGCAACGCTAATTGCTGGCCTAATTGGTGTGGCCTCATCATTTTTCGAAGTGCTTGCGATCACCATTTTGTTTTGGCATGTTTCCAATTGTGCAACCCTGCGCAGATCGCTGCACAAGTGAACGGTAACATACCGCCAGTGCCATCCCTGTAGTGTGGCCTCACCCTTAATCAGTACACTTATCATAAGGCAACATAGTGCAGATTGTAAGGAGGATTAATGCACGTAAACCTGATCTTAACAGAAAAGAGAGATTAATGCACATTCTGGGCCCCCTAATATCTATTCTAGTGCAAACAATAAAACTTGTGGGTTTTAGATTTCCATTTTATGCATCAAAGTGAAAAGCCGTCCACCACTTCAACGGTAACCCCAGTAGGGAGGATCCTAAGTTTACTTTTTTGGGTTATTTATCTGGGCGGATACTCCCCTAAATGCAGTGACCGTACAGGGGTGGTGGCTCCTTCACTTCCTGTTTGTCGCAAAGGGAGATCCCCGGTGACGTCATGGACTTCTTCCTGCACCGGGCTTCCTTTCAGAGGTACAAATGTGGTCTATTGTGTTTTACTAGTGCAACCGACTTAAAAAAAAAAAAAATTAGGACTGGAATCATTATAGGTGATCAATGAATGAAAAATCCTGGAAAATGATTTTCACACATGTGAAGTGATGTTGCCCGTATTCCAAGTGCGTTTTCATTCCCTAGATGATCTGATGTTATCTTTGGGTATGAAGTTGTAAAGTGAAATGGGGGCACAACAAAAAATTCTTACAATACGGTGTACACCCCCTCCCCCCCACACCTTTTTTTTTAACACTAAATCCATAAATTAAAGCAAGCACCCAATGACACCCGGTGGTCTCATTAAAGTTGTCGGCTCAGATTATTCTTTCCTCTCCCTTCTCAGGGAGACTAAGCTAATTTATTAGAAAATTTCGAGAGGTACCAAAATAAAGGCCGAATCAAAATTTTTTGGGTCGTAAAGTGCGCAAAAGCTTGTGCACCCATGCATATGGCAATACTGTGTGAATCAGGACATGTGGGAGATTGAATTTAGTGAGGTTTTTTTTTGGCAAGTGGGGTTTAGGTATTTTTCAACCTTTGAATCATCTTATTTTATTTTTTCACACATATCTCGTAAAAGCATGGAGTTCTATGGATGAACAGCGCCTGGAATTCTTCATGTAATGTATGAAACCATACACTCAGGTATGTAGCTGAAGGTGTGTAATTCCAAAAATTTATAGTTTGTGGGTTTGCAGTTTTGAGCTGTTTCTTTGAAAAAGATTAGGCTGTTCAAATTACGAGCATTTGATTTTTTTTTTAATTTCACAGGTGCTGTGACCTGCGATGCACGATGTCTATAATGGCCGTTTTGTGGCCTATATTGTGCGTGTGGGGGCACTTTCCCTCCTTTCCTCGGCCGAAACGGCGCTTCGTTTAAAGATCCTACCCTCTCTATTAAATACTTTGAATATCGCACAACCGTCGCCTCTGATTAAATATTATTGCGCCAGCTACACAAATTTCTTTCCAGTTTTTTCACACAGCCACTGCAAACCAAGGCTTAAACGTGCTACTTGACTTCAAAGAGCCCTAAAATCAACTTGTGTGGCCGCCAGCAACAAGCTGGAAAATAGCCCATTAGTTTCTTCTGTATGAGAGAAAGTCTTAGGCAGATTCAGACGAATGGCTGTGTGCCGTTTCATGTAGCGTAGTTACCAACGTTTTTCGGAGCATTGTGGTGGAAATGCTGCATGCAACGTTTTCATAGAGGCAAACATCTGAAACCCTGTGAAACGCTGCAGCACGGTGCACAGCCGTTCGTCTGATCTGCCTTAGACGTGGTACCACACAGCAAATATTTACAAACAGCCGCTGACCAACAGTGCTGGAAACACTGATGGTGTGGAGAGACCAAGCTCAGTCAGTCGCCTGTTCGTCCATATCGGACAAACGGGTGATTGGGACTGTCGTTAAAACACACTTCCGAACTCTTGCGGTTCCCTATGGCACTGTTCGACTGCGGCCACTATTGCCGTGACCGACATTCTTGTGATTTTCTGCTTGAGAAAGGCCCACAGCCGAAAAGTCATTATGTATGGACACAGTTTGCTGCTGTTGTCTCTGCTGGTGTTTATATATATACACTCTGGGGGATAAGGCGCACTCCTACCGGTCCATAGAATTACGTGCCCTGGGTGCATACCAAAGTGGACACAAGTCAAAAGACAATTTTAGTAATACTTGCACTCAGTCCATAGAACTACGTGAAATACTCTTCTTGGTAAATAACAAAAAATTTTGCTAGTTTTTTTTTTTTAAAAAACATGCTCTAAAAAAAACTAAAAAAAAATATATGAGGGATTGAAATTATTAGTATTAGGTCCATATCGTAAACTTAACCTTAACTGGAATGGTTTTTCAATTTAAATGCTTTATATGTAAGAGGTAGCTCTGTTGTCCACTATTATATAATGTGTTTCTCACTGTGTGTCACAATTATTCTGATAAAGGGCTCATGCAGCTCTGAACGTTAAGTAATTTAAATTAAATGAAGTCCAGTCCCAAAATGAAATCTTCCCAATCACTCCAGTTAAATCACCCCCATAAGCCCTAAACGTGATTTATCGTTTGAAAATTGAAATATAAATAAGTCTTACTAGGAAATCCTGCACCAATAGTCCTGTTGTCCCTGTTCTGCTGCATGGTTCTTCCATTGAGCACAACTGTTCAGTATGGAATGGACAGTTGACATCACAGCCAATGAACTGCATTACCATTCCCTTCTGCCTCTTCTGGGCATGTCCAGAGTCAGACAAGGTCAGTACAAGGTTTTTCTAAATTGCTCAGCTTTCCATGAGGCATCCGAAGCATAGCAAGTCCTACAGATAATAATTCTAGGAAAACTATGATATATCAATATTGTTAAAGAGACCATTCTTTCTAAAATAATGTTCGTATGAGAGGGGTTTGTCCTTTAATAAGGTGTGCTCAGGACAAATTCTTTATTGTGGCTATATAAGGTGATCCATTCTGCCACTGTGTTGTTTACATTGTTATAATTTTTTAATAGATTTGTGGTTCCAATTGTATTGGATACATGTTTTTATCTATCTGCGCTGGCTGCGGGTTGGTGGGCTTCAATACCCCCTCTTAGGATGTCATCATCCTGAAGGACGACGGCCCATCGGTAGTTTGTTAAACTAACCTGTGCTAATAAAAGTCATATGAAGGAAGGAAGCACTCCGGGCTTTTCCAATAGTTTTAATTGTTTAAACAATCGACACGTTTCAGTCCATATCAGACCGTTTCTCATATATCTTATCAAAAAACGTCGCACACACCCGCAATTTCAGTTACCTGGTGCTGCAGAGTAAAGTGGATTGATGCTGTCTTGCTCCCTTTCTCATATAACTGTAACAGAGACTCTGGCCACAGAAAAGTTTTAAGGCTTACAATTCTTTTATTTGTATTTTGATATATATATACTAATTATATATCTATCTTATTATATATGATATATATAAATGGAGAGACGGCAGAGCACTCCTGGGTCTTCTAGAAAGATTTATTAACAATCACATAGTAGGCAGATAAACCTACCCTTTCCAGAGCCCATTTTCTTAGGGTCGTCCTCATTACTTACTTACTGAATTACAAAACAAATTATATAAACAATTAATAAAGTATACTTACTTACTGGACACCCTAAGTTTGATGGAAAAACTCAATGATTGGTCTAGCCAACCCTCCAGGATTTCTACAGGGTCTCCATGTAGAAACTAACTCAAAGGAAGTGGAATTTTACTTAACATCCAATGAGAGTTCTGATCTTACAAACCCTGTTTCAAAATCAAAAAAATCCTCTTAGGTCACTGTAATGACAAGACCGGAAGTGTAAGGTAGTTGTGTCTTACAAAACACCGTTATGTGCTGTTGTAAACATGTAACAGTCTTATAGCCAATTAGAAAATTCTTCAGGCTCCCAACTTTACTACTACCCCCCCTTCTCCATAGAAAGTAATGCGACAATCCAGTTTCTGTGTGCTAGACAGTAAATGGTATCTGTAAATGATTAAATGATTTTGCAGTCTCTGAACTACCCCCCTATTCTTAGAGAAATGGACAGTTTTCCTCGTTTACCTTCTGTTTATAAGAAGTCTTCTACTTAATTTTATACTCTGTGGGGAGCTTTTAGCTCCTTAAATCCAAAACCTCTCCATAATTTGTCAAGTTAATCATTTCCTGTGTTTCCAAGTCCCTAAGCCCATAGTGCTGTAACTATGGAACTTGCTGTGAAATACCAATAAGTATGAACCTAGCATGTTATTCTGGTCCTGTATAGGGTCGCAGGATGTCCAATGGTGCTGCCCATATTAATTTGACTAGTGGCAGATTTCCTTGATCTGTTTTTTTCAGGTCTGCAGGTTAATCCCTTGAGTCTGGATCTGTACATTAATAATGTCCCAACTAAACATCTGCTTTGTGTGAGAGCTCTGCCAGGATCGATGACTGTTATCACAAAGGCAACAGTGGTGCTGCAGCCAGCAATTGCATGTGACAGACCAATAATGTGGTCCCATAGGGAAACTACATGATTGCCGTGATTTACTACTGACCTGTTTGTCTGATACGGGCAACCAACTCGTTCGCAGCTGGCCCGCCCCCCCATCACATATTTCCCTACGAACTTATCCATGGCAACTATCGGTTGGTTACTGGTGTTTAACCCAGCCTTAAGGTTTGTCACATGTGCATGCGTGTGCTAACCCTGACGCATGTCGTGCGTCGGCACCGCGATCCACGTGTTTACAAACTTTAGACTTATAAAAAGGACTTATAACTGCCAAGTAGGTGGGTATTTGGAAGTGCCAAATATGGTAAAGTGTATGCTTCTAACAAGAGATTTCACCCAATGCAAAAGCGCTTGTAACTCTCTCGTACGTATTTACCTACCATAGTCTGTGGAATTTGGTGTGAATCTCACCTGCACTTATCTGTATTAAAAATATTACGGGTAAAGAGGCATCCACCTCTGGTAAAATTACTTTACAACGGCCCACATGAGTGCCTCTTCCGGTACTCGCGCTGCCTGGCCGCAAAGCGAGCAGTCACGTTGCGCTACTGAGCAACCCCTATAATGCTTCCCTAATCCAATAGTCTACTAGCTCTGGATGTAATGGGGCAGAATAAATCACTTGCATTTCAAACCCTTTGTAGGGACGCGCTAAAAAAGCATGACCGTGGGCTTTTAAAAAATTGGGTTCTGTAAGTCAGGAATGTCTTTAATTCCAGGAATGTATGAAAACTACATTTTCTAGAATTCTGTGCCGTCGGGAATGCTTGGAGTTGTGTTTTAAAAGATTTGAAATTTTTATTAAGAATAACTGCTGCAAAACAGAGAATTCTGGGATTTGTAGTTTTTCAAACTGTGCAGTCACAAACTTAGGCGTATTAGATCTAGATACATGCCTTCAAGCTACAGGATATTTAAGAAAAAATTCTTGCAAACATAGAATGCGGGGATTTGTAGTTTTCAAACAATGTGAATGGTCACAATCTTAGGCTGTATTAGATCTATACAGATGCCTTTAGCTTCCAGGATGTTAAGAAAAAACTTGGTCACAAGTTAAAAACGCCTGCTCTATACCATTAGCTGTATTATATATCTAGACACACATCTTTGCCCACAGGCTATAACTAAGAACTTTGCATGTCCGACCCATTTCTTTAAGTGCGAAATATGTGGTTATCTGTTAGATTATTAGGGCAATGCTATTAGATAACACGAGGCTGCGAGGTACCAATCTGTTATAGAGGCTCTATTCTATTTCATTTCAAAGAGGTTGGGGCAAGAAAGGATGCCTAACCCCCCAGAAAAAAAGGAATTATGCTAGGGGTGGATGGATATGGATGGATCCGATGATGGAGGGAGGGGGAGAAAGAGCTTCCCGCACTGCCCGTCCACTCTCAAGAGTAAAAGTAGAAGGTAGAAACATTTGTAACCAAAAGACAGCTTCCACTCTTCAGTTTCTGACATTGGCCAATCACTGCAGGAGAACCACTAAAGGAGGCAGAGGCCAGTAGTAGGTTAACTTTTAGATTGGGGGTAGATATGCCCTTTAACGGGGAACCATGTTCTCCATACAGTGACAGTATTAAAAAGAGCACTCTACTACATTTAAATGAACTCCAGGATCATGCTTCTAGCTGCAAAGTTTATCCACAGTTATGGAGTATAAAGGGTTACTTCCCACCTAGCACCGAGAAGCTTGAACAAATCAGCACACCACTTTGGTTCCTGTCGCAAATTTAAGTAAAGCTGCTCACTGGTGGGACAAATACATTGTCATCTAGCATCATAATCCCTCACCCCAAACATCTTTATCATTTTAAAGCTTGCCACAAGCTGAAAAAGAAATGGTTTCTCTCTTTAAGGTGTCCCATATATAGAGTAAAGGTCAGAGAATGGTTTGTGGTCTGTAAACTAGCTGCCAAAAGAATGTTGTTTATCTAACATAGATAAAAATCTAATTATAATAAAGTCTCTGCTGATCATGTTTACATCTCAGGAGCCTCTACCATACCCTCCAACTGTACCATTTGCCTGGTATTGTACCATTTTTGAAACTGCAGTACCCGGGCAAAAACCGGTACCAACCACAGTGCCTGGATGTGTACCGCCGAATCGGTAACACATGAGAGACTGAGGGGAAACGGAAGGAGTGCGGGGGTAACATGTTATTTCAGCGGTCCCACGTGTGGTTACTGTCGCCCGCTTTAAGACCGAAACACTGACTCCGCGGCCAGACTAAGGCTTAATACTCTCGCCTGTGGTACGTGTGTTTTCTTCATCTTGCTGACAGTCCTTTGCATCGATCGGTATCCGACTCATGTCTGATACAGAATTAACCTCGCGCCTTATTAAGAGATGTCCGAACAGGCCACATCCGTCCGCTCGAGGATCCGCGACTTTTCGAAAAATTCGAAAATCCCGCGTGGACCCGTTAAAATTAAAATATCCTTGGAAATAACGAGAATTTTTCGAGTTTTCACGTATTTTCGGGATTGTATCTTTCCGAAAATACAGTAATCCAATTAATAGTCGTAATTTCGAATATTTTCGAAATACGTATTAGGAATTAGAGAATCCTTGTATTTTCGAAATTTTCGAAATACATGTTTTCCCGTATTTTTCGAATTTTTCGAAAATCCGTGAAAACTCGAATTTTTGAAAATTTTCGAAATACAAAAACTCGGAATTTCGGAAGGCGGAAAATCCGGAAAACTCCGCCGTCCGAATGGGATTAAATCTGCGCGGATCCTGTTCGGATCCGCGAACCGCCATCCCCCAGTCCCTGATAGACTCTTCTGCCCAATTATGTAAAGTACTTACTATGCTATCTCGTATTACTTGACTTTGTATCAATATAGGATAACGCAGATTTATTCTAATCTATTCTATCTTTCTATTAGCTTATCTGTCTTACTCTCTATGTGGCCTTACTCTATGGTTCCTTACTCTACTGCCTTACTCTATCTGCCTTACTCTATCTGCCGTACTCTATCTATCTATCTGTCGTACTCTATCTATCTATAACTCCATTAATCTATCTATCTATCTTACGGCTATCTATCTATCTTACACTATCTATCTATATCTATCTATCTATCTATCTGTCTATCTATCTATTATTTTCTAATTAAAGGGGCCAGTAACTGCACATTAACCCTTCTTTTAAAATACATGTCTGCCACCAACACTTTTAACACTTCTTTACATTTAGATAAATAAGTGGTGATATTAATATCCAGATTTGGGGGGAGAGCCTTATATAATTTGGGGGTGGGGGCTGGGAGGAGTTGGGTGGTGAAAAGGGGCGTGTCCCACTTACCTTTTTTTTTTTTTGTCGTCGAATGTTGGAGGTATGCCATAAGCCCAAAAAGCATGTCACTTTAAACCCCACCCCTCAACAACGGTCCACACCCCCATGCACACCCGAATTTTTTACCTAGAGACAAAAAACAGACATTATAAGCAAAAGTGTTGTAAACTACAAACAGGAACAGACGCCTGGGGGGTCAAAGACAGGCTCGTGCCCCCCGAATTTTCCCCCTTTTTGCCACAGATACGACGGATATAGCCCCACCAACACAGATACGGTAACTTCTGTCAATGAAGCAGGAGGAGGCCACGTTATAGTTTTTGCTGGGCCCGGGGATTTGCTAGTTCTAAAATGGCATGGTGTGCTACAATTAGAAATACAGCTGGAAAGAGAGTTTGCCCACAAAAAGTGACTTTATTAAGTGCAGTATAGTGTGAAAATGGATTTTAAATTCCTTTCCCATATTTCCACAGAGGTAGGAAAGCCACTAACTGAGTGGAAAGCCTAGACCAGTTTTTGCTGACAGCCCACTGCTCATTGCAAGTTCGGGCAGACTGTGGACCAAATGTATTAACTTGGGTATCCTTGAACTTCAGCCGTGTTTGTACGGTATATCGTAAATTACCAATGCAGTACATTCCGTTATGGTATTGTAATAGGTATTGTATACAATTAAATGATGTGCGTCAATAAATGTACAATCGCAATGTAATTGTATGATTGTGAATTGTATTTTATCTATGCCATGGCCCTTAATTTTACAATCGCTGTTATATAATTCCCCATCGTCAATATTCCCTCGTAAATCTCCCAATATTAATGATAGGAGAGATAGTAATGCTAGACACAAAGTAAACAAAGGATAGCTGTCATCCTGCCCAGAAGCCCGCTTTGACAGCTCACTATTATAGCATTTAAAAGTCCCTTTTTTATATACCACTATATTGTCCTTTAAAGCATTAAGTAAGTTCGGCTTGTCAACACATTTTTGGGTGGCTCATAACCTGATTATTTGTAATAGAAGCTAGTGTATGGCTAGCTTTACCCAACCTTTTTTTTTTTTTTTTAAACAGGGATCACACAGGGTAATCTTCGACGTTAAACACGTCTTTCATAAACCCTGTGGTCATGTGACCCCTGAAACATTGTAAATCTTGTTTGTTATATATAATACAGCCATTGAGAGTGAATTAGGGGTCCCACAGC
The DNA here is from genome assembly GCA_019447015.1 of Hymenochirus boettgeri. Lineage (NCBI taxonomy): Eukaryota > Metazoa > Chordata > Amphibia > Anura > Pipidae > Hymenochirus > Hymenochirus boettgeri. Next base: position 151,888,943 of record CM033474.1, read on the forward strand.
CTGTTTTTTAAAATACCCAGGTGGGATGGAACCAAGATATCAATGTTTTTTATGAAACACAGTGCTGTTGAAATACTTTTGGTTTTGTTTTTGGGCACGGCTCTTAAATTATTTGCAGTGTGGGGGCTTGTGCCGGTTAATGAAATATACTGTTTAGATATCCACTGGTAAGGCTTAGCAATTTCTTATTCAAGGTTATTAGTCCGAGAATCGAAATCTGCAGCTTTTGTCATACGTGAGGCAAGACAAACATCAACAGTAGTTTCATAGGCCTACGTTACAACATTTCATAACACACCCGGTGAACGTCTTTATATAACGATGAGACCTGAAGTGACTGAACCAAAGAATTTAAGCTCTTTACAAAGAAGTTATTCAATTAGCTTGAGGGGTGCATGTCCCTTGTAACTGGTTAAAAAAGGGGAGTTCTTTGTACATTATGTTTTATTTTTTTTGCAATTTTTGTCTCCCTGGTACCCAAATTATAGTTCCCTAAAAAAATGTATCCAGTGAATTGATTCCGTGTAAAAAAACAACTTTCCACATCGAGTTGTTTTCGCCTCATGTCACAAACACACTTGCCTTGACAAGATTTACGGTACACACTCTTTACGTTTTTTCACACTTGGTTTATTATTATAATGCATTTTTTTTTTAAGGGTTTGTAGTCTTTGGTCAAAATAATCCGACTAAAAAACATTTTCCCTGATTTTTATCCTCAGACGTCCGCTCAAAACCTAATGTCATGGAGATACCCAGGAACCGAACTGTGAATCTCACCCTCACGTATTCATGACAGCTATCAGTGCTTTCGTTACTCCCGCGCACTGCCCACCCTATGGTTAAGTCATGCTAAACCTGCTTGTGACTTTAACCCCTATCCCAGTGAATCTCCGGTGGTAGGTATCTCTTGTAATCATATAGAAAATTTCTAAGCTACAAGTGTGAAGTCCTTCCAGGTTCTTCATCCACTTTTTCTCCCTCCTTAAGCCACTGTCCTTAGGCATGCCTCAAGAAAGAGAGAATATACAATGGCGCTACTTTAATATCCTATTGTTAAGGGGAGGAGGTAGTAAAAACAAGTAAAACAAATTGCAGTGCTTGCCTGTAGTTATTCCAACAGGTAAATATTGAGAAAAACTTGCTAACAACTCAAGAATACATAATGTTTATACTCAGGAACAATAAATGAATAAAACAAGAATTTCTTTTAAAAATCTACAATAGCATCCTCTATCTACAATTTCAGAGTCTGAAATCTCTGGGTTTGATTCTTTCACGTAGGGGGGCAGTAGTAAGTGGGTAAGTTTGTAGAATGTTTTTATGTAGGACCTAAACCCAATCAAACTTTTTTTTTAGGGTTTTTTATAAACTGTATATATCCTTTGGCCTCTATGAACAACAGACGCCGAGTATTTGTTTATATACCTAATAATGTTGTGTTTTATTTACATTGGTGCTCAAAAACATTTATTTTTAATACAGTTCAGTCCTTTGTTTATACGGTTGTACGATTTCACAAGACAGATTTTTAAAGGGATCTTATCTTGGGTAAAGGAATTTTTCCTTATCTTATAGTTTTCCAAGTATCTTTTTTTATTTGTTGAAAGTTTGTTATTCTTACAGTTGTAAAATGTAAATTTCATTTTCTTTACAGAGTTATTGGCTCCAGTCTATAAAGTCACAATATGGCAGGCCTTCATTACCTGAAGAACGGGGACCCCCCCCTAAAAGGGACAACCATCTGCTGATTATGTAGGAAGAACATTTAAATTTTGAATGCCTTAAAATAAGACATTGAATAATGGACTCATATACATGTTACTCCTCAATCTTTTAATCCCATCATCCTTGAGATAAGAATGCATATGGTTACCGCATAGTTGATTCCAATGGATTGTTCTTTATTGTGGTTAATGGATACGTTCACCATTAAAATGAAAAGTCAAATTGCCAATGTTAATTTAATGCCGTTTGGAAAGTAGGAAACTAGAAGGGTAGAATATGATGCCCATTCATTGGCATATATCTGACTGGGTGAAATCTTAAAAAGCTGTTTTTGAATATGAAAAGTCAATAGCCGGGCAGAAAAGCTTTCTGTCTCCATTACATAATATGTGGTATTCAGTGCATCTTTAACAATAGATAATTGTGGGGCCTGGCTTATAGTTGTCTGGGTTTTTTGTGATAGGCTGGCTGAGGCTAGCAATATTGTGAAGGGCTCTACCAGAAAAATAGTTCAACATCGCAGATTGGACATTGCGTTGGTAAACCAGATGGAGTTTAAAGTCTTAGCACTCCAAATACAGCCTGCAATCAATTGACTCATTTGTAAATATTATCAAGAGCAACCTACTACTTCACTATATGTTATTATTTACAACAAAACAATCTCTGTAGCAGTAGAGAGTACAGACATAATTCAACGGTTTAAACTTTTCTTATTGTATTTTTATTACTGTTGCAAAAACCATTATATACACTAACATATATTCAACTTCATCCATTTTTAACATCTTCCCTTTGTTTTTATTTATTTCGGTTTTTTAAACTACTCTATTTTTTTATTTTTTTTAATTTTTATTTGAATCCAATGAGAGTTGTGTTGTATCCGTATGACATAGAATGAAGAAAACTTGACTGCAAAAATCACGCAGACTTTTTTCTTATTTATTTATTTATTTCCACTGACCAATCAACAAACTCAGGTGCACCCAACCACAAGACCATGCCATAATTCATCATTATAAATCTGGTAGACTCCGTAGATGAGGATGTTTTTTACTCCCAAATCCCTGAGAGGAAGATGACAGCTAAGTGTGGCTTTATTGAAAAAAGTTTGGCCATTATCAACTGCATTTTGAAAAAAAAGTTAAAAAAATCGAGATTGACGTGCAAAAAAAAAAAAAAAATCTCTCTTTAAAAGATTGATTGCCTTGCAACAAGCCCTATGGGCAATTTCAAAACTTTCTCCTGCATTTTATACCTAAGAAAAGCAAAACCTTTATGTTGGCTACGGGTTTCTTTCATCTGTAAAAAGATTCATTTTGCTTACAAACTCTAGCTCGCTACCTTTCCGTTCGCACCGTTCGCATCTTAGTAATTTTAATTAGAATTCACCTAGTTGGCGGAATGTGTTGGTTTGGTAATTTGCCGCACAAAAATACTATTGTGGATTTTTATATCCTTTTCTTGGCATTACATGTACTTATTCAAATTAATCAAGTTTGTTAGTATAGCCCTGGGAAAAAAAAATAATCACAAACAAAGAAAAACATCATTGCAGATCTTTTTTATGGTTTATGTTTCAAACAGGCTTCCACCATTTTCTCTTGAACTGCTTACGGTTTTGATCAGAATTGCCTGCTGGGGTTTCAGATTGCTTTAACTTCTTCAGCTGTCCTGCAGGCTCAGATGCCTTAGTATGTAGAACTAGGTGGCTTCAGTTTCTGGGAGACTTCACGAAGAATGGAGCGGGATCTCACTGCTAGGTTTTGAGTCTGAAATCTGGGGCGGTCCTCACTTTACTTCTGCTGAAGCGGGGAGCCTCAGTCCTTTTGTTGTCTTCCCCCTTCTCTTTTACACTTACTCTTGTCATCTCCTTTAGGTTGGTGCTGGTCTTCTGAAGGCTGATAGACTTTTGCCTCATTCCTAGGCTCAGCGGCTTTGTGCCCCTTCGCTTTAGTGGTCATAGCAAAACTCTGCGCATGGTGACTCCTCTTGGCTTTGATACTAGTGTTCTGTTTTCTGTGGCTCGGCGTTAGCATCAGAAGGAGGTTCCGTTTTTTTCTGCCTCTGGTTTTTGGTACAGTATAGTGGGGTGTGAGGGAGAGTGTGTGGACAGTACTGCATGGGAGATTTGGATTTTGTGGGTTGTGCCTTTGAGTGACAGATAGGTGTGCACGCTCCTACAATCACAGAAGATTCAAAGGCTTATATCTCGGGAGCTATGAAGAATGTAACAGAAACTAAATGGTTAACCCTGGTGGTTGGGATACTTAATAGGATCATTAGAAGAATTAAAAAAAAAACAATTTTCTCACTATAATTGCCCTTTAAAAAAGTGTTTTTTACGTTATGCCAAAGTGAGGCATCTATGACTTTGATTTTATCTTAAAATGGTATTGTGTTAGTCTTCTATTAACTCCACATATATTCAAATAATTCTTTGCAGAGTGGATACTTTTTTTGTACTTCATCAGTTGTGTCTAAATTGTTTATTAACAATGTTAATGTATGCCTTTCCTTACATTAGTAACATTCAGGTGTTATTCACATCAAATGTTTCTTTTTGTTTAGAAGCACCGATTTGGTTCTAATAAAACTATAGAAGAATAAAAATTTCTAAACACATTTTCTAGTAATATGTTATACATGAAGGGATGTCGATCCTTTATCTAGCAAACAGGTAGGCACAATGGTGGAGTTCCATGTATTTTTAATGTTTACTTTTCTTACTATTTGTTTTACTTTATTCACTTTCAGGGAGATTCAATAAAGTTTTATCGTTTAAAATGATGCTACTTTGCCCCAACCAATCAGTTTAATTTTAACATTTTAAAGCCAACATCTGATTGGTTGGGGCAAAATTAGCACCATTTAAATGATAAGAACTTTTATTGAATAACCTGTTTGTGTGTTATTATATCTCACCCTCCTGATTGCCAAAGCAATTAATTGACATAATCATTAGGGGGGCGGGGGGGGGGGTGGGGGAATTAGATTGTTACTCTTTAAAAGTTTTCTTTCACTTGTTTTATTCATGCGTGATAAGGAGCACGAGCATGTTGCACAAAATAAAGTGTTGTTTGCAGTTAAATCTCTGGTGTGGCTTCCTACTTTCTTTTTGATTTATGGATTTGATGTTGCACTTCAGAGAGTGGAGAGATCCGAACCTTCTATTGAATTCAGTAGGTGTGGTAGCTAGAACTTGTTAATTTACTTATAAGATGCCCCTCATCCCAGCTTACACAGACTGTACAAAGAGCTGGCCATATGTCCAGCTCACACAGACTGTTCTTATAAGATGCTTAGCCCACACAGATTGGTACATATAATGTCCCTCATGTCAGCTTACCACGGTAGTCACAATCTTGACACAGAGTAAAATAAACAGTACTGTTACGACAGTAGAGGCTGAGGATATCCAACCTCACATAGACCCTGACCAAGACCCTATCTTGCCGTATACAGTGGTGCTGAATTCAGTCTAGGCTTTCATAACAACTGTCAAACAGGAGGTTGGGTCCTACCTACAACAATCCAAGGCAGTAGACAAGAGGTGCACTAGTGGTTTGCACTGCACAACCCCAATCCACACTGGTAAACACCCCTCCTCTCAGACTGGGGTTACAACACTGAAACATGCTTGCTATTAGCTTTTGCTTTGTCCCTTTCACCAATCTCGCATTAGACTCCATGTCCCGCCATGGAAGGGAGGCCATTTGATGTGCACTGCAGACTGGTAGGGAAGGGGGGAGAGGTGGGGTTATAAATCTCCAGATCATTGGGGACACCCAGGGGAAAGGTGTCTGTTTTAGGGTCAAAGTACACAAGTGGGCAGTATAGGGACACACCAGTCAGACTCTGTAGCGCTGGATGTGTAATTTAGATTTTTTTTGAGAGATGAAATTTATGTTGCCGTTCTACGCATCACTGGGGCATACCATGAGCAAACTTTCAGTTTGCTTCATGGTAGGCACTCACTGTCCCTACAAATTTCCAGTGCCATGTTGAAAGCCTGTTATTAAATTATTATATTGATAATGGTATGTGGGGGGAAGAGGGAGCTGGCCTGTAGTTGATGGTGCAGACCACTATTGTCATGCGGCGGCAGGAGGCTCCTGGGATAAGGTGGGTTTTTTTTTTTCATATTTTTTTCATATATTAAACATTCCATTTCACAATAAAGCGTGTAGTCTAAAACATCCAACCTAGGATGTTAAATATTGTTTTTAGTGTGGGGCCACAAAATGGGGTTATTGTGTGGGTTCTCAAGTTGTAAAACCAGGACTGCCAAGTTTACGAATCGGTGACAAAGAGTTGTTATTATTTTGTACTGTGGGGAATAGAAACTTGATAACATTCTAGGATTCTTTAGGGCCATTTGCAATGCAAAATATTGCAGAGGTTTTATTTAGTAGCAGTCAGAAGTTCCCAAAACAAGTAAAAAAACAAAACCAATAACAGGAAAGCAAGGTTCTGTTTAGCTATATAATGCAGTAATTAAAGCAGTGCTTGCAGTTTCTTTTTTACTTCACAAAGACATTTTGCTGATTGCCATAGTTAAGTTTGCATTCAGTAAGTACAATCTTGGTGGCCTCACTTTAGAAGGAATAACAGGAGGCAGGCAGTTGCAGTGCTATTAAATGACATTGGTTTGTTTTTTCATTGACTATTTTTGCCATTAGTCCTTTCCCCAGCAAGTCACTGTGGCAATACTACAGGAACAGCTGTCAGCTGTCAGGAATATTAAGGCAAAAAGTACAGTACAAGTACGTAAGTACATATTGAGAATTGCCTCTATAACAAAGGAGGGGCCACATATTGTACCGCTGTTGGTGTCCTGCTAGACTGTAGCCAAATATCAATCTTATTTAGGCTGGTTAATTGATTTATATTTATAATGTTTTTTTGTATTTTACTGAGTTGATCCATTTATTTATTAAAATAAATCTAATATCTTATGTTCCTTCTTTAAAGGGCATGTCCAGCCTAAAATAAAGTTACCTTAGAAATGTTAATAACCCCCCCATACCTAGGTTCACATTAATATATGTTTCAAAGATGCCCCTGAAGTTCCTTGTATGACCCATTCCTCGCTACTCCTCTGCTCTGCAGCTGATGGGTTGAAAAAAATTCCTTCCTGACTCCAAGTGGCACTCTGAGATTTCCCTGGATCAACTCAAGTTCATAAATCAATACCAGTAACTTGCAATATTCCTTGTTTGCAAAAACTCATCCAGCTTTTTTTTAACTAACCAATGAACCTGCCAAAACAACCTCCACTGGAACTCCACTTTACCATTATCACAGTGAAAAAAACCTTTCCAGACTTGAAGCCTTAACCTTTTTTTTCCAGTCTTAGGGATGGCCACGTGTCCTTGACATGCTCTATTGGTGAACAATGCCCCAGATGTTTATTGTATGGCCCTTTAATGTATTTTTACACAGTAATAATTCCCATGCAAGCGCCTTTTCTCCACCGTACATAATTGTAACTTTTCAGTTCTCTTCATATTCAAGCCCCCCAATCCCCTTATAATTTAGTTGCCTTCTCTGAACCCTTTTCATTTCAAAGATGTCCTTTTTGTACACAGGATTACAAATTGCACTGCATATCCAAATGAGGCCTTACCAATGCTTTGTAAAGAGGGAGAATAACATTTTCCTCCCTTGAATCCATACCTCTCTTTATACAAGACAATACCATGCTGGCTCTGGCTCTGGCTGTTGCCACCTGACACTGCTTGCTTCCTTTAGTTTGTTATCCACCAAAACTCAAGATCCCTTTCCAACAGGGATTCATTAACACAGAGACATTATAGTATAAGCAGCATAAGTATAAAGGATTTTTAAGTCAAATGCATCCCTTACATTTAACATTGAATCTTATCTGCAACTAGCAGACCAATGTGACAATCATCTTGATCCCCCTGCTACGATTGCAATCCTCTGAATTTTTTAATGGTCACAAAGTTTTGTGTCGTCTGCAAACACAGAAACCTTGCGGACAATACCCACTCCCAAATCATCAATCAATAGATTAAATAGAAGCGGCCCCAAACTGAACCCTGTGGCACCCCACTTAACACGTTAGTCCGTAATGATGAAGTCCCATTAACAACTACTCTCTGCATCTATTCGTAACCAATTTTCTATCCATGTACAATGTGCCTCCCCAGACCAACAGGCCTAGCTATATACATTAGTCACCTATGGGGGATTGTATCAAAAGCCTTTGCAAAATCCAAGAAACTAACATCTACTGGTATGCCAGAGTCTACATTTCTACTCACTTCCTCATAAAAGCCAAGTAAGTTAGTTTGACAAGATCTATTTCTCTAAATCCATGCTGGTTACTATTATATGTTAGTCTTGAAAACATATTCTACAATATGTTTTTCTTATTAAACTTTCAGTATAAAATTTGGAAGGTTAGAACCCTGCACACCTTAACAATGCAAATGGAAAAAAAAGTCCTAGGTTCACCAGTCGCTGTAACAACAGTCCATAAATCGATAAAAATGGTTGCTGGGCACACCAGTCTTAAGTGCAAACAAATTTTATTTGTGACGTTTCGGAACCTGGTGTGGTTCCTTCCTCAGAACAATAAAATGAAATAACAAAGCGCAATGTTTATTATATAAGATAAACGGCAACTGTAGAAAATGGCCACTAGTGGTCAGTCTATAATAATAGTAACAAAGGCCATGTGTAAAGTGCAAATGAAATGCTAGTGCTAAAGAAACAATATGAAGTGCGACAGTTTTAAAGTGCAGAATATAATAAATAATAAATAGTTCCACATTTTTTTAAACATTCTAAATATAATGCTGTATGATAAAACTGAAAGAAGCAACACAGATATAAATCATCCTAGTAAGACAAGACCTTCCTGAATTTATAAAATGGGAAGTAGCAATATACATATATTGAAACATTGTAAACCCATTAATTACTCTGTGAAAACACCATAAACATTTAATAAAAATGGCTGCCCAAGGTTCATTAAGGCCTTTAGTTGAACTGCATCCAGTTCGTGTATCCATCTGGCCCTCTCTAAGATAAAAGATGTATTCCTATCCCCCCCTTGGGATCCACCGGTATCTGGTCAATAACCATTGCTCTAAGATCTGAAACCAGTGCCGCAACTGGTGGAATGTCTCATCTAGATGTACCGGTTTCCCCTTTGCAAGAGCAATTCTAATGTCTCTCTTGTGATGTTGCAGTCTCGTTTGATTTGACCAATGGTTTTGCCAATATAGATAAGGGAACATGGACATTTTAAAATGGTAAATACAATATTGTTATAACGTTAAATATCCTTTCATGAAATATTTTTGGATAGTAAGGATGGGTGAAATGTTCCCAGTGATAATCGAGTTGCAGATGTACAGTTTAAAACACTTATAGCAACCAGTTTTTTGTGAAAAACTAAAAGTTTTTATGTTTATATTTCATAACTGGATTCTCCGTATGAGAGTACTTCGAAGGGATTTGCCCTTTTATAAACAGTGAAAGGTTTATGTATAGTGACCTGGTCTAATGTTATATCATCTTGGATGATGGGCCAGTATTTATTAGTGTTTTGCTTGATAGTCAGAACAGGTGGTGTAACTTTGGACAAAGGGACACCCCTCTCAATGTTTTGGGGACACCTACTCGTTCAGCTCTCGCTTTTCAACATTTTGTATGATGTCCCCTTACCTTAAATTGTTCATCATCCTATCAAGCTGGTGGGACCTGTCTTCACTGTTCGAGCAGATCCTGTTGACCTGCATAAATTGTGATTTAGGGAGTCCCTGGATGGTATGCTAAGGGTGAAAGGCTTCCCATGTAACAGTGACTTATGTCGTATAGATTTGGTATAGATGGATGTAACTGACTCCACTAGCAGTAATATCAATTGCACGTCCAGATATGGGCTTGTACCTGTGAAAAAGTGGATTATAAATGATCTTATCATCAATGAATACAAAACATAAAATCAGTGCCTGTTCCAAGTCAACTTCAAAATGAACAGTCATCAAATATCTCCAGAACCGTACAATGTTCTTAAAAAGCAATGTTAGTGAAGATACTTTTCTTTCCAAGTATCCATTATAAGTTGGCATACGGGGTGCGGTGGGACTGTCCATTGCACCGACCTGTTGTAATTTAATGTATTTTCAAAATTGAAATAGTTATTTTGTAAAACAAATTGCATACAATCAACAGGAAGTCACTGGGAGGTGATTGTATAGTCTATAGTTATTTGTATAGTCTATATAGTATATGTGATAAAAATGTTCAATAGCACATAATCCAATGGAATGGTCAATGTTTGTATACAGTGAACTAATATCCGCTGTGATGATTATCCAGGTGCTGTACCATAGTCCAATACCATGTAACTTCAATAAAAAAAGTGTTTGTCTTTATATAGGAAGGAAGCTCCTGAACAAGAGGTTTTAAAAATAATCAACATATTGTGAAAGTGAGTGGGTGAGTAACCAACCAATTGCAGAGACAATCAGTCTAAAAGGTGGTGTATGGGCATTTTGTGGGATCTTAGGTAAACTGTATAATGTGGGTTTTCTAAGATGTTCTTCTAAACAAAATTAAAAGTCTGTTCGTCGATCCCGTTGGTGATAATGCCATTTCCATCATGGGTCTAAGTCGTGCTATGATTTTCCATGTTAGATCCTGATCCAAACTTTATATGCCCCTGATGCAACAGAGTTCCTTCATACTATTATATAAAATGCATAGTCCATAACGACTAGGATCTGCCTTTATCGGCCAGTTTAATATAATTGTATCATCCTTTGAAAGGCTTTAAGTGCCTGTCTTTTAGCCATGTAAAGGGGAACTGTGGTCTCCAAACAGTTGAGTTTAAATGAAAGGCCAGTTTCCACCTTTAAAAGAGCCATCAACCACCTCTTTACGTGCTCCACACGTATATAATAGAAATATACGTGATATAAAGAAATATACAGATATAAAAGAATGACTGACTGAAAAGTTAATTGGTGGAGGACTAACATGGACATCCTAAGGCTTCTCGCACAGTGCGCCGGCGAGCACAGCCTCAGACTTCCTCACTCCTATGTGAAAACAGCCTTTTCAGGCAGAGTTTCCACTCTGCCTGAAAAGGCTGTTTCCACAGAGTTTTCTGTAGGGGGTCTGAGTGGCCCACCACCCGCGAGTGGGCGGAGCTTAAGCACCGGCGGAGTGGGGGGCTTGTGCACCCGTGAGTGGGCTGGGCTTGTGGCAACCCGGAGTGGGCAGAGCTTGTTCACCCACAGGTAAGTGGGGCTTGTTCACCCATGGGTGGACGGGGCTTATGCACCCGCGGGTGGGAGGGGCTTAGCACTCGTGAGCAGGGCCACATTGGGCTGTAAGAGAATGGACCAAGGGGGGCCTGCAACTGGAGGGACCATGGGGTCCATGAGTGGGAGGGACCAAGGGGGCTGCAAAGGGGGGGAGAGACACAGGGCAGATTGACGACATGCTTTCAGAGCAGGAAGCAGGAAGTGCAGGGACTGGTGATGCTACTGCCATATCAACACAAAAATGTAATATCTTTAAAACTATGCAAAATAAACAATGACAATAAATTCCAAAAATTCTCAGGAGAGCAATTCCTATCAATTCCTAGTCATTTTTGGACCACAATTCCCCTTAAGGTGAGCGTATTTTTTTATTTTATCAATGTTATACAGTTTATTCCTCATTAACTCCATAAAATGGTCAGTACCATGAAATGCCCCTTGTGGTACAAAATTACTTATACGTTTAAAAGGGGCAGTTGCAGTAGTAGGTAATATTTAAAATGTTCCTTAAGTTTAAGGGATCTTTCAAGTTTAAAAGATCAACCTCGAAATCTAACTTCTCAAATCTCTGAGTAAGCTGATGAGTAAAACCTTTATTTAGTAGCTTCATTTCACTAACCGTGAGTTGTCTAGATGATAAATGGAAAATCAGATTCTCCTCTGTGCTGGTAAGTTCGGGCGTTTTGTGCCTCCTCCCCCGTCTGATCCGCTGCCTTCGCCTAAAAAAGGCCCCTTTTGTGTGGCAGAGTGGGTCATGATCTTGGGGGTGGCATCCTGCGTGTTCGCATTCCCAGCTATTTCTGTATCTGTACGGAGGAGTCTTCAGTCAATTCCTCTGAGCCGGAAGTGCCCGCGGGTTGCCGTGATGACTTCTGGTTGGGGTGGCCCAGTGGTCCTCGGCGTGGTCTCCATGGAAACGGGGAAGCTCCCTCTGTATTGCAGAAGCCAGGTATAAACGGTGCCATCCACATAGTCACTGCAAACCTTCTTGAATTTAGATTTGTGTATGTTGCAGCTCAAAGGTAAATTTCGATCTGTGATTGTAAGGTTTTTAAACGTGCATCTTTATCAGCATCTGGTTCCTTGGAATTATTCCTCAGTCTTGATAATTGTCGTTTCACTGGGTTAAAAAAAAAAAAAAAATAATATATATTATTAATATATATATATATATATATATATTATATATATATTAAAGAGGGTGAATAGGTTGGACTTGATGGACGTATGTCTTTTTCAACCTTAATTACATAATTACTATGTTACTATGGTCCATTTGCTGAGTACCTCTCTATTACAGCAAATATTATTTAACTTAAATATCAAACTTTCCAGTATCTTCCCACCACTGAAGTTAAATTAAAGGCCTGTAATTACCCGGCTCTGAACGACAATTTTTGAATATGGAATAACATCGCCTTTTTCCAATCCAGAGGCACACCTCCGGACATGAGGGAATCTGCAAAAATAAGAAAACAATGGCCTAGATAAAACTGAAAAAGCTCCCTAATACCCGAGGATGTATTTTATCCGGGTCCAGGAGATTTATTAATATTAACCTTATTTAGTGCTTCTGTAGATACTCTCGGTTAACCAAAGTGTACTTGAATCTTTATACCATTATTGCTACTATAACTCTATAATATCTGTACTTGGATCTTCATAGTGTATACAGAGGGGAAAAAATATTAAGACATTTGCTTTATTCACCATCCTCCGTAACAACTATCCCCATAATTAGTTGTGCACATTCGCAGTCTCAGCTTCTTACTATTAATATACTTAAAAATATTTTAGGCTAGTGATGCTTTGTTCAGCTATCCTAACTTCATTATTAATTTTAGCTAGTTTGATTGCTTTCTTACACTCCTTGTTAAGTTTTATAACCTAAAGGCCCTTTCCATCCCTCTGACTTAAAGGTTTTAAATGCCTTTTTCTTCCTTTCCATTTGCCTCTTTACATCAGCATTCACCCATGGGCGCGATTTATTTTTTTATATTTATTCCCAAGGGTATACTTTATATGTGAACTGGCTTAAATCCCCTTAAACACAGTCACTTCGTTCAGTACCTTTACCTGATAATACATTATCCCAGTTGACATTGGAAGAGCACTTGGGAAGCCGGGAAATTTGCTTTCCCGAAATTAAAAGTCTTTGTTAACCCAGCGCACTTTTCCTTCGAAAAGTAGCACTGATAATGCTGAAAATACAGCAAAAAAAAAAATTCAGCGACAAATGGTGGTAATAGGTAATACTCCCTGGTGGATTTTCAATATAGTGGTAAATTGGTATACACACTGACACATTTGGTGTTTTTTCAGCAAAAAATATGATAAATAATGTAAAACTCAACCAGGCAAATTTTCTCTTTTTTATCAATAGGATATGATAGTGTGAACTCACCCAGGTGAATTTTCTATTTTATTAAGAGGAATATTTTTTTTAGTATTGCTTATTTTTAACCACACTGCAGCTAATTATCAAACCAGTTCCATTATATGGTAACATACCATAGTGCTGTGTAAGAAATAGTCATGTTAATGGAACATCTCCAGTAAGTAATTATGTTTGGCGAAAATTCTGGTAAAACTGCAAAAAAGGGTGTCCAAAAGGAAAGGCGAATTTTCACCTATTTATAAATAGCTTTAAATAGAAAAGACAAAATATCTTTGATATTTCACCTTCCCTGTTGTGGTATTACTTTTTTGTCCCTGCCAGTACCTGCATTTCCACCTGGTTTTGACAGTCCTAACCAGAACAGATGGTTACGAGCGTCCTGTTCGCTCGTAACTGCCTCAAATAAGCATGCAAGAGGCGGGACTTCCAGTGAAGGATCAGCTGAACTAAAAGTAAGTATATCTCGAGTGGGAGCCATTGAATTAAGGTTAAATGCAATGAAGATTTTGGGAGTAAGGAGGCTAAAAACACAGACTTATTTTTTGGATGGACTTGCCCTTTAAGGGCCATACAATAAACAATCTGGGGCATTATTCACCAATAGAAACGTCAGAGGACACACAGACATCCCTTAAGACTGGAAGAAAAGGTTTAATCTTCAAGTTCGGAAGGGTTTTACTGTGTAAAAATATGGCACTGCATTCCATTGTACGTGGTGATGGCAGAGGTTCATTGGATAGTTTCAAAAGAAAGCGGATGAGTTTCTAAAAACATGGCACTGCATTCCATTGTACGGTTGATGGCAGGTTCATTGGATAGTTTCACGAAAAAAGCTGGATGAGTTTCTAACAAAAAACATAAGAATGTTGCATTGTAAATGGTATTGATACATAAAGTTGGAGTACATACATAAATTTGGGGATATTTCCATCACTTGAGTCGGAACGATTTCTTCCCCCATTTCTTTTTTTTTTTTTTTTTTACCTTCCTCTGGATCATCATCAGGCAGGTAATGTGGGTATTGTTATTAGGTTGGACTGATGGATGTATATGACTTCAACCTCACATACTATACTCTACTATATATCAGAAGGTTTAGAAAAAACCAAAACCTATAGAAGTGAATGTTCTGATCATTTATTCATTCCGTATCAAATATTCAAAGTTCAATATAGAACACAAAGCTGCCTCTGTGTCTCTGTAAATAAAGTATAGGCAGACTCTACAATCCAGCTAGGGTCTCACCACTGCCCAAAAAAACTGAAGTACATCAAATAGAAAAGAGAAGGAAGAGTCAACTGCAGTATAAACCATCCATGAGTCAATTATTTTTATTTTAGAAGGATAAGACACAACATGTTTCAGACCATAAGTAGGTCCTTCATCAGGTGCATTTACAGACATACTGATCCCACCACCCTTATATACACAATTAACTAGTGAACAAACTGAACACTCATAAAAACCAGCTCCATCTAATGGCCAGGTTGGTACACCACAATTACAAAAAGCTGTACAACTCAAACTACATACACATGTCTATTTGAAAAAATAGCACCATCTAAAGTCCTCCATGGACTAATGTAGTTTAGGCATATTGTAGACTGTAAGAAAACAGTCAGGTAAGTAGGTAGGGTACATTACCCACTCCCTGTCCCTTTGCTGATTGTCAACAGTCTTTATAGGTAGTTGTCACAAATCAATATGAAAAGAGAGAAAAGAAGTATAAATGAGACAAATATTCATAAAAAGCATTTTATACTAAATGCATCATTGAGGCCACGGGGGCTCCATCGTATTCAATTTGTCTATCCACTTTAGTTCCTTTTGTAATAAAAGTTTCCTTCTATCAACACCTCCTCTCGTTGGCAACTGTTAATTGTGTATATAAGGGTGGTGGGATCAGTATGTCTGTAAATGCACCTGATGAAGGACCTACTTATGGTCTGAAACATGTTGTGCTTATCCTTCTAAAATAAAAATAAATTGACTCCATGGATGGGTTTATACCTGCAGTTGACTCTCTCCAGTCTCTTTTCTATTTGATGTACTTCAGTTTTTTTGGGCAGTGGTGAGACCCTAGCTGGATTGTAGAGTCTGCCTATACTTTATTTACAGAGGACACAGAGGCAGCTTTGTGTTCTATATTGAACTTTGAATATTTGATACGGAATGAAGTAAATGATCAGAACATTCACTTCTATAGGTTTTGGGTTTTTCTAAACCTTCTGAATATATAGTATAGTATAGTATGTGAGGTTGAAGTCATACATCCATCCAGTCCAACCTAATAAGCAATACCCACATTACCTGCCTGATGATGATCCAGAGGAAGGTAAAAAAAAAAAAAAAAAAAGAATGGGGGAAGAAATCGTTCCTGACTCCAAGTGATGGAAATATCCCCAAATTTATGTATGTACTCCAACTTTATGTATCAATACCATTTAACATGCAACATTCTTATGTTTTTAGAAACTCATCCATCTTTTTCTTGAAACTATCCAATGAACCTGCCATCACCACGTACAATGGAATGCAGTGCCATGTTTTTAGAAACTCATCCAGCTTTTTCTTGAAACTATCCAATGAACCTGCCATCACCACGTACAATGGAATGCAGTGCCATAGTTTTACACAGTGAAAACCCCTTCCGAACTTGAAGATTAAACTTCTTTTCTTCCAGTCTTAAGGGATGTCTGTGTGTCCTCTGACATGTTCTATTGGTGAATAATGCCCCAGATTGTTTATTGTATGGCCCATTAAAGGGCAAGTCCATCCAAAAAATAAGTCTGTGTTTTTAGCCTCCTTACTCCCAAAAATCTTCATTGCATTTAAACCTTAATTCAATGCTCCCACTCTGAGATATACTTACTTTTAGTTCAGCTGATCCTTCACAGGAAGTCCCGCCTCTTGCATGCTTATTTGAGGCAGTTACGAGCGAACAGGAGCTCGTAACCATCTGTTCTGGTTATGGACTGTCAAAACCAGGTGGAAATGCAGGTACTGGCAGGGACAAAAAGTAATACCACAACAGGGAAGGTGAAATATCAAAGATATTTTTGTCTTTTCTATTTAAAGCTATTTATAAATAGGTGAAAATTCGCCTTTTTGGACACCCTTTTTTGCAGTTTTACCAGAATTTTCACCAAACATAATTACTTACTGAGATGTTCCATTAACATGACTATTTCTTACACAGCACTATGGTATGTTACCATATTAATGGAACTGGTTTGATAATTAGCTGCAGTGTGTTAAAAATAAGCAATACTAAAAAAAAATATTCCTCTTAATAAAATAGAAAATTCACCTGGGTGAGTTCTACACTATCATATCCTATTGATAAAAAAGAGAAAATTTGCCTGGTTGAGTTTTACATTATTTATCATATTTTTTGCTGAAAAAACACCAAATGTGTTCAGTGTGTATTAACCAATTTACCACTATATTGAAAATCCACCAGGGAGTATTACCTATTTACCACCATTTGT